>NIVC01000659.1:0-407500 GCA_002269645.1 Macrostomum lignano
TCTGTTTCTTTGTCACCGTAATCTTCTTTAAAAGAATGGATTCACGCGGCTGTCACAGGCAGTTCAGCCAAAAAAAATAACTTTTTTGTTGCTTTGGAATGGACTTGGCTGAAAGCATGGCGCCCATTTGCAACATGGTGAACGTTTTCAGTGTTTGGCTTCACTGCAGACAGTCAGTCATCGGCAGGGAGGCCGGAACATGGCGTTCAAGACTGTGCCGCAGGAGGTAGACTTCGCTGTGGAAATACATCGCCTTGCTCGCGAGGGTGTCAGGATTGGCGCTACTTTTAGTGTCAGGATTGGCGCCAGATTTAGTGTGAGGATTGGCGCAACTTTCTAGTGTCAGGACTGGCGCCACTTTTAGTTTCAGAACTGGCGCCACATTTAGTGTGAGGATTGGCGCCACTTTTAGTATCAGGACTGGTGCCACTTTAGGTGTCAGCATTGGTGCCACATTTGGTGTAAGGATTGGCGCCTCTTTTGGTGTCAGGCTTGGCGCCATTTTTCGTATCAGTATTGGCGTCATTTTTGTGTCAGTATTGGCGCCACTTTTAGTGACAGGATTGGCGCCACTTTTGGTGTCAGGATTGGCGCCACTTTTAATGACAGGATTGGCGCCACTTTTGGTGTCAGTATTGGCGCCACTTTTAGTGACAGGATTGGCGCCACTTTTGGTGTCAGGATTGGCGCCACTTTTAATGACAGGATTGCGCCACTTTTAGTGACAGTATTGGCGCCACTTTTTGTGTCAGAATTGGCGCCACTTTTGGTGTGAGGATTGGCGCCACTTTTGGTGTCAGGATTGGTGCCACTTTTGGTGACATGATTGGCGCCACTTTTTGTGTCAGAATTGGCGCCACTTTTGGTGTGAGGATTGGCGCCACTTTTGTGTCAGGATTGGTGCCACTTTTGGTGACATGATTGGCGCCACTTTTGGTGTGAGGATTGGCGCCACTTTTGGTGTCAGGATTGGTGCCACTTTTGGTGTCAGAATTGGCGCCACTTTTGGTGTGAGGATTGGCGCCATTTTTGGTGTGAGGATTGGCGCCTCTTTTGGTGTGAGCAGAGGCGCCATCAAGAGTTACACGCAGACGGTTGCAGAGGGTGCTTCCAACTCCATAGTCAAGAAGATGTTGAGCGCCCTGGTCGGGAAGCTGGGCTCTGCCTCATATTATATTTTATTCTGTAAACTTCCGTGAGGGTGGCGGGCCACTTTTTCTATGAAACAGCGTCTGGGCCTTGTTTTTTATCAGTTTTCATTTAAGCGAAAGACTTATTTGACTGGCAATAAATATAAATCTCGTCTAGAAAGTGGATGGTTATTTCGTAGATAAGTCTGCTTTCCTCTGCGCGTTGTCAAAGAAAGAAGTTGCTTGTCTCAAATTTGGGTTTGTGTGGTTGCATAGCGCTGACGTCATCATAATATTTATGGCGCTTGTTTTACGAGCTATAGCTGCTTTGTTTAATTCTTCAAGATATTTTTCTGGCGTTTCTCTGAGTTTAGTTGCTAAGCGTGGCTGCAGAGTCTACCGCTGACAAGAAGAATGCCACAGTCACCTCACTCGCGTCTTGTGTGCACAGAAATTGGTCAGCCAGTGGGTTGTCATGACGATTGGAAAGCCAAAGAGCCGCTGTACACCCCGTGTGAGCATGGGTATGAGTGCATTCCTGCGTGTACATTATCAAGCAGGCAACAATTGCAGACCAAAAACCTGCAAACAATTGCTGTCAACACAGTCCAGCACAGGACACAGTGCTTGCTTATATCAATGTAGCATGCAGGTGCAGCATTTACCCACAGATCAAAGGGGCCGCACTCCAAGTTGAGTATAGGAGCGGCAGTGTGCAATAGTCACCATGCGATACGGGGATTCAGTCAGTTCTCAGAGGGAATTGTCTGGGGCTGGGTTTAATTCCGTATGGGAAGAATCGATAGGGGACTTGGGTTGCGCATTAACGCTAGTGGAGAAGGCAGTGCCATTGTGTGGCAATCAATGTGCGGGGTCAGTGTGTGTGTGTGTGTGTGTGTGTGCAGCATAGTATTTCTACTGCCATTCATAAGCTATTTCGGAACTCCAATAGCTCGACTTTACAGGCCACAGCTTAAAAAATAGCAAAATGTAATAATGAGATTCATTTGGACTGTTTCTTGAGTCCTAATTTGACAATTAGCCACCTCGGACGCAGTGGCCATAAGGAGTAGGCATGGCGGCCAACTAATTTAATTTGTCAACTAAACTGGTGAGTGTGAGAACACAACTTAAAAACAAAAAATATAGTCTGTGGCGCTAAATTGGCGCTAAAATCCCAACAGTGGCGCTAAATTGGCGCTAAAATCTCAACAGTGGCGCTAAATTGGCGCTAAAATCTCGGCTGTATCGCTAACTTGGCGCAAAAATCCTAACAGTGGCGCTAAATTGGCGCTAAAATCTAGTTGAGAGAGCGGGCCAGTGTTTGAGACAGGAAAGGAGAGGGAATAGAGAAGAGAGAAAACGACAGAGCTGAGAAGAGACACAAGCCTTGAGCGGGCCGGATTGCTATTGTGAAGTTTCAAAGGACCCGAGGGCCGGATAGAGAGACTTTGCGGACCGGAGGTTGCTATCTCTAGCGACTGAAGATCATGAAGAGCATGTCCTAAAGAATGGCAAATTTGGCACCATTTTTCCTATGATCTGTATGAAATAGAAATTCTGCAACAAAAAATTGTAATGATAAAATTAATCTAATATGGTCCCGGCTGACACCTCAATTACAAAATTCTTGACACTGTATTTGGGGAATTCTCTCTTGAAAGGAGACACTGTGCATGCTCGGGGGGGTTCGGCAGGGTGGGTCATCAATCTTGGAAGCTGGGCGGGCAGCCAACTATTATAAAGATGAAGAGCCGTAGCCAATGCACCCGACATTTATGCCTCGGTAGATCGCTTTGGAAAGGATATCCCATCTCCATCATTTTGAGGATTTTGAGCACAACCAAGCCCTACTCAAGCCTACACTAGCCACATAGGTGCTCTCCGCCTTCCAGCTCTAGCGCTCATTCTTCATGCAAATTCCTTGGCCAAGCAGCGGGGGGGTATTTACGAAAATTATGCAAAACTGGAGCATCATCTATCATTTGTCCTTGGGAAGATTAATAGACTTTCTCTCCTGCATTCCTTCGGGTTCGAGCGGATCCAACGATTTCAGACAAAATCTGAGGGATCTCAATCATTTTGTGGAGCGTCCGTAGTTTTTGCGCTGGCCGTTCTACGCTTTTCTATTTGAATATTGTTATTAGTGTTGGTATTATTATTATTATTGTTTAAGCGCCGGTTAAGCGCCAAATTTTAGCGCCAATTGAGCGCCAAATATTAGCGCCGGTTAAGCGCCAAATTTTAGCGCCGGTAAGGGGTCCCTGGCCATTTTTACCTCCCCTAGATGGGTCCCCCATTGTAGTTGAGCCCCCAGCTAAAAATAATTAATTATTAATTCCTTACCTAATATATTATAAAACATAAAGTTTAGAGTACGGGAGATAAAGATTCTCAAAACAAACAATACAAACTATCATACTGTATTAGAATTTAATTAACAAAATAATACATAAATTTGCGTCCCGACTAGGATACAATCCTTGTTCTGGCGCTCCCTAATCCTTGTTCTGGCACTCCCTAATCCTTGTTCTGGCGCTCTCTAATCCTGGTTCTGCGCTCCCTAATCCTTGTTCTGACACTCTCTAATCCTTGTTCTGGCGCTCTCTAATCCTTATTCTGGCGCTCTCTAATCCTTGTTCTGGCGCTCTCTAATCAACCAACAAGCTTTGAAATAGATTCATTATTTGCTTAAAAAGATTCCAAATTACAGTTTTGTACAAAGCAGAATCAGTCTATTTATGCTAAGAAATAATTGCCCCTGGCTTAGTCTCTCATTGTTTGGGAAGAATTGGGAAGCTGCCGCCGCCACAGCAGCTCCAAGCCCCGAAACCCGGCCCGGGGGAAGCGGCACCCCCTGTTCGGGCAGTGTGTGCGGAAGCGTTGTTCATAGTGAAAATTTATGACCCTGTGTTATACCAACTCCTGGCTGCTGGAGCCTTGTTGTCGTTGCGGACTTGACAGAGAGAATAAGGTGGCCGACCCCACCCCCCCCCCCCGATGAGGGATTGTGCGCTGCCCGCCGGGGTAACCAGCTGCAGGTTATAAATTATTGCTGCCCAAATACTCCTGGACCCTAGAGCTCCGGGATTTTCTGCTTGGAATTGCATTGGGTTTCTGCTTGTTTGGGGTGGGGGGGGGCAAGGGGATCTGGAAATACTTTGTGCTGGGGATATAATGAGCGGCTTTGGTTGTCTCTCTTGGAGGGTGCGGTGCAGGGAGTGCAACTGTTCGCGCTTCGAAAGCTTAACTGAGCACACGGAGTCGCCGCCCTCCGCTGAGGAGCTGATGCGGCAGAGAGACTGACGAGAGTTACTTGTTCTATGCTATATGGAAGAACAACTCAGAGAATCACTCCTAGGGAAGAATGTCCAACTCGGAGAATCACTCCTAGGGAAGAATGTCCAACTCGGAGAATCACTCCTAGGGAAGAATGTCCAACTCGGAGAATCACTCCTAGGGAAGAATGTCCAACTCAGAGAATCACTCCTGGGGAAGAATGTCCAACTCAGAGAATCACTCCTAGGGAAGAATGTCCAACTCAGAGAATCACTCCTAGGGAAGAATGTCCAACTCGGAGAATCACTCCTAGGGAAGAATGTCCAACTCGGAGAATCACTCCTAGGTAAGAATGTCACTCAGAGAATCACTCTAAGTAAACAATGTCACTCGGAGAATCACTCCTAGGGAAGAATGTCACTCGGAGATTCACTCCTAGGGAAGAATGTCACTCAGAGAATCACTCCTAGAGAAAAATGTCCAACTCGGAGATTCACTCCTAGGAAGAATGTCACTCAGAGAATCACTCCTAGAGAAAAATGTCCAACTCGGAGAATCACTCCTAGGAAAGAATGTCACTAAGAGAATCACTCCTAGTTAACAATGTCACTCAGAGAATCACTCCTAGTTAACAATGTCACTCGGAGAATCACTCCTAGAGAAAAATGTCCAACTCGGAGAATCACTCCTAGAGAAAAATGTCCAACTCGGAGAATCACTCCTAGAGAAAAATGTCCAACTCGGAGAATCACTCCTAGAGAAAAATGTCCAACTCGGAGAATCACTCCTAGAGAAAAATGTCCAACTCGGAGAATCACTCCTAGGGAAGAATGTCACTCAGAGAATCATTCTAAGTAAACAATGTCACTCGGAGAATCACTCCTAGTAAAAAATGTCACTCGGAGAATCACTCCTAGGGAAGAATGTCACTGGGAGATTCACTCCTAGTGAAGAATGTCACTCAGAGAATCACTCCAAGTAAACAATGTCATCAGAGAATCACTCCAAGTAAAAAATGTCACTCGGAGAATCACTCCTAGTAAAAAATGTCACTCGGAGAATCACTCATCGCTGCATCAATTCCATTCATTTTGCATCAACCAATCAGCTGTAGATTATTGAAAAAAAGGATAATATATATTTTAGAGTCCGATTGCACACGACACGGCTGCAGTTGCTATGGTAAGGGAGCTGTGCATCGAAGCTTTATGCATGGATATATATAAATGTATGTTTATTTGTTAGTCCATATATATATAGTTCAGTGGCGTCGATCTATAAAGTAATTTCGTATATAGGTGGAGCAATGCCATAAATTCACTGCCCCTCGTGTTAGGCAGATAGCAATAACCAAGTTATAGTTATGATGATGAAGCCAGACTCACCTCCGCTTGCAGACGCTGTTCCGCAGTCCAGCTGCCCAACCAGGTGCTGGTGACTCGCGTCGCTGGCGACTGCTGCAGCAGTGGAAGCGGCAGCGGTGGCTGCAGTGACAGCTGGAGCAGCCTTGCCAGACTGTCCAGCAGCTCTGGACAGTGCAGCAGCGGTGGACTTGTTCGTGGCGGAGTTGTGCCGAGTCTCCAGCATCCATGGATAGATCGGGTGATGCAGCATTCCAACTCCGCCTCCGTTCTGTTGTCTGACTCCGTGATGCTGGTGATGATGCTGCTGTTGGTGTCCGTGGACATTTGTCATGATGTCTGACTTGGACGCAATAAAACTCGAGACTTTGACGATGAAATGTTCGCAGTTGCAGAATTCGGAGTTGCAGAGCCGCCGCCACTATTTTGGCAATTAGACCTCTAGAGATTGGGGAGTTTCTCCTCTTCGCCCCAGGGGCTAATGCGGCGGTGGGATCTGTGGGGTGGCGGGCAATGGGGAGGGGAGAGCGGCGCTTTGGTTGGCTGGGATGTGGAGCCTCTCCGAAATATCCCCTTTCCCTCGCTGCATATGGGTCCAGTCCAGGCTTAGCCAACAACACTCTGTCAGAAGCGGGCGGCGGCGGCGTGTCCAGAAGAGAAAAAGAGAGAGAGGGAGACAAGGAAAAATAATACGGCTTATTTTTGTCGGGCCGCTTCTAACTGGCCTTTGATCTCTGTGCGTGTGTCTGTTGTGTGTGTCTGCATTTCTGATCCGATCTGAGCTTCAGAAGTTTAACTACCGCCAGCCCCAAGCTGCACCACCCGAAGCAAAGTGGCTGGCGGACCCCCCCCCGCCTCCCCCCCTCTCTCTCCCTATGCGGAAGTAGTAGTTTTTTTCGACTCGGCATTTCTGTAACAGACACCCCGTTGTGGTGCAATGTTAGATTGTGCGCAACTGCCCCAGCAAGCTGACTGTAGCGGCACTGCTAGATGTAGGTGTCCATCGAACCCATCTTTTTCCGATTGGATGCTCACAACAGAGGAAGGATGTGCTGGTTGGCTACTGGAAGAGATTAAGAAGTGTTTAGAAGTGTTGCGGAGAGAACATTCGGATCTGCATTCGATGGGGAGGGGGTTTAGGGACGGCGGAGCGGGGGGAGAGAGAAGGGGAGACTTGGTTGGGGATAACAGCGGGGTTCAGAGGAAGCGGCGGTCCCCCGCTGTTGCGACGCCAAAAGCACAAAGTGGCCGCCACTCTTCCAGCTGACTTCGCTTGTCCAAATTATAATGTAATTTTGCATGCATAGCAGCTTTTACATGTAACTGACAACTGCAGGATGGGTGAGCCTTTTTTTCCCAATGCCTTGTTCATATCGGGTTTAATTTTGCCTGTGCCTATGACAATCACACCTGTTTTTGTGTCCTCCACTGTTGAAAAAGGCTTTTGAAGCTGCTATATGAGTCTTGGAGATGACCTGAGTCTTGAATATGACCTCTGAATCTTGAATATGACCGCTGAATCTTGAATATGTCCTCTGAGTCTTGAATATGACCTCTGAGTCTTGAATATGACCTCTGAATCTTGAATATGACCTCTGAGTCTTGAATATGATCCCTGAGTCTTGAATATGACCTCTGAGTCTTGAATATGACCTCTGAGTCTTGAATATGACCTCTGAGTCTTGAATATGATCCCTGAGTCTTGAATATGACCTCTGAGTCTTGAATATGACCTCTGAGTCTTGAATATGACCTCTGAGTCTTGAATATGACCTCTGAGTCTTGAATATGACCTCTGAGTCTTGAATGTGACCTCTGAGTCTTGAATATGACCTCTGGGTCTTGAATATGACCTCTGAGTCTTGAATATGACCTCTGAGTCTTGAATATGACCTCTGAGTCTTGAATATGACCTCTGAGTCTTGAATATGACCTCTGAGTCTTGAATATGTCCTCTGAGTCTTGAATATGACCTCTGAGTCTTGAATATGACCTCTGAATCTTGAATATGACCTCTGAGTCTTGAATATGATCCCTGAGTCTTGAATATGACCTCTGAGTCTTGAATATGACCTCTGAGTCTTGAATATGACCTCTGAGTCTTGAATATGATCCCTGAGTCTTGAATATGACCTCTGAGTCTTGAATATGACCTCTGGTCTTGAATATGACCTCTGAGTCTTGAATATGACCTCTGAGTCTTGAATATGACCTCTGAGTCTTGAATATGACCTCTGAGTCTTGAATATGACCTCTGAGTCTTGAATATGTCCTCTGAGTCTTGAATATGACCTCTGAGTCTTGAATATGACCTCTGAATCTTGAATATGACCTCTGAGTCTTGAATATGATCCCTGAGTCTTGAATATGACCTCTGAGTCTTGAATATGACCTCTGAGTCTTGAATATGATCCCTGAGTCTTGAATGTGACCTCTGAGTCTTGAATATGACCTCTGGGTCTTGAATATGACCTCTGAGTCTTGAATATGACCTCTGAGTCTTGAATATGACCTCTGAGTCTTGAATATGACCTCTGAGTCTTGAATATGACCTCTGAGTCTTGAATATGTCCTCTGAGTCTTGAATATGACCTCTGAGTCTTGAATATGACCTCTGAATCTTGAATATGACCTCTGAGTCTTGAATATGATCCCTGAGTCTTGAATATGACCTCTGAGTCTTGAATATGACCTCTGAGTCTTGAATATGACCTCTGAGTCTTGAATATGATCCCTGAGTCTTGAATATGACCTCTGAGTCTTGAATATGACCTCTGAGTCTTGAATATGACCTCTGAGTCTTGAATATGACCTCTGAGTCTTGAATATGACCTCTGAGTCTTGAATATGACCTCTGAGTCTTGAATATGACCTCTGAGTCTTGAATATGACCTCTGAGTCTTGAATATGATCCCTGAGTCTTGAATATGACCTCTGGGTCTTGAATATGACCTCTGAGTCTTGAATATGACCCCTGAGTCTTGAATATGATCCTTGAGTCCTGAATAAGATTTCTGATTATTTAATATTATCCTAAACTGAAATCCCCATTTGCAAACAACTAATCCCATAGTTCTAAATTAGAAACCATTTCCTGAAATCAGAACCGTTGCCATATCGTTATACAAACTAGCTCGTAAATGAAGCTGCACTCCTTGAGCAAGTTCCTTTGCTTTCCTTTGCTTTACTTGACTTTCACCAAGATTTATAGTTGAATAAAAAGAGGCCAAGTTGCCCCAACCCCCATGATTCCCCATCAAAGCCTAATTTTTCTGACAAGGCAAAGG
Source organism: Macrostomum lignano (assembly GCA_002269645.1). NCBI lineage: Eukaryota > Metazoa > Platyhelminthes > Macrostomidae > Macrostomum > Macrostomum lignano. Next base: position 9,058 of record NIVC01000659.1, read on the forward strand.
TGTCGGAGAGCAACTCTCAGTTCTAGTAGTGGGAAATCTATTTTGAATTCAAGTGGAAGTGATGGAGGTGTCAGAGCGGCTGAAGTGGTCTGCATTCACGCTCACAGTTCCACTTAAGTAAGTCTGTCTTGACTTCTTCCACGACTGACTATAGCGGAGACCTTGCGCAAGGACCTCAGATAACTGGACTGTGGAAGCCAGTGCGGTAAAACAATCGAACCTCTTTATTGAGGTGCGAAATCCGGATTGGCTTCCAAACCCCTACATTGTGAAGATTGTATAGTTTGTGAATATTGTACAGTTTGTGAAGATTCTATAGTTTGTGAAGATTGTACAGTTTGTGAAGATTCTATAGTTTGTGAATATTGTACAGTTTGTGAAGATTCTATAGTTTGTGAAGATTGTACAGTTTGTGAGGATTCTATAGTTTGTGAATATTGTACAGTTTGTGAAGATTCTATAGTTTGTGAAGATTGTACAGTTTGTGAAGATTCTCATTTTTGTATTTGGATTTAATTCAAAATATAACTCACATTCGATCCTGTGCCTTTTAAAACAACCGTTCGGATTGCTATCATATTAGTTTAAGTGACTTACGAGTGACTTGCAACATTCGAAGGACTCTCCAATATTGGAAATTGGCATTATTATTGTTATACACGGTGTAAAGTCGCAGTTTGGTTCATTTCCAGATTGTAGATTAGGCCGAACATCCACTATTTAGATCTTTGAGTTCGATAAATTTGACCGAGTCGATTCTACAACTCCATGTCAGCTGGGGAGAGCCAACAGATCTTTATCTGAGTGATCGATCAACCCGTGAGTGGATCATCACGGGTCATTGGCGTGCCAGGCAATGTAGACAGCCAAAACAAGTTCTATTGTTCTACAATACACTGAACAGGGCCGGTTAAAAAAAACAAACTACTGCTTGATTTCGGATTCCTAAAAGTGGTTTTTTCCAGACGGAGGTAACGTGAAAAATGTCAATATGGTGATTAACACCTATGGGTATTACGATAAGACATTAATACTCGCTGTTACGAACGTGTTTAAATAGCGTGTATATGACGCGTGACTTTGAGCGTCGTACAAAAACCACATTCTTCTCACTCTCTCCACTCCGATCCCCTCTCTCTTGTCCCTCTCTCCCGTCTCTCCCCTACCCTCTATCCTCTCCCGTCTCTCCTCTCCCCTCTCTCCCCTCCCCTCTATCCTCTCCCTCTCTTCTCTCCTCCCCTCTCCCCTCTCTCCTCTCCCCCTCTCTCTTCTCCCCTCTCTCCCCTCTCCTCTCTCCCCTCTCCTCTCACCTCCCTCCTCTCTTCTCCATTCTCTCCCCTCTCTCCCCTCTTCTCTCTCCTTACTCCTCTCTCCTCTCTCCTCTCTCCTCTCTCCTCTCTCCTCTCTCCTCTCTCCTCTCTCCTCTCTCCTCTCTCCTCTTTCCTATATCCTCTCTCCTCTTCTCTCTCGCGAGTGCATACAGATTAAAGTAAGATTGCGTTTCTGTAAGGTTGAAGAAATATTGGTGTAGGTAAAGTTCGATCCAGAATCAGATATTTTCAAATTGAAGAAGCATCAATATAGTAATCGTTTTTAGGCATTTTCGAATGCCTAAAATTTAGCGAACTCATGTCTCGAACGGACTGCTACCACAAATTATATACTTTAGATTGCACACAAACGTATAATAAATGTTGCACAGTCTTCACGAAGACTTGGTCCCGCCCAACCAATCAATCATATTGTGGACATTCGACCTACTAGTGGCCTCCACAATGGCTTTGAATTGATGGCAGGAGCGTGGCGGGTCAGGACTCAGCGGCAGGGGTGCTGGGGGGCCACGGATGGCCCAACGGAATTCTGAGCAGATACGCGAATGCGGCAATTATATACCCACTGTATGCTGATCAGGAAATCTCATCCTTCTTCTTCTGCTTCTGCTTCCGCGGGACGGACGCCGCCAGCCCTACCCACACATTTTCGTTTGGTAATATTTTTATGCAAATCAGACATGGCAATGGGCCTGTTTCATTTGTGCGTGAGATTGCACAATACTCAAACTGGATTGGTGTTATGATGGTGGTATATCCATTCTAGCAAACCGCTAATTAGGAACATCTTCCGCAAACATTTTCTTGCAAAGATGTCAGCTTACTTTCAGTTTTAAGCTTGTTGAAATTTTTGGGTCATTGTCCTTATTAAGGGTCATTCAGGTATTGGGTCATTCAGGTATTGGGTCATTCAGGTATTGGGTCATTCAGGTATTGGGTCATTCAGGTATTGGGTCATTCAGGTATTGGGGTCATTCAGGTATTGGGGTCATTCAGGTATTGGGGTCATTCAGGTATTGGGGTCATTCAGGTATTGGGGTCATTCAGGTATTGGGGTCATTCAGGTATTGGGGTCATTCAGGTATTGGGGTCATTCAGGTATTGGGGTCATTCAGGTATTGGGTCATTCAGGTATTGGGGTCATTCAGGTATTGGGGTCATTCAGGTATTGGGGTCATTCAGGTATTGGGGTCATTCAGGTATTGGGGTCATTCAGGTATTGGGGTCATTCAGGTATTGGGGTCATTGAGTCGTTGGAGTCATTCAGGTATTGGGGTCATTCAGGTATTGGGATGATTCAGGTATTGGGGCCATTCAGGTATTGGGTCATTCAGGTATTGGGGTCATTCAAGTATTGGGGTCATTCAGAGTATTGGGGCCATTGAGTCATTGAGGTCATTGGGGCATTGAGGTCATTTAGGTATTGGAGTTATTTAGGTAGTGGGGTCATTCGGGTATTGGGTCATTCAGGCATTGGGTCATTCAGGTATTGGAGTCATTGAGTCATTGGGGTCATTTAGGTATTGGGGTCATTTAGGTATTGGGGTCATTCAGATATTGGGGTCATTGAGAACTTTTTGGAATTAGGAAACAATTAATTACTGCCACTGTTCTCTTTTCACAGTTCACAGACATGAAATGCGGAGATTGTTATCAAACTTCCAATCCGAAATAAATTGGGCTCTGAATTCACGCATGCAAAACTTGATAATGGTTATTAAGTCATAAATCACTGCTCAATTCGGTGAGTAGATCTTTCGAGCTCGAACTGGATTCGTGGCGTTGCGACATGAATAATCTCAGATCTGAGTAGAAGCAACTATGATGATGCATCCATCCATCCATCCATACATCCATCCATCCATCAATCCATCCATCCATTCATCTATCTATCTATCTATCTATCTATCTATCTATCTATCTATCTATCTATCTATCTATCTATCTATCTATCTATCTATCTATCTATCTATCTATCTATCTATCTATCTATCTATCTATCTATCTATCTATCTATCTATCTATCTATCTATCTATCTATCTATCTATCTATCTATCTATCTATCTATCTATCTATCTATCTATCTATCTATCTATCTATCTATCTATCTATCTATCTATCTATCTATCTATCTATCTATCTATCTATCTATCTATCTATCTATCTATCTATCTATCTATCTATCTATCTATCTATCTATCTATCTATCTATCTATCTATCTATCTATCTATCTATCTATCTATCTATCTATCTATCTATCTATCTATCTATCTATCTATCTATCTATCTATCTATCTATCTATCTATCTATCTATCTATCTATCTATCTATCTATCTATCTATCTATCTATCTATCTATCTATCTATCTATCTATCTATCTATCTATCTATCTATCTATCTATCTATCTATCTATCTATCTATCTATCTATCTATCTATCTATCTATCTATCTATCTATCTATCTATCTATCTATCTATCTATCTATCTAGCTCTCGCAGATTGGTACTTCTGCTTCTGCAAAGCAGACCCTCAAGCCTGCATCCCGCAGTTGCCAAGGAGGCATGCCAGTAAGCATCGGGATCGGATGGGTTCCGTCTCTTCCTTGCGTCTTCGCAGACCCTTCCTTCACAGCAGCAGCATATAAGGGAAGCTGGTCTCTAGCCTATAGATTAGAGACCTGTAAGGGATGGGCAGGCAGATAAAATATTTTATAATTTATGGCCCTATAGATGGGCCTCTTTCCAGCCTGCCTGCCTGCCTGCCTGCCTGCCTGCCTGCCTGCCTGCCTGCCTGCCTGCCTGCATGGCAATGTGGCCATTCAAATCTCAAGAGGTAAGAGAGAGGGGGAGACAGAGGAGAGAGGGGAGACAGAGGAGAGAGGGGAGACAGAGGAGAGAGGGGGAGACAGAGGAGAGAGGGGAGACAGAGGAGAGAGGGGAGACAGAGGAGAGAGGGAAACAGAGGGAGACAAAGAAAAGAGGGAGATAGAGGTGAGAGAGATAGAGAGAGAGAGAGAGACAGAGGGAGACATGGGAGAGTTGGGGAGGGGCAACCAAATTTGTTGCCAGACTTCGCCTCCAATCCAGATTTCAAGCTTGAAGAGTCCATGGCATGGGCGCTACACTTTCTAGCAATGTCGTATTGATGATGGCTTCGGCTCTGGGCTAGAAGAAAACTGGTATCTCAGAGATATAAAAGGAGAAAACTGTTGCTGCCATGGGGGCCTTCGACTAATGCAATAATCAATCTTTGGGGGGGGGGGGAGGCTGCTGCTGCTGTGGCATCGGCGGCAGCTTTGAAGGCAGGAATATTTATCTGTAGGGAGAGAAGGGCAGGGGGAGCCAAGGTGTAAGGAACTCCGGAACAATCAAGCCAAGGCCAAATGGCAAGTCTTTTCATCATTTGTGGCGACTTGTAAGACAAAGAGCGAGAGAGGTGCATATAGGGTTACCATGGAGCCGCATTGGACTAATTTATCAAGTTAATCAAATTTGTAAGCAATTAATTATTATCAATAGGACTATTGCGCTGAAGATTTGACAGTCAACATATTCAATGGAGCATTCCGCATAGGTCCTCGTGATGCTTGACTTGACCGGCCTTAGTGACGAGGCTCTTGCTGATGCTGCGGGGCAATTAGTGATATCCTGTTTCCAACGGCTGGTTGCGTGCGTGATAATGACCAGTGAAGTCGTGACGAAGTCAAACTGACTGCATGTCTGCCATTCCATCGCACAGATTCGCTCTGATTCACGCCACTAGTTCTTCGGGTCTGAAGGTGTCACTTCGGGTCTGAGGGTGTCACTTCGGGTCTGAGGGTGTCACTTTGGGTCTGAGGGTGTCACTTCGGGTCTGAGGGTGTCACTTCGGGTGTGAGGGTGTCACTTCGGGTCTGAGGGTGTCACTTTGGGTCTGAGGGTGTCACTTCGGGTCTGAGGGTGTCACTTCGGGTCTGAGGGTGTCACTTCGGGTCTGAGGGTGTCACTTCGGATCTGAGGGTGTCACTTCGGATCTGAGGGTGTCACTTCGGGTCTGAGGGTGTCACTTCGGGTCTGAGGGTGTCACTTCGGGTCTGAGGGTGTCACTTCGGATCTGAGGGTGTCACTTCGGGTCTGAGGGTGTCACTTCGGGTCTGAGGGTGTCACTTCGGGTCTGAGGGTGTCATTTAAAATATTAGGGTGCCCCTTCAAATCTGAGTGGTGCCATTTCAAATCTGAGTGGTGCCGTTTCAAATGTCAGTTTTTGTCGTGTTTAAACTTGAAGCCACAAAGTAAGCCCCATATACTATTAAAATTGTTCAATATAAGGTTCGGAGAGTACATGTATATACTGAGCGCAAGTGATGTCGCTTACCATTATATAATGGCCTGACTTGTGACTCTGAAGCCTTCCGGAAAAAAGGATGTACAGCAAAAAGTGTATAAATAGATCTTTTTATAAACCAGCTGAAATTATACTATACTACTGGGTTCGCACTGTCGGCATTTTGCCTTTGATCTTTTGATCGTTCAAAGGGTTAGTTAGAATTGGTGATTTTTAATAATAGCCTCTGCAGTATCAGCCTGCCGCCGCCGATCCTGCTCAAAATGATAACGACTTCCACCCCTTTATCTGAGCAGCCGCTGTGGAGGGGTTGGGTTTAGTTGAAAGATTTACAACTCCATATATTATAAAATGATGAATGCTGGGCTAGTCAGGTCATTTATCTTTCAACCCTCGCTGCGACTGAGACAGCCAATGAGGCTTGCTGGCGGCATTGATTAAATAACAAAAAACTTCAAACTTCCCGAGAACTAAGGAAGGTCCTCAGCGAGCTTGAGACAATTGATTTCATGGGGCTTTTTGGGCGATTTATTTATTCCTCTCTGCTTTCCGAGATTTTGTCTAATCGTGTCCTAACTATGCTACTGATTGCAGTAGCAATGCAGAAATTTGACCTTAATTATGTTTTAAGTGCAGAATTGCATAAATCAGAGGTCGACAAAATTTTTAAGGAGAAAGAAGAGGCGAAGGAATAATTTGAACAAAGTACAAGAGAGGAGGCGAGAGGAGAGGAGAAATGAAATTGGAGATGAGAGAGGAGAGAAGAGAATAGAGAGGATATTAGACAGAAGAGACCTGAGAAGAGACCTTGAGCGGACCGGATTGCTATTGTGAAGTTTCAAAGGACCCGAGGGTCATATAGAGAGGCTTCGCGGGCCGCGTGTTGGCCCTCGAAGTTTGCCAACCTCTGTCTGAATGCTGGTTTTAGAGATACAGTGAGTTTCTGTTCTATATAGAAAATATTTTTGAGTTCACTGGCATCCCAAGGCGGCCAGTCAAAGATGGAAAAGATGGCGTGGTGCCAGGGTGCCCACAACCCAACTAAAAATATTAATTAATTTATTATAAATATATATGACCCGGAAATGCGGCTCTAATGAAGTAAAACAGCCGTTTGCGCACAAAAAAGACTGGAAGAAATTTGTACAACACAATTATCATAACACAAAACAATTACAACACAGCACAGAAATGCCACAACACAACACAGAGATACAACAACACAACACATAAATACAACAACACAACACCTAAATACAACAACACAGAGATACAACAACACAACACCTAAATACAACAACACAACACAGAAATACAACAACACAACACAGAAATACAACAACACAACACATAAATACAACAACACAACACATAAATACAACAACACAACACATAAATACAACAACACAACACAGAAATACAACAACACAACACATAAATACAACAACACAACACATAAATACAACAACACAACACATAAATACAACAACACAACACAGAGATACAACAACACAACACATAAATACAACAACACAACACAGAAAAACAACACAGAGATACAACAACACAACACATAAATACAACAACACAACACAGAAAAACAACAGATATACAACAACACAACACCTAAATACAACACAAAAACAACTGAAATAGCCTTCCGTTCAGTTCCAGACTACTATTTAGCACTCCACGATCTGAACAGTTTCAGTTCATAAGACAATTTTTATGTGACCCCTCACCGGCGCAGAGGGGGCGGCAACTCTCTCAGAACAGAACAACATTAAAAAGTTTGACCGCGGCGGCTCTGCGTGGTCGGTCGGGTTGGGGGGGCTGGGACTCGGCGGCTTCTCTCTCTGATCTTTTTTCTAAGAGCCATGCATAACAGCAGCCACTGACTCAGCCGGGCCCGCAGTGGTCAGCCACCCCCTCCCCGCCGGCACCAAACCAGCCACGGGGGGGGGTTTGGGGGGTTGGGGGGGGGCAGTGGCCTGTTTCAGCGCGCCCCACAGCAGGTCGTAAAACCGAGAAAGCATCGATGGCCCGCCGCCAGTCAGGCAGCCAAGCCAAGTGCGTCCCACCACCCCACCCACACCAATTTTAACAACCTTTTCGCTGCGCCCAGGCCCAGCTTATATTATATGAGCTGCAAAGGCTAGCTGAGAGAGAGAGAGAGAGCTGGGACGGGAGGAGGAGAAACGGCCTGCCTGACTTACTGCCGAACAACTCCTAGGGTGCATGATACTGATAGGTATTGACTGTGGTGTTTATTAAGAAAGAAAATTGATTTCTTCTTGGTTTAGAAGGTTGAAAACAAACTACTGCAAACACGTGCATTAATCAAAGCCTCGTTGTCTGTCAGCTACGAGCTACAGCTACAGCCCAGGTACCAGTACCACCGTGGACAGGTAAGTTGAGGCCATAACATTGTCATCGTCATGTCAACTCAAATTAGCTAACCTAACGAGTTTTATTTTTTTTAATAATTGACCTCCGCCTCCAACAAAAGCAGTCATTATTGTGTCCTGTACATGCGAGCTGCTGACGCTGACGCTGACGCCTGAATGGGCAGACCCGGAGACTAATTCGGTTATTGATTGCTCAGAAGCTCGTTTCTACAGGTGCGCAGACTGTGTTATTCAGCCGAGGACAGGTCCAGGTGTAACCTTTGCCCCTTTTACCCGCAGCCTTTGTTACCTGTGATACTATTGACGTATTGAGTGCCGGATCTCCCCACTATATATTTTTAATTCTACTCAAAATGTTAAAATTGATGTCGTGAGACTTAGTCGACAATTGACATTCGTTAACACAAGCGTACTTTAAAAAGGCCAAAGCTTAAATCTACGCAAAAATTACATCCTGACAAGTTACCTTTTCCAGCTAGTCCTCCCGAATAAATTTAGCGAACATACCCCGCTATTTTTCCAAACCTAAAATATCATAAATATAAATTGAAAGAGTTTCCAATTCCATGCCATTCAAACTTCCAATCAATTACGCTTGCATTATTGGCCTACGATTTCACAGATATTAGATTCTTAGAATAACTACTAGCAATCTAGTGCGGCCCCCCTTCGGGGCGCCCAATAAGCACGGAGCAAAAATAGTTAATGGAAAACAATTAAAAAAGCACATTTTCTTAAACACCAATTCCTTCTTAACTTTTAAAAATCACCTTATTCATGTAAAATTGTCACGGACAATGATATTTGCTATGAATCTATTTTTTTCTAAAATTAACAAATATACAACAAAATATAACTTTCACAAAGATAACAGACATTACCCCTAAATAGAAAATATTCCCAAGACAGCAAGCATCCCTCCAGATAGCAAGCACCCCCTCCAAAAGTAAGCAACCGCAGATAGCAAGCATCCCCTAATACTCGTAGCAAGCATCCACCCAGATAGCGAGCATCCTGCAGACAGCAAGCATTTCCCAAATATTGTAGAATCATCCACCCAGATAGCAAGCATCTGCAGATAACAAGCATCCCCCAAATATTGTAGAAGCATCCACCCAGATAGCAAGCATCCCCCAAATATTGTAGAAGCATCCACCCAGATAGCAAGCATCTGCAGATAGCAAGCATCCACCCAGACAGCAAGCATTTCCCAAATATTGTAGAAGCATCCACCCAAATAGCAAGCATCTGCAGATAACAAGCATCCCCCAAATATTGTAGAAGCATCCAGCTAGATAGCAAGCATCCCCCAAATATTGTAGAAGCATCCACCCAGACAGCAAGCATCCCCCAGATAGCAAGCATCCACCCAGACAGCAAGCATCCTGCAGATACCAAGCACCCCCCAGATATTGTAGAAGCATCCACCCAGACAGCAAGCATCTCCCAGATAGCAAGCATCCACCCAGACAGCAAGCATCCTGCAGATACCAAGCACCACCCAAATATTGCAGAAGCATCAACCCAGTTAGTAAGAATCCATAAAAAGCAAACATCCCTAGATAGAAAGAATCCCATACATATAGCCAAGCTTATCAAGCGCAGTAATCCTTTGTTTGCCAAGCGCAGTAATCATTGGTTTATCAAGTGCAGTAATCCTTGGCTTATCAAGTGAAGTAAGTTCTGGTCTATCAAGTGCAGTAATCCTTGGTTTATCAAGTGCAGTAAGTCTTGGTTTATCAAGTGCAGTAAGTCTTGGTCTATCAAGTGCAGAAATCCTTGGTTTATCAAGTGCAGAAATCCTTGGTTTATAAAGTGCCGTAAGTCTTGGTTTATCCAATGCAGTAGTCCTTGGTTTATCAAGTGCAATAATCCTTGGTTAATCAAGTGCAGTAATCCTTGGTTTATCAAGTGCAGTAATCCTTGGTTTATCAAGTGCAGTAATCCTTGGTTTATCAAGTGCAGAAATCCTTGGCTTATCAAGTGCAGTAATCCTTGGTTTATCAAGTGCAGTAACCCTTTGTTTATCAAGCGCAGTAGTCCTTGGTTTATCAAGTGCAGTAATCCTTGGCTTATCGAGTGCAATAATCCTTGGCTTATCAAGTGCAATAATCCTTGGTTTATCAAGTGCAATAATCCTTGGTTTATCAAGCGCAGTAATCTTTGGCTTATCAAGTGCAATAATCCTTGGTTTATCAAGTGCAGTAATCCTTGGCCTATCAAGTGCAATAATCCTTGGTTTATCAAGCGCAGTAATCCTTGGCTTATCGAGTGCAATAATCCTTGGCTTAGCAAGTGCAATAATCCTTGGTTTATCGAGTGCAGTAATCCTTGGCTTATCAAGTGCAGTAATCCTTGGTTTATCAAGTGCAGTAAGTCTTGGTTAATCTAGTGCAGTAATCCTTGGTTTATCAAGTGCAGTAACCCTTTGTTTATCAAGCGCAGTAGTCCTTGGCTTATCGAGTGCAATAATCCTTGGCTTATCAAGTGCAATAATCCTTGGTTTATCAAGTGCAATAATCCTTGGTTTATCAAACGCAGTAATCTTTGGCTTATCGAGTGCAATAATCCTTGGCTTATCAAGTGCAATAATCCTTGGTTTATCAAGTGCAATAATCCTTGGTTTATCAAGCGCAGTAATCTTTGGCTTATCAAGTGCAATAATCCTTGGTTTATCAAGTGCAGTAATCCTTGGCCTATCAAGTGCAATAATCCTTGGTTTATCAAGCGCAGTAATCCTTGGCTTATCGAGTGCAATAATCCTTGGCTTATCGAGTGCAATAATCCTTGGCTTATCCAGTGCAATAATCCTTGGTTTATCAAGTACAAAAATCCTTGGCTTATCAAGTGCAATAATCCTTGGTTTATCAAGTACAATAATCCTTGGCTTATCAAGTGCAATAATCCTTGGTTTATCAAGTGCAATAATCCTTGGTTTATCAAGCGCAGTAATCTTTGGCTTATCGAGTGCAATAATCCTTGGCTTATCAAGTGCAATAATCCTTGGTTTATCAAGTGCAATAATCCTTGGTTTATCAAGCGCAGTAATCTTTGGCTTATCAAGTGCAATAATCCTTGGTTTATCAAGTGCAGTAATCCTTGGCCTATCAAGTGCAATAATCCTTGGTTTATCAAGCGCAGTAATCCTTGGCTTATCGAGTGCAATAATCCTTGGCTTAGCAAGTGCAATAATCCTTGGTTTATCAAGTGCAGTAATCCTTGGCCTATCAAGTGCAATAATCCTTGGTTTATCAAGCGCAGTAATCCTTGGCTTATCGAGTGCAATAATCCTTGGCTTATCCAGTGCAGTAATCCTTGGTTTATCAAGTACAATAATCCTTGGCTTCTAATCCATAATCCAGGTCTTTTTAATTAGTTTTTTAATAAAAGCTTTCAATAAAAATTTATGCTACTTTTATTCTTTTATACACTACTAAGATTCGAACCCAGGTTGCTGCATTAGCAGTCCAGTGTGTTCACATCTAGGCTAGCTCTCATTGAAATTGTAAATGAATTTGTAGCACTTATAATTCAACACTCACACCAAGTCAATAGAGTAAAAGTTACACGAGGCAGTTATGACATAATCAATTTCTTAGGCAAGTCAGTACCAGTGTCTATTAAAGTTAGCAATATGGTTACGCAAGATAAATCAAGTATTGTGCTATGCTTCCACACTGCGTTTTCGATACTGTGACGTAATTCAATTCAGTGTCAAAATTCAGCCAGTACAGAGACGATAAATAAAAGCCTATTGTTATGATGCAATCTATTTCAGAATCAGAATTCAACCAGTCAGTTTTTTCTCTAGCATTCTTACAATGCATTTCAAGTCGAAAGAGCTGCTTGACCTTTGCAAAAAAGCATGTTTTTCGAATATTTAATCCCTTTAGCATCGAGCAATTTCTTAGCCAAGATGCATGTACCATCACGGGCAAATTTCTGATCGAACAGTGCAAGTTCGAAGAAAATCGGTCCAGCCATTCAGGAGAAAATCGATTTCGTACAAGCAAGCAAGCAAGATTTTCATTTTTAGTATATGGACTAGCCATTAGCCCCCCCGCTGGGGGGCCTTAGAAATGACACCAAGTGGTTTTTATTTTGGTCCAATGGTAACCATAATTACCATTTCCATTAATCAAAAATTACTTTTTCTCATTTTTGCAAAAACAAACTCAGCACCACTCACCTTAACAACACTTTTCCAAGATTAGCACCGCTGCTCAGATTAGCACTATTCCCCCCAGATTAGCACCGCTCCTCAGATTAGCACTACTTCCCCCCAGATTAGCACTGCTCCTCAGATTAGCAATGCTCCTCAGATTAGCACTACTTCCCCCAAGATTAGCACTACTTCCCCCCCCCCCAGATTTGCACTTCTCCCCCCAGATTAGCATCGCTCCTCAGATTAGCACCCCTACCCCTAAATTAGCACTCCACTCAGATTAGCAACACTTTGCCAAGACTTTGTCAGTAATGGTCTCTGAAAATTAGCGCATACAATAGACTTGCACTGCTGTAGAAGATAAATGCAGTCCCAGAATAAGTAAATAAACATTTCGAAAAATCTGCATCAATCTGCATTGGAGGTGACATCAATGTTGTCACAAGTTATGGGGATAAATTTTCTACTTCAATGCAGACTCGAATTGCCCACCATCTGCTTTGCCTCTACAACGCGGCTATTTTCGAAGAGAAGCCTTTACTGCTCCCTTGAGAATTCTCATTCACCCCCCCCCCCAGCATTCTGCAGTTCTCCAAGCAAATATTTGAATTTTTAAGGTAAAATCCTTGAAGAATTTTGCAAGTTTAGAAAAAAACGCGATCAAATTTGGTTGAGGCATTCAGTATTAAATGCGTCATTCACAAACAGACAAACAAGGTAGGACTTTTAGTATATTAGAAAATTATATATTAGCACTATTTCCCCAGATTAGCACCACTCCCCGGATTAGCACCATTCCCCCAAAAGTAGCACCACTTCCTTAGATTAGCACTACTTCCCCCAGATTAGCACTACTTCCTCCAGATTAGCACTTCTTCCCACAGAACTTACATCACTGAAAGTTCTGTGCTTCTTCCCCCAGATTAGCACCACTCCCTCAGATTAGCACTATTAGCACCTCTCCCCCAGATTAGCACTATTAGCACCACTCCCCAAAAATTACCACCACTTCCCCGGATTAGCACCGCTCCCCAGATTAGTACCACTCCCCCAGATCAGCACCACCCCCAGATTAGCACCACTCCCCAAAAATTAGCAGAACTTCCCAAAAATTAGCACAGTTTTATACAAAATTAGCACCGCTCCCCCAGATTAGCACCGCTCCTCAGATTAGCATTACTGAGCCCCCAAACTTCCCCCCCCAGATTAGCACCACTACCCCTAATAATTAGCACTCCGCCCAGATTAGCAACACTTTGCCAAGATTAGCACTACTCCTCCAGATTAGCAACACTTTGCCAAGATTAGCACTACTCCTCCAGATTAGCACCACTCTTCCAGATTAGTAATGCTCTCTGCAAATTAGCACATACAATAGATTGGCACTGATCTAAAAGATTAATGCAGTCCCAGAATAATATAGCTTTTTGCAGTTTATTTGGGCTTATGCGCATTTAATTTAATCCAAGATACATTTGCCAATGTAACAGAGCTTATTGTCTATGGTAGAAAGGCTGCCACAGCGGCATTTAATTTAGTCCAACAAGCATCAATTTGGTCCAAATGCTTGTGAGCCAATGGCAAACTCTTGCCTTCTCGCAACCGCCTAAGGTTTGTTGCGCACCGCTGGAATGTCAGCGTCTGTACCAGCAATTTTCAGTCGCTTTTCCAGAGCTCTGCTGATAGTCCAAATCTGATAACCAACTGGAACTTTTCCTTCAACTTCTGCTGCATTTTCTGCTCCGTCAACAAAGGGTTCGTCTCAATTGCATTAAGTAGCAGTTGGAACTGAGTCTCTAGCAACTTGCCTTGGCGATTGCCACCTTTCACAGGCGACCTATGCCAGAAGTGGTTTCAACACGCTGATGGATGCTGTAAACCATCTTTCTTCTACAATATATTCAGCAACCTTGCAATGTCCTTTGGGTGTTCACCTCTGTTGATTGCTTTGACCACAAGCCAGTGGCATTCGTTCGACGACCTAGCATGGTTCACAATTATGGAGCTGATCTTGCTCCTCCGCGACAGTTGCAAATGAAGCTATGGACCAAATTGATGCTTGTTGGACTAAATTAAGTGCCGCTGTGGCAGCCTTTCTACCATAGACAATAAGCTCATTTACTTAGGCAAATCAATTTGGATTAAATTAAATGCACGTAAGCCCAAATGGGCTGCAAAAAGCTATATCATTCAATGAAAATTTCAAAATTTCAAAGTTATAGGTATACTTTTCAGCTTCAATGCAGACTCCAATTGCCGACCATCTGCTTTGCCTCTACAACGCGGCTATTTTCGAAGAGAAGCCTATACTATTCCCTCAAGAATTTTCATTCATCCCCAAGCATTCTGCAGTTCTCTCGGCTGGCTCCTCAGTCTCAGCAAACTTGCAATGATCCTTTCAACAATTTAAAACATTTCTCAGCATTTAGTACGACTCATTAATCAGTGTTCGATACATATCGGCGGACTTTTGCACAACTCAGGATTTAGCTGTGCCTATGCCTTCAGCAGTTTAGCAGCATTGTCTGCATTTTAGCACTTTCATACTTTAAATGGAGCTAGGCAACACCCATTGATGAGATCAGCCAGACTTGAAGCAGTTTTACAAATCAAATTTGCTTAGTGGCTTGTGCCGATTAGCAAAAATAATTCATTGCTTTACTTAATAAAAAAATTTCCATCGCTATTAATCAATATTAATCGAAAGATGTTCTAATTAGTGGATGCATAAGTTACAAATAAATATAAATTAATTCAAATTTAATTGTTCGCAGCGAGGTGGACTCGAACCTGGGACCTTACGCCTAGCCTAAACCTGGTGCCTACATGCGGCTACTCCGCCTATTGATGGAAAGGCGAGAAAATCAGCCATATAAGCTTCGACACTGCAGTCAAATACATAGCAGTGATGGGCTGCTCAGTGCGCAGGCAGAGCCAATGCACAGTTGAGTGAAATCTATAAATAGCAATTGTCTATGCAGTCCGCCATTCAGCCAGGGTCAGAGGAATGTACACACAGCCACTGAGCATTTTTTCTCTCCCTTGCACACTGTAGCCAGTATTGAAACTTAGAGAAAAAAGTTATGGCGCAATCTCAATTGGTGTTTCAATTCAGTCAGTCGAGATTTTGACCTTTTCTAGCCTCCCATTAAAAGCATAGGGAAAACTCGTTTTTCGAATATTTAATCCACTTAGCACGGAAGCAAATTTTTGAAAATTTTTAGGTACAATCCTTGAAAAATTTTGCAGGTTTAGAAAAAAACGCGATCAAATTTGGTTGAGGCATTCAGTATTAAATGCGTCATTCACAAACAAACAAAGGTAGGACTTTTAGTATATTACGAGGCCAACTCCTCCTCTGGAGGAGAAAGGGGAAGAATTCCCATCACCGGAACTCCATTCCCTGAAATGCCATTCCATGAAACCCATCATCCAACTCCTCTCCGCGAAACTGAACATCATCGAAATCCTCTCCGTAAAAGAGAACTCCATCAAACACCTCTCCGTGAAACTGACATTCATCAAAATCCCCTCCGAGAAATAGAAATCCTCTCCGTGAAACTGGACTCCATGGAAATCCTCTCCGTGAAACTGACATCCATCAAAATCGTCTCCGCGAAACAGAAATTCTCTCCATTAAACTGGACTGAATCGAAATTTTCTCCGTAAAAAAGAATCAACTCTCAGGATTTAGTGGTTAGGGTTAGGGTTAGGGTTAGGGTTAGAGCTACAACGCAGCAGCGTGTTGAACCAATTGAATTAATTGAATGCGCAACCGATTTCACAGTCAGTCAGTATCAGTCTCGGTAAAAGTTAACAAAAAGATTGCGCAAACTAAATCAACCCTCCAATACACAGCGACTGACCCCCTTCCAATACGCAGTGGCAATTAAAAGTTGAACCCCCCCTCCCACCAACTGTTGGGGGGTTGGTCGAACCCCCATTGAACTCCAAAATGAGTACACTGCCGAAAGTTAAAAGTATGGAAATCGTTTTTTAAATGCTGTGCTTTTTGTTTTCACATTTAAAGCAAACAACTTATATCCCCGAACTCAGTATTGCAAGATCTTTCCAGTAATATAAGTCTCTCCTCTGAAAGTTTAAAACTCGAGGAACAGTTAGCGCTTGAAATTTCCTGATTTAAAGCATTAAAGTATCGAGTGTACGTTCACAGCCTGCTAAAGAGGCTCGCAAGTTTATTCATTAAATTTTACTGCCCAGCAAATACACATGGCTGCCTATTGAATGCCGCCGATAATAAAACCAATTAAATCTCGACACAGTCCTAGCTATCTCCTTACACTGTACAACTGCTATGTACACTCAGCCCAAGCCCAACCCCCCATTCCGGGGGAATCGTTAAATTTAATTGAACCCCCCAACACGCGGGGGTTTTGCATTTAACGCAGAACACGCGCACCCACCCCCCAAAACACAGCGACCCGCGGGCGGAGGTTGGGGTGGCTATTTTTACAAACAGACTGCAACCCCTCCACTGGAGAGGCAGAGTGGCCACAGAAGGGCCAAAGAAGGTTAGGAAATCAGTTTTCTGCTTTTTTAGGGATCTTAAAATGTAAAAATGAAAGATTAAAATTGCTATAAACCCAGTCCGGAAAATTTGCAGTTTACCCATATAAGTTTCAACGCTGACTTTCCAGTAGTTTAGGAGAAAAGTTGCAACATACGGACAAACAAACAAACATCGCACCAGTTTTAGTATTAACGAGGCCAACTCCTCCTTCGGAGAAGAAAGGGGAAGAACTCCAATCAGCGGAATTCCATTCCCTGAACTCCATCAGCGGAATCCCATTTTCCAACACCTCTCCGCGCAACAGAAATCGTCTCCGTGAAACTGAACACTATCGAAATCCTCTCCGTGAAACTGAACACCATCGAAATATTCTCCGCGAAATAGAAATCCTCTCCGTGAAACTGGACTAAATCGAAATTTCTACGTCAAACAGCCCAGCTCTCAGAATTCATTGGTTAAGGTTAGGGTTAGGGTTAGAGCTACACACAGCTGCGTGTTGAAAGACGCCGTAAAAACATTGAACCAATTAAATTGCGCAACTTATTTCTCAGGCAGTCAGTATCAGCCTCAGTTAAAGTTAACAAAAAGATTGCGCAATCTAAATCAACCCTCAAATACACAGCAACCGACCCCCCTTCCAATACGCAGTGCAGCTAGAAATTGAACCCCCCCTCACCAACTATTGGGGGGTCGGTCGAACCCCCATTGAACTCCAAAATGAGCAAAATCTTTGCAGAAAGCTAAAAGTATGAAAATCTTTTCTTGAATGCTGTGAATTTAATTTTCATATTTAAAGCAAAAAACTTATATCCCCGAACTCATCGCAGCAAGATCTTTCCAGCAATATAAGTCTCTCCTCTCTAAGTTCAAAACTCGAGCAACAGTTAGTGTTTGAAACTTTCTGATTTTAAGCATTGAAATATCGAGTGTACGTTCACTGCCTGCTAAAGATGCTCGCAAGTTTATGCATTAAAATGCACTGAATTTCACTGTGCAAAAAATACACAGGGCTTCCTGTTAAAAAACAGAACACAAATAGTTGCGCAATTGTCTATAAAGTCAGCCAGTGAGCCAGGGTCCAATTGTACACACGCCGCCAATGAGAACGCGCCCATTCCCCCACAGGAGAGAAAATGCACTGGCGACATAGGAAAAAGTTGTGGCGTAATCACTCAAAATTTATGCCAATTTTCAGCTCCGAGCAGAAAGAGGGGACAATTAAGATTATCAAAGGTCAAGACCGCCGTTTTCTGCTTTTTTAGGGATCTTAAAAATTGAAAATGAAAGATTAAAATAGCCTAAAGCCATCCTCGGAAAATTTGCAGTTTTCCCATATAAGTTTCAACGCTGAGTTGCAAGTATTCTGGGAGGAGTTATGCAACAAACGGACAAACAGACAAACAGACAAACATCGCACCACTTTTAGTATTAACGAGGCCAACTCCTCCTTCGGAGAAGAAAGGGGAAGAACTCCAATCAGCGGAATTCCATTCCCTGAACTCCATCAGCGGAATCCCATTTTCCAACACCTCTCCGCGCAACAGAAATCGTCTCCGTGAAACTGAACACTATCGAAATCCTCTCCGTGAAACTGAACACCATCGAAATATTCTCCGCGAAATAGAAATCCTCTCCGTGAAACTGGACTAAATCGAAATTTCTCCGTCAAACAGCCCAGCTCTCAGAATTCATTGGTTAGGGTTAGGGTTAGGGTTAGAGCTACACACAGCTGCGTGTTGAAAGGCGCCGTAAAAACATTGAACCAATTAAATTGCGCAACTTATTTCTCAGGCAGTCAGTATCAGCGTCGGTTAAAGTTAACAAAAAGATTGCGCAATCTAAATCAGCCCTCCAATACACAGCAACCGACCCCCTTCCAATACGCAGTGCAGCTAGAAATTGAACCCCCCCTACTAACTATTGGGGGGGGGGTCGGTCGAACCCCCATTGAACTCCAAAATGAGCACAATCTTTGCAGAAAGCTAAAAGTATGAAAATCTTTTCTTGAATGCTGTGAATTTAATTTTCATATTTAAAGCAAAAAACTTATATCCCCGAACTCATCGCAGCAAGATCTTTCCAGCAATATAAGTCTCTCCTCTCTAAGTTCAAAACTCGAGCAACAGTTAGTGTTTGAAACTTTCTGATTTTAAGCATTGAAATATCGAGTGTACGTTCACTGCCTGCTAAAGATGCTCGCAAGTTTATGCGTAAAAATGCACTGAATTTCACTGTGCAAAAAATACACAGGGCTGCCTGTTAAAAAACAGAACACAAATAGTTGCGCAATTGTCTATAAAGTCAGCCAGTGAGCCAGGGTCCGATTGTACACACGCCGCCAATGAGAACGCGCCCATTCCCCCACAGGAGAGAAAATGCACTGGCGACATAGGAAAAAGTTGTGGCGTAATCACTCAAAATTTATGCCAATTTTCAGCTCCGAGCAGAAAAAGTGTCCAGAGAAGGTTAGGAAATCAGATTTCTGCTTTTTTAGGGATCTTAAAATTAAAAAATGAAAGATTAAAACAGCCTAAAGCCGATTCCGGAAAATTTGCAGTATTCCCATATAAGTTTCAACGCTGAGTTGCACGTAGTCTAGGAGGAGATATCCTACAAACAAACAGACAAACAAACAAACAAACAACGCACCAACTTTAGTATTAAGACGAGTGGAACTCCTCCTTCGGAGGAGAAAGGGGAAAAACTCCCATCACTGGAATTCTATTCCCTGAAATATCCATCAACTGAAATTCCATGTCTTTAACCCTATCTTTCAAATCGTCTCCAAATTCTTTACAAAATCTTTCAAAGACCATAGCTCAAAGACTCTCAAGTCTCTCATATCTCCTCTCTCCTCTCTCTCATCTCATCTCTACCCCTGCTCCCTTATTTATCTCTTCTCCCTCGTCTTTCGTCTGTACCTTCTCCTGTCTTCTGTCTCCTCTCTTCACTCTTATCTCTCCCTCTTCTCTCCTCTCTCATATGTCATCTCTCCTTACTTATCTATCGTCTCTCTTAACCCTCTCTCTCTTCTCTTTTCTCTCCTATCTGCTTCTCATTTCTCATATCTCATATACGCTCTCACACTCTACTTTCTTGTCTCCCATCTTTCTTTCCTCCTTACCACTATCCCCTGTCTCTTCTCTTCTCTCTTTTCTATCCTCTCCATTCTCTTATCTCTCCTCTCCTCACTACTTTCCTTCTCTTAACTCTCTTATCTCTGATCTTTCATCTCTTTCCTCTCTCCTCTCTCTCTCTCTTCTCCTCTCGCTTCTCTCTCTTCTCTCTCGCCTCTCATCTATACTACCTTATTTATATTTTCTCCCTGGTCTTTCGTCTCTACTCTCTCCTGTCTCATTTCTCCCCTCTTTCTCCTCTCTTCTCTCTCCCCTCCTCTCTCATCTCTCATCCCTTATCTCACTCCTTCTTTCTCCTCTACTCTCCCCTCTTTTCTATTACCTCTGTACGCTCTTATCCCTCATCTCTATTCTCTCTCCTATCATCTCTCTTGTCTCCCTCTGCTATCTCATATCTCTCCTCTCGTCTCCTCTCTTCTCTTCTCTTCTCTCTCCTTCGTTCCCGCCTTACTCACCTCTTCTCTCCCATCTGTCATGTCTAATCTCTCGTCTCATTTCTACTCTGTTTTCTACCATCTCATCTCATCTCTCTTCTCTTTTCATTCTTCTCTTTACTCTCTTCTCTGACTGATTGAAGATGCCAAATCTATCAAGATCTTCTCCGCGAAGCAGAAATCCTGTCCGTGCAACTGAAAACCATCGAAATCCTCTCCGTGAAACTGGACTCCTTCGAAATCCTCTCCGTGAAACTGGACTCCTTCGAAATCCTCTCCGTGAAACTGGACTCCTTCGAAATCCTCTCCGTGAAACTGGACTCCTTCGAAATCCTCTCCGTGAAACTGGACTCCTTCGAAATCCTCTCCTTGAAACTTAAATCCATCAAAATCGTCTCCATAAAGCAGAAATCAATCATTAATTATCTCCGCGAAACAGAAATCCTCTCCGTGAGGCTGAACATCATCAAAATCCTCTCCGTGAAACTGAACACCATCGAAATCCTCTCCACGAAACAGAAATCCTCTCCGTCAAAATTAAAACATTGAAATCGTCTCCGCTAAACTGTACTCAATCGAATTTTTTCCGTCAAACAACTCAACTCTCCGGATTCATTGGTTAGGGTTAGGGTTAGGGTTAGAACTACGCACAGCTTCGTGTTAAAAGGCACAGATAAAAATATTGAACTAATTGAATCAATTCATTGCGCAACCGATTTCACAGTCAGTCAGTATCAGCCTCAGGTAAAGTTAACAAAAACATTGCGCAATCTAAATCAACCCTCCAATACACAGCAGCAGTGAGAAGTTGAACCCTCCCCCCAACAATCTTTGCAGATTAAAGTACAATCTTTGCAGAAAGTTAAAAGTATGGAAATAGTTTTTCAAATGCTGTGCTTTTTCTTTTCATATTTAAAGCAAACAACTTATATCCCCGAACTCAGCGTTGCAAGATCTTGCCAGCAATATAAGTTTCTCCTCTCAAAGTTTAAAACTCGAGGAACAGTTAGCGTTTGAAACTGTCTGATTTATAGCATTGAAGTATCGAGTGTACGTTCACTGCCTGCTTGCAAGTTGATGCATTGAATTTCAATGTCCAACAAATACACAGGACTGCCCATTGAAAGGCAGGAAAACTTATCAGTAGCCATATCATTGCGCAATTATCTATAAAGTCAGCCAGTGAGCCAGGGTCCAAGTGTACACACGCAGCCACTGAGAACGCTCCCACCCCCCACTGGAAAGAAAATACACTACAGAGATAGGGAAAAGTTGTGGCGCAATCACTAAAAATTCATGCATTTTTCAGCTCCAAGCAGAAAGAGGGGACAATTAAGATTATCAAAGGTCAAGATTCAAGTTTTCTGCTTTTTTGAGGATCTTAGAAATTAAAATTTCAGAATTAAAATAGCCTATAGCCGACCTCGGATAATTTCCAATCTTCCCATATAAGTTTCAACGCTGAGTTGCCACTATTCAAGGAGGAGTTGTCGAAATGACAGACAGACACACAGACAGACAGACAAACAACACGTCAACTTTAGTATATACGAGGCCAACTCCTCCTTCGGAGGAGAAAGGGGAAGAACTCCCATCACCGGAATTCAAATCCCTGAACTCCATCAGCTGAATCCCATGACCCAACTCAGTTTCAGTAAAAGTCTCACGAAGCGGTTGACATAATCAATTTCTTAGGCAGTCGGCATCAGTTTCAATTATGTGAACAAATGATTACTCAATCTAAATTAACCCTCCAATGCACACTCCCCGCCGATACTCAGCCTTCCCCCGGTTAATACACAGGGCTGCCTTTTGAAAGGCAACGATGATAAAACAAATTGAACAATAGATGGCGCAATCGTTATATCAGTCAGTCAGTATCAGTCTCACTTAACTTTAATATAAAGTTACGCAATGTAAATCAACCCTCCAATGCACATTGGCAGTTAGAAATTGAACACCTTAACTTTATATTTGACCTATCCCAAAAATGAGTACAATCTGTGCTCTGATTAGAACTCCAACCCCTATAGAATCCTAGGTTTGAAGCTTAAGTTTGGCACATGTAGTAACTTAATGTTTTTTTAATTGCATGAAAAAACTGCACTTTCATAAGCGAGGCAAATATTGCAATGAAATTAAAGGCATAAAAATAAGCAAAGACATATTTACAGTATATTTTATTAGTCAACACAGTCCGAAAACAACTTGAAGAAATCGAAAAGCTGCAGAAAGCCACAGAGGGCACTTACAGTTTGAGCGCAATAATAACATCTGAATGATCAGGAGAAGCAATTATACCCAACAACAGTCAAAAGATCCACCCGCCAAGCAAAGATATTTGTATTCAAATTTTACTGTGCATTTTAAATGAGAAGTTGTCTAACTACACCGGATTTGTACTTGTGGAACTTTTGACTGTTGCCGAGTGTAAAAGGGCACAACAGGAAGCAAAGATCAAGTCCATCTCGAAAGAAATTGTAACAGAGCAAAAAAGCAGCTGAAAGTACTTGAAGCTACTGGCAAACACGAATACGAACTGGGAGTGCAAGGAGAAGGAATGCGACTGCTTGGTTACCCGAGTGCAAGAGAAGACATTTTTATTTTTAATTTGTTAAATTATATTTTGCAAGTTTTAAAATTTTAAGTGTCCAAGATGTAGATTATTACTTGTTTTTTCTAGCTGATGGGTATCTATAAGCAGTCAGAATTCCAGCAGAAAATATAAGTTAATTACAGATATTTAGTAAATAGAATACTTAGTCTGTTAAACTTAGTCTGTTTCGCTCGCCTTCGCCGAGTCCGCTCCGGGCTGCGGCTCCACAGCCGGTCCGTCCGGGTGCTGAGCAGAGCCGTCGTCCCGACTGCAGAGTCGCTTCGCAGGTGGCTGGCCCGAAGCGGTGTCTTCGACGCAGGCGAGCAAAGCAGCGTCCTCGTCTTGCAGGAAGGCAGCCAAGCGGTCGCACTCCTTCTTCTTGCTCTCCAGTTCGGCTTCGGTGTCTGCCAGTCGCTTCTTGTAGTGCTCCAGCTGCTGTCGTTGCTCCATTACAACTTCTTCGAGGGAGGACTTGAGCTTTGCTTCATGTTGTGCTGATTTGTGCTCCTCCTGAAGCATTTCAGATGTTTTTCTCACGAACAAACTGAAGTGCTGCTCCATGGCTTTCTGCAGCCTTTCGAATTTCTCCAGGTTGTTGTCGGACTGTGTTGACTTGGACATTTTTGACTTATATGCAATACAGTAGACTGTCGATTGATAACTGATAATTGGGGCTGAGTTTGCGATCTTGTATTTATAGGCGCGGTTTGGGGTGAGAACTGGTGTTTTTTGGTTTGGTGAGGTGTCTGCCAGATGGATTTATTCCAGTTCTCAAAAGACTTAGCACCTGCATTGGTGAGTGAATAAATTGTATATAAGCTGGTGTAGAGAGTCTCACAATTTAATTAGATTCATATGAACTGAAACCTTTCAATTTGACTTTAAATGTTGCGCAACACAGTTGATTTTGATCGCTCTAAAGTTACAGATTTCACATTAATGGTAAGCTTACTGAAAATGTTTTTGATTGGCTAAACTTTTAAGCGAGCTTTAAGTCTAGAGTACAATGTCTGGGGTTGACGGTTCTGGGTTTGGCAGTCTCAATAGTGTTAAATTCAAGTGCTCACTGCCAACTCAAGGAATATGATTCAGCGTTAGGGTGCGATTGCAGCTTAAAATGATCTGCTATGGCATTCTCTGTTTAGAGCTTAGAGTTCGTCGTCAGTCTAAAGTTGTGATAATCTAAAGTCTGTGATAGATGGTGCGCAAATCATTAATTAAATGAATTCATTCTATAACAGCTGGTTGGCTACTCATTCTCTGCCGCTGCACTATAAGGCAGTTTAAATGTGCAAAACTGATTGGCTGCCCGTCAGCTATAGCAGTCACGCAGGCACTGTACATCTTAGTGAAAATGGTGGAAGAAGTACCAAAACTACTTTGTATAGCTGCACTGAGTTATAACTTCTTGACTTCTTCAAGTACTGATGTTGCTGCGTTCCTTTCACAGCTAGCTGAATACTCGTACTCGAATTCCTTCGCCTCTGTTGAATATAAAAAACTAATTCAAAGACATCATTGGGGGGTACGCAGGAAACGATCGAATAAATGGGATAGTCTCTTTGGCTAAGTACTTGTTAAGTTTAAATTTGTGAATTTTATGCCTTTCTATTACTTATTGCTTGTTACTAATAGCCTATGATTGACAGCCTTGTTTGTATTCAGAATCCTGCGCACCCCGAGTACGGTATGGCATATATTTTTTAATAAGCAAATGCATTTGTATTATAATAGGGGTGCAAGTAAAGGTGAAGAGAAAGTGGAAAGCAGTGGAAGAAACCGGATAACTGAACTGACAATATTAAATAAATAAATAAATATTAACAAATGTAACAAAATATAGAGCTTAACATAAATAATTACGAACGGCAACTTTGTACATTAAAAAGATTCAGAAAAAATAAGTATGGCAATTGAATCTAAATTGATAGGAGCCTGAGCATTCTTAAAAGCTCCCCCCCGTGTATGAAATTCATTTAGCAACTCTGTCAAGAAACAATTTTGCCACCACCTAATCGTTTTTGTTAAAAATTTATCACTTATAATTTGCGACACTCTCAATTTGGCACTCTCATAATTTATGACTCATATTTTATCCGACTCATAATTCGTCACACTCAATTTGACAGCCTGAATTTGCACCCTCTTAAGTATTATCGCACTGAAATTTGTCACTCATAATTTTTCACTCCCACTCATGATTAATGACTCCTTCGCATAATTTTTCACCAACTCGCTATCATAATTTGTCACTCTCTCTTAACATTTTTCATTCACTCACTCACTAATAATTTGTTACTCGGTCTCATAATTTGTCACTTACTCACTCTCAAAATTTGTCAATTCTCTCATAATTTGTCACTCACTCTCATAATTTGTCACTCACTCTCATAATTTGTCACTCACTCTTCTAATATGTCACTCAAACCTATAAATTCTTTCATCCTGCCTATGATTCAGTTCAGTTCAGATAATAGTTAGTTCTGCTTGCCGATAAGCTGACGCAACACGATGTTTCTCGTACGTCCGCCTGGAGCCCGAACTTTAACGCCATCGGCACTCCGCGCACGACTCAGAGCCACGTAGAGCTGGCCATGCTGAAAGCAAGCTGTCGTCAGGTCGACAGCGTAGGTGCCCAGCGACTGGCCCTGGCTCTTGTGGATGGTCATGGCGAAGCACGGCCGGATCGGGAACTGCAGACGGCGGAAAACGAACGGAACCTCTGTCGGACTCGGCTCCTGCGGGATCCGCGGGATGAACACCTGCCGCGAACGGTAGACGCCAGTGGTTACCTCCGCTAGCAGGACGTTGTCACGCAGTTCGCGCAACAGCAGCCGAGTCCCATTGCACAGCAGCGGTGGGTCCAGATTCCTCATCATGACGACCGGCATGCCGACCTTCAGCTCCAGTCGGTGATGCGACATACCGCTGGGGTCCAGCCGGTTCAGCAGCTCCGGTGGAAAATTGGTCGCTGCCGTGTCGTCATTCGGAATCGAGTCGACAGATAAGTAGAGTCGGCTCTCACCGGGGAAGAGCGCTAAGCAGGCGGCGTTGGCCTCGTCCACCGTCCTGTTGAGTGGCGCCAGGATGCTCCGCTCCGCGAACATCTGGTCACGCTGCGCACTCGGCTCAAAAGACGGGTAAACATGCCGAATGAGCTGCTCAGTGGTTGTGTCCTCGGGCAGAAGGATCTCGCTAGGCAAGGAGACCATGCCCTCAACGTCCTCTGGCAGCTCCCCGTTGCCAACCTGACGGTGAAAAAGTCGAATGAAATTTTACAATTTTGTCCTTCAATTCGCATGCTTAATGAGAGCATAGAAACTCCAGAGATTCTCACCTGCATAAGAAAATCCGCGTAGCTTTGGAGAGCCGAGCCGCCCTCCAGCCGCAGATTCCTTGTGAGCTGGTGCTGCCGGAAGTGCGGCCACAGCACCGACCGATTCAGGCAGGCTTCGATCGTGTTGGCCTGGGTCCCTCCGGGCACAACAGCAAGCAACTGGCGAAAGTCGCCAGCCAGCACCAGCAGCGCTCCCCCGAACGGCTGCCCACCGTGCAGCAAATCCCGCAGAGTACGCTCGACGATCTCGAGGTCTTTGCGGTGCGTCATCGGAGCCTCGTCCCACACGATGAGGCGGGCGTTCCGCAGAATCTCCGCCAATTTGCTCCGCCTGCCGATGGAGCAGAAGGCGCTGTCCTGCCGTACAGCGCAGACGGGGATCTTGAACCTGCAGGCAGGTAACGCGAGGATTGTCAATTGAGAGGATAAATTAGGCATGCTTTTCTGTGCTTAAAAAAATAACAGTTTATAAAATGATTTATGCAGACACAAAACTCACATCGAGTGGGCGGTCCGACCTCCGGGTAGAATAGTCGCCGCGATGCCCGATGACGCGACGGCAACAGCAATTTGACGCCTTGCTCGAACCGACTTCAGCAGAAGCGTGAGCAGGAACGTCTTGCCTGTGCCTCCAGGAGCGTCAATGAAATGCAGCCCGCCGCCACCGGCCGTCAGATTGGACTGCACGGCCTCGAAGACAGCTCGCTGCTCGTCAGTCAGGGTAGCGACCACCGCGTCCACTTCAGACTGCAGCTCAGCAGCTTCTTGCGGCGTCGGCAGGCAGTCAGAAAGAAGCCGAGTCTGGATATTTAAATAAAGCTGTATTCAGTAATATATTAAAAGTTAAAAATATCAACAGTCAGTGCATAGCAGTGAGTTCATTTACTTGATCCGCTTCTGCCGGTGGTTCAGGAAGGCCGTAGGCAGACAGCTCGGATCCGCCCATCCGCTCCAGCCGCTTCTGCAGCGACCGCAGCACTTCGGCCCTTGCAGCCTCGGCGCTCAAGCCCTGATGCAGCAGGTCGCCAGCCATCTCGCGGGAAAAATCCTCCCAGAGCTTCGCGGGGTCGCTGGGATCGCCGTGCGCCAAAATTGCGGCAAAAAGTCGGCGCAGAGCAGCAGGCATCCGCGTCTGGGCAGCTTCGGACAGGCACAGCTGCCAGTGCCTGTCGTCTTCCAGAAGTCCGCGAGCCTGGCAGGCGGCCTTGAAGGTCGGCAGCAGGACTCCGTCAACTGTGCGCAGAGCCTCGAACGAAGTCGGGCCGCGCACATTCACCAGCAGCAGGCGCAGGTAGAAACAGTCGCCCATCCGTGGACTGACTGTGTAGATGCGGCCGATGTTGCTGGTCGTCAGAACATCGGCTGGCTGATCAGCAGCGACTCGGCCGCGACCTGCGCGATGCCACTGGTGCGCCCTGGGGTCCCAGGTGAAGTGCCGGGGCACCTCCTGGTACAGCAGACCTCGGGCGATTTCGTCATGGCGACAGAGCTGGGCGGGTAGGAACAGGAAACTGGGCGGGTAGAAACAGGAAGGAGGAATAAATTGAACAAATTGCACTTCGCCTGCAAAACTCACATCGAAGAAGGCGGTCAAAGTCGTGGCCTTGGGCGTAGCAGCAACAGCCTGAGCCGTCTCGTCAGTGAAAAAGACCCGCTGCTCGTCCTTAAGATGAACCGCGAGCCTGATCACAGGGGGGTATCGGCTGTGCACCTCGAAGCCCAGGATCGTATTGACCGCCTCCATTGGACCGATAAACCTGCCCAGTAGGTATTCGTCGATCTCGTCGATCTTGCGTCGCTTTGCGGAAGTCGCAGCAGCAGCAGCAGCAGTCCCAGTCGACGTGGACGGACCGGCGATCGCCAGTGGTCCTTCAGTGGCCGAATCAGCGCTGGCATTCGCAGCAGCCGCCGACTCCTTGCGGATCTGGTATGCTGCCATGTCGCTACCCTTGGTGATGTACTTCACCACGTACTTGATGGCCCGAACTGTCGCGCAGATCTCGACATTCAGGTGACAGCGAAACTCGCGCAGCAGCGCTGGGCAGTACGGCACCACCCAGCGGTTGTCAAAGGTGAACATCACCCTCTGACCGCCGCGCAGCTTTGCGAGCTTCGTCACCGTGAAGCCGCCCATCTCGACGGATCTGCGGCAGTAATGCGGGTAGCCATCCTCCTCCACCTTCGTGGCGGCCAGGAACTCCCTCGGGTAGCGCTTGCTGCACCTGCCTTTCTCCATGCACGCCGCGGCAGAGTTGAGCTGCTGCCCACAGGGACCATGCAGCATGTTCTCCGCCACCAGCTGATGCAGGTCGGCGTCGGCGACAGGGTCCGGGATCTCCGCGCTGATGACGGCGTCGTACTGATCCGGCTTCAGCTTGTTCGCCAGCCACAGCAGCGCGTGCACGTGGGGAAGACCTGGATGTGGATAAAATTTAATTTTATTAAAATTTACGAAATTATGGAGGCGACAGTTAATGCAACACTTAAATGTTAAAATTTTCAAAAGTTCACACAAATTTCACACTTGCCTCGCTTCTGGTACTCCAGCGAGCAGACTCGAGCCAGAGTATCTCCAAACAGACTCTTCAGCCTGTTTAGGAAGGCCTTCTTTTTCAGCTCGAACACCCGGGCGGTAATGTCCGGCCGATCGACGGCAGTCTGCCCTGGAAGCAGCTCGGCCAGAATTTCCGGCCACTTCGGGTTGCATGTCATCGTCAGAAACAGGTCTGGGCGGCCAAAGGCGTGAACATACGCCATGGCATCCTGCTGACGCTCCAGACGGTACCGTGGACCTCCCACGTAGCTGGAAGTAAGAATGACACGCTTCCCGACTTCCTCCGGCCTGCCGTCGTCCTCGTGCAGCGCGTCTCGGAGACCCCGAAGACTTTCCGACACCAGATCCGTTTGGTGCTGCCGGATGTACGTAAGTCGCTCGGACTCGATCTTGGCAGCCTGGTCCACCAGGTACTGCTGGAAGAGCCGGCGACCGTACAGCAGGCTGTTAAACTGGCCTGGTCGCACCTGGATCAAGTAGGCGTAGTATTTCATCATGGTGATGCCTCGATCCTTCTTGAGCCCAATGTGCCAGCCGTCCTCGCCGTACGGAAGCAGCAGCACATACTCCAACGGATCGTAGGAGCGATGGGTCTCAGAGATCTCCTGGAGGCCTGTGGATACAGTTGGGTGTTTTAATGTACACCTGAAAAGCCTGAATAGTGTTTTATTATCTAACTTTACAGTGCAACCCAAATTTTAAGTCTTATAACGCGCTTAAAGTACTTACCACCACCTCTCAGACGCAAAACCACGCTCCGCCATTGCGCCTGAACTACGCCATCAGTATCGCCAAGGTCCGTCAGGATGCCGACCTCACTGCACTCGGGCAAGTTGAAGCGTCGGACATGCTCCCCAGATGGGCGGGCATCGGGGTTGATCACGACCCTGGCGCTCTGCAGCTGCGGGTCGCTGCGCAGCAAGTCGACTGCGGACTTCAGGCTGCGCACGTAGCTGTTGCAGTCATGCAGAACAGCTTGCAGCTCCCGCAGCAAAGTGTCGTTCAGACCAGCCGTCCATTGCAGTCTGTTCTGCAGCTCTTGGTCCACAAAGAAGACCTGGCAGAACCTGGCCGCATCCCCCAGGTCCGGCAACAGGCTGCCGATCCGATGGTGCATCTGACCATGGAGGATGAAGCTGGGGTTCCACCCGGGCTGCTCACGCTGCCTGGAACCAAGCGAGGTCATGTGGAGCGCGCCGTTGTACTTCCTGATGTCCTTCAGGAACTGTGAGCTGAACGGATGCTCGCCAGTCAGCAGCCGCTTCAGAACATCAGGCGGGTCTCGGCGCTGCTCCAGGACGGTCTGTCAGTGGAATGAAAAAAAAACTGAAGTAGCTTTTATGCGGAGACGGGCTACAGCAAATCATGCAACTGTCGATGACTCCATAGGTGGTCAGAGGCTTGATACAGTACAGAGGCATAAATGAGGCAGCAATTCAAGTAAACTAAAACAATAAATATCAACTCACCTTTCCAGCATGGCAGCAAATGCTAGCTGGCTCGTCCTTCCAGCGTAGCCCGCTGCAGTGCGGACATTGGTGGTCCATGCGACCGAGCACATGTGGCTGGTGTGCCAGCTCCAGCAGTCTGTGGCAAAAAAGAAAGAGCATGAAAGACATGACTTGAAAATCCAGTTCTACATGCTGAAAGTTTAAAAAAACTCTTGAAGAATGAGCAGCCACACATAAGAATAGCAGAATGAAATATCAGAACCCTACCTGTCTCGGCGCCACTCTGCCTGTGCGTGTACACGACGGTCGTGGTCGTCAGCGGACTCAGCATCGCGATGCTGACTCTGGCGCTGCCGCTGCGCCTCCAGGCGAAGCTGATGGAGCGCCTCGTCCTCAGCTACACGGCTTTCGGCTGTGCGCTGCCGCTGCACCTCCAGCCGATGCTGACGGACCGCCTGGTCTTCGGCTTCACGGCAATCGGCTGTGCGCTGCCGCTGCGCCTCCAGCCGATGCTGACGGACCGCCTGGTCTTCGGCTTCACGGCAATCGGCTGTGCGCTGCCGCTGCGCCTCCAGCCGATGCTGACGGACCGCCTGGTCTTCGGCTTCACGGCATTCGGCAGCACGCAACCGGTCGTGGTCCAGACGATGCTGGCCTTCCACCTCGCCTTCAGACTTACGACTTTCGGCTGTGTGAAGACGACTGGCCTCAAGACGATTTTGGTGCTGCATTTCGCTCTCAGCCTCGCGGCTCTCGGCCCTATGCTGCCGTTCCCGCTCAACGCGCGCTGCACGCTCATCGGGTGCCTCAGACGCCCTACGCTTCTTGGCATCTGATGCAGCGCGTGTAGACCGGGACAGGCTTCCTTTACCACGTTTCGGCATTTTATTAAATAAGAAAATGGCGAGTAGCAAAAAATAAGTAAAATTAGGCAAACGGTATATGGAAAGAATTCGGAGAGTTCTATTATGATATAGAAGGAAATGAAACTGAATTGAAAATTCGCATCATTAAGTAAGGGCCCAGTGTACAATCTTTTATCCATAAAAAGCATTAAAATAATGTGCACGCAGCTGATGAGCTGCCAAGCCAATGCAAGGGACTGACTGATTAAAATCGCCGATAAAAAACCTACTGAAATTTGTCACCCAACCCCCCCCCCCCAATACACTCAACTGATAGCTGGCTTAAATGTGCGAACGCAGCCCCCCAACTTTATCTATGCTGGTGTAATCGATTTCTCAGTCAGTCGGTATGAGTCTCAGTTAAAGTTTACAAAAATATTGCGCAATCTAAATCAACCCTCCAATACACAGCGACCGACCCCCACACAGTGTGCAGTTAGAAATTGAACCCCCTCCCCACTGTTGGGGGGTCGGTCGAACCCCCATTCAACCCCAGAATGAGTACAATCTTTGCAGAAAGTTAAAAGTATGGGATTTGTTTTTCAATCGCTGTGTTTTTTCTTTTCGCATTTAAAACAAACAACTTAATCCCCGAAATCAGGATTGCAAGATCTTTCCAGCAGTAAAAGTCTCTTCTCTCAAAGCTCAAAACTCGAGGAACAGTTTGCGTTTGAAATATCCCGTTTTAAAGCATTTGAAGTATTGAGTGTACGTTCACTGTCTGCTAAATAGGCTCGCAAGTTTATTCATTCATTTCACTGCGCGGCTATTACACAGGGCAGCCTATTGAAAGGCAGAGATAATAAAACAAATTGATGGCGCAATCCATTTCTCAGTCAGTCAGTAAGAGTCTCAGTTAAAATGATCGCGCAATCCAATTCAACCCTCCAATACGCAGCGACCGACCCCCCAATAGTGCACAGTGTGTAGTTAGAAATTCAACCCCCAACTTTATCTGTTACGTCTCACAAAAATGAGCACAATCTTTAAAAAAAGTTAAAAGTATGAAAATCTTTTTTTAATGCTGTGCTTTTAGTTTTCATATATTTCAACTTTTCAAGCAAAAAAACTTATATCGCCGAACTCAGCGTTGCAAGACGCTGATATAAAGTCTCTCCTCTCAAAGTTTAAAATCCAAGCAACAATTAACGTTTTGATTTTCCTGATTTAGAGCAATAAAGTTTTCAGTGTACATTTACTGCCTGCAACAGAGGGAGGCTCGCAAGTTTATGCATTGAATTTCACTGTCCGCCAGTGAGCCAGGGTGCAAAGTGTACACACGCAGCCACTGAGAACGCGACCATCCCCCCACTGGAGAGAAAATACACTGGCGACATAGGAAAAAGTTGTGGCGTAATCACTCAAAATTTATGCATTTTTTCAGCTCCGAGCAGAAAAAGTGTCCAGAGAAGGTTAGGAAATCAGATTTCTGCTTTTTTAGGGATCTTAAAATTAAAAAATGAAAGATTAAAACAGCCTAAAGCCGATTCCGGAAAATTTGCAGTATTCCCATATAAGTTTCAACGCTGAGTTGCACGTAGTCTAGGAGGAGATATCCTACAAACAAACAGACAAACAAACAAACAAACAACGCACCAACTTTAGTATTAAGACGAGGCCAACTCCTCCTTCGGAGAAGAAAGGGGAAGAACTCCAATCAGCGGAATTCCATTCCCTGAACTCCATCAGCGGAATCCCATTTTCCAACACCTCTCCGCGCAACAGAAATCGTCTCCGTGAAACTGAACACTATCGAAATCCTCTCCGTGAAACTGAACACCATCGAAATATTCTCCGCGAAATAGAAATCCTCTCCGTGAAACTGGACTAAATCGAAATTTCTCCGTCAAACAGCCCAGCTCTCAGAATTCATTGGTTAGGGTTAGGGTTAGGGTTAGAGCTACACACAGCTGCGTGTTGAAAGGCGCCGTAAAAACATTGAACCAATTAAATTGCGCAACTTATTTCTCAGGCAGTCAGTATCAGCGTCGGTTAAAGTTAACAAAAAGATTGCGCAATCTAAATCAGCCCTCCAATACACAGCAACCGACCCCCTTCCAATACGCAGTGCAGCTAGAAATTGAACCCCCCCTACTAACTATTGGGGGGGGGGGGTCGGTCGAACCCCCATTGAACTCCAAAATGAGCAAAATCTTTGCAGAAAGCTAAAAGTATGAAAATCTTTTCTTGAATGCTGTGAATTTAATTTTCATATTTAAAGCAAAAAACTTATATCCCCGAACTCATCGCAGCAAGATCTTTCCAGCAATATAAGTCTCTCCTCTCTAAGTTCAAAACTCGAGCAACAGTTAGTGTTTGAAACTTTCTGATTTTAAGCATTGAAATATCGAGTGTACGTTCACTGCCTGCTAAAGATGCTCGCAAGTTTATGCGTAAAAATGCACTGAATTTCACTGTGCAAAAAATACACAGGGCTGCCTGTTAAAAAACAGAACACAAATAGTTGCGCAATTGTCTATAAAGTCAGCCAGTGAGCCAGGGTCCGATTGTACACACGCCGCCAATGAGAACGCGCCCATTCCCCCACAGGAGAGAAAACGCACTGGCGACATAGGAAAAAGTTGTGGCGTAATCACTCAAAATTTATGCCAATTTTCAGCTCCGAGCAGAAAGAGGGGACAAATAAGATTATCAAAGGTCAGAATTGCTGCTTTCTGCTTTTTTAGGGATCTTAAAATTTAAAAATGAAAGATTAAAATAGCCTAAAGCCATCCTCGGAAAATTTGCAGTTTTCCCATATAAGTTTCAACGCTGAGTTGCAAGTATTCTAGGAGGAGTTATCGAACTGACATACATACAGACAAACAACGCACCACTTTTAGTATTAAGACGAGTGGAACTCCTCCTTCGGAGGAGAAAGGGGAAGAACTCCCATCACCGGAATTCCATTCCCTGAAATCCATCAGCTGAAACTCCACTTGAATCCCATCTTCCAAATCGTCTCCAAATTCTTTACAAAATCTTTGAAAGACCATAGCTCAAAGACTCTCACGTCTCTCATATCTCCTCTCTCTTCTATTCGCTATTATCGTGACTCTCTTCTCTCTCCTCTCTCTCATCTCATCTCTACCCGTACTCCCTTATTTATGTTTTATCCCTCGTCTTTCGTCTGTACCCTCTCCTGTCTCTTGTCTCCTCTCTTCTCTCATATCTCTCCTCTTCACTTCTGTCTCCTGTCTTCTCTCTTCTCTCTTATCTCTCCCTCTTCTCTCCTCTTTTATATGTCATCCCTATTCACTTATCTATCGTCTCTCTTAACCCTCTCTCTCTTCTCTTTTCTTTCCACTCTGCTCTCATTTCTCATATCTCATATACGCTCTCACACTCCACTTACTTGTCTCCAATCTTTCTTTCCTCCTTTCCACTTTTCCCTGTCTCTTCTCTTCTCTCTTTTCTATCCTCTCCATTCTCTCTTTTCTCCTCCCCTTGCTCCTTTTATCTTCTCCCCTCTCTTCTCTAATCTCTTCTCTCTTCTCTCTTATGTTCTCACTCATCTCTTTTTATCGCATCTCTCATCTCTCCTCTCCTCACTACTTTCCTCTCTTAACTCTCTTATCTATTTCATCTCTCTCCTCTCTCCTCTTTCTCTTCTCCTCTCGCTTCTTCTCTCGCTTCTCTCTCCTATCTCTCCTCTCATCTCTACTACCGTATTTATATCTTCTAACTGGTCCTTCGTCTCTACTCTCTCCTTTCTCCTTTCTCCCCTCTTTTCTCCTTTCTTGTCTCTCCTGTCTCCCCTCCTCTCTCATCCCTCATCCCCTCATCTCACTCTTTCTTTCTCCTCTACTCTCCCCTCTCTTCTATTTTCTCTGTACGCTCTTATCCCTAATCTATTTTCTCTCCTCTCTCCTCTTTTCTACTCTCTCCCTCTTCGTTCCCGCCTAAATCCCCTCTTCTCTCCAATCTGTCATGTCTAATATCTCCACTTATTTCTACTCTGTTTTCTATCATCTCATCTCTCTTCTGCTTTCATTCTTCTCTTTACTCTTTTCTCTGACTGATTGAAGATGCCAAATCCATCAAGATCCTCTCCGCGAAGCAGAAATCCTGTCCGTGCAACTGAAAACCATCGAAATTCTCTCTTTTAAACTGGACTCAATCGAAATTTTCTCCGTCAAAAAAAATAAATATCAGGATTCATTGGTTAGGGTTATTGTTAGGGTTAGGGTTAGGGTTAAAGCTACACAGCTGCGTGTTCAAATAAAAATTGAACCAATTGAATCAATTGATTGCGCAACCGATTTCTCAGTCAGTCAGTATCAGTCTCAGTTAAAGTTAACAAAAAGATTGCGCAATCTAAATCAACCCTCCAGTACACAGAGACCGACCTCTTTTCAATACGCAGTAGCAGTTAGAAATTGAACGCCGAACTGTTGGGGGCATTGAACCAAAAAATGAGTACAATCTTTGCATAAAGCTAAAAGTATGGAAATAGTTTTTTTGATGCTGCTCTTTTAGTCTTTACATTTATAGCAAACAATTTATATCCTCGAACTCAGCGTTGCAAGATCTTTTCAGCAGTATAAGTATCTTCTCTTAAAGTTTAGAACTCGAAGAGCAGTTAGCGTTTGAAAGTTCCCGTTTTAAGGCATTGAAATATCGCGTGTACGTTCACTGCCTTCCAAAGAGGCTCGCAAATTTATTCATTCATTACACAGGCTGGCTATTACACAGGGCAGCCTATTGAAAGGCACAGATAATAAAACAAATTGATGGCGCAACCGATTTCACAGTCAGTCAGTATCAGTCTCAGTTAAAGTTAAGAAAAACATTGCGCAATCTAAATCAACCCTCCAATACACAGCGCCCGACCGCCTTCCACTACGCAGTGGCAATTAGCAATTGAACCCCCCAAATTTATCTCTGACCTATCGCAAAAATAAGTACAATCTTTGCAGCAAGTTAAAAGTAAAAGTAATAAAATCGTTTTTTGAATGCTGTGCTTTTAATTTTTACAGTTAAAGCAAACAACTTATATCCCTGAACTCAGCGTTGCAAGATCTTTCCAGCAATATAAGTCTCTCCTCTCAAAGTTCAAAAATCGAGCAACAGTTAGCATTTGAAACTTTCTGATTTAAAGCATTGAAATATCGAGTGTACGTTCACTGCCTGCTAGAGAGGCTCGCAAATTGATGCATTGAATTTCACTGTCCGCCAGTTAGCTAGGGTCCAAGTGTACACACGCCGCCACTGAGAACGCTCCTATCCCCCACTGGAGAGAAAAAACACTGCCAAGTTAGCAAAATTTTATGGCGCAATCACTTAAAATTCATGCAGATTTTCAGCTCCAAGCAGAAAGAGGGGACAATTAAGATTATCAAAGGTCAAGACCGCCGTTTTCTGCTTTTTTGAGGATCTTAGAAATTAAAATTTCAGAATTAAAATAGCCTATAGCCGACCTCGGATAATTTCCAATCTTCCCATATAAGTTTCAACGCTGAGTTGGCACTATTCAAGGAGGAGTTGTCGAAATGACAGACAGACATACAGACAGACATACAGACAGACATACAGACAGACAAACAACGCGTCAACTTTAGTATATATAGATAGAGAGAGAAGATTGCTCTCTCTCTAGAGCGTTATGGACAAACATACAAACAAACAAACAAATATTAGAGATTTAGTATATTTAGACAAGCAAGCAAGCAAGCAAGCATACAAACCTTAGAGATTTAGTATATTTAGATAAATTTTAACCGTCTGCTTTCCAGACAATTTTGAATCTTTTGGCGAAAACACGATCAAAATCGGTGAAGAATTGCAGTCTCTAGAGCGTTATGGACATTCAAGCATACAAACCTTAGAGATTTAGTATATTTAGATTAGATAGATAGAAGATTTTGAATCTTTTGGCGAAAACGCGATCAAAATCGGTGAAGAATTGCAATCTCTAGAGCGTTATGGACAAACATACAAACCTTAGAGATTTAGTATATTTAGATTTTGCATCTTTTGGCGAAAACGCGATGAAAATCGGTGAAGAATTGCTCACTCTAGAGCGTTATGGACAAACATACAAACCTTAGAGATTTAGTATATTTAGAAGATAGACTAGATAGGCCACTCAGCACATTTGCGTGTAAGCTACTTTCAGTTTAGTAGTAAGTTTAACTGAAGCATTTTAAATTTTAATGTATTTTTAAAGCCAAGGCTCAACCGCGCCTTTCTACACTATCCCTCCACAGTCCACCCCAAATTTTATTGCCTTTCTTGTAATACCAGGCTCCAGCCCAAAGCTGCCATGTACATTTCAGTGCCAATGTACATTATGACTGAACCAATTAGCAAGTTGTTTGTGCCTGCATTCCTGCAAGCTAAACTTATCAAAGTCATCTCAGCTGCTTTAATTTTTATAGCTCGTAAAATAGCTTCTAGTTTATCTAAAATAGCCCAACTAGTTATTCTAGTATCTGTGTAATCGATTTTCAGTTTAATCAAAATTTGTTTATCCTTAGTAGTCTACTGAAAGTAGCGGTATAGTGAATTAGCTTTAAAATTTGCTTCAAGCGCAAGCCCATCAACAGTCATTTTTACGCTTTCCCGATCGGCCAATGTATTTATTAGCAACGAAAGAAGAATAGTTCCAGTGGTATGTCCGTTGCTTTGTTACTAGGGGGGGGGGTGATCAGTGATTTCAGTGATCTGATCACACAGGGTCCGAGAATAAACTTAAGTAATCGATTTTTTCTCTTTTGTATTTTTCAATACTCCATTTTTAATCCCCGTATAATTTTTATACTGCAGCATTGCTTCCTTAGACAACGGCTTTTGCTTTCAAGAATATTTTACGTTTTAAATAGCTGCTAGAAGAATGCGATGGGAAAATACTGTTTGAGACAGTTCGAGCTTCTCAGAAGTGAAGCAGCTGTGAGTTTTCCCCTTTAATCGCAGTCACCCGCATCGGAGAAGAAATACAGAGAGTCAACGGCAATGACCTGCTTCCAGAAGATAACTCGCTGTTCAAATCTAATAGCCCAAGTGGTTCCAAAGACGAAGACTGCCTGAGACTGACAAACAACAGGGAGATGGCGGATAAAGCCTGCGACACTCGCCTCGGATTTGTATGCGAGTTTGCGAGTCAGAAAGTCCCAAACTCGACTGCCGGCACATGGAAGGTTGCCAATATTAAGCAAGAGCTGTACAAATCCAACTACTGCTTCAGCGATGTGCCAAAATGTGAGCAGCGCTATGAGGTGCACTGCAGCCGGCATGCGTACAACAGCAAGCTGAGAGCCTGCCGCCTGCTGCTGTTCACCGACGCTCAGGTGGAGGCGGAGATCGAGACGAGCGCCGACTGGGTCAAGTTCAGCGTGCACTGAAAATTGAATTTTTATTTTGGCGTTTGACAACAATCAACATTTAGGTTGCTAAAGGTATAACAGAAGTAACAAAACAAGAAGCCTGACTTTTATGTATAAAAATGTCCGTAAACGTTAGAAAGATGCATGTTTACGAATTGAGGCGCAACCAAAGAGAAACTGTATCAGGGATAAAGAATTGTGTCCCTTTCAATTTAACCTTCACTAACAAGGCTTGTTGATAGTTAGTCAATTCTGAACAAATGGGATGTCACTGTTAGTGTCAAATGCTCGTACATGTAAAAGTATAGAGAAGGCCTTTTTCAATATCATTGTTTTTTCTCAATCTAAAAGAAAGTCTGTCCCAAATCCTATTGAAACCTTTCCGAAGAGCTATTATTTTTATGTACAAACACTGATGCTTGATGAGGAGTGAGGACGCACCTGAGGTCTCATCTCATTCTCTCTTGTACTCTTAGTAGGCTGGCTGAAGGATTATCTTAATTGTTTATTATATAGTAGCTTTGCTTAACTATTTTTTGTAAGTCGTAAATGAGCGTATTGCACTTTGTTTCTTTAGACTTGCTTCTAGCTCGTATAGAGGCTTCTCCCATTTAAAAAAGTTTTTGTGGTTTACGATCTGGCTGTTGCGAGGGCTTTCCCAAAGTAGTGTTACTTTTCTTTATATCTCTCGTTCTGATGATCCAAATAACATATAGTTTCGCACATTTTAGCGGCAATTCTCTTCTCCATATTATAATGTGAGCATCTTTCGTATTTTTGACATGCTCATTACTGTTTTTATCCTCCATTTTTATTATTTATGAACGCACACCTGTCAATTTCAAGTTTCTTAGGGGGTTAAAACATCGAACGAGCCATCTTGACGTAGCAGCAGCACCCTGTGATTGACTGGCTGACAGGGCTTCTTGACCTTCTCTATCGCGGATGCACCTGTTGTCTGATCCCTTGTTTAGTAGCTAAATTAGGCACTTCTGCTTTCAAGTGCTGAACTCAGAAGGTTAAATAATAAAGTGGAAATAAACTACAATAATATTCCTCCTATCTTTGACATGTTGCACGCTCTACCAGCCGTCCCTTTTTGCAGACTTTGTTGAAATGTGTACGTGTACGAGTAGTTCGCTTGATGTTAAGTGTTGTAGAAACATCCAAATGAACTAATCACAAAAATATCATAGAAAATAAGCAGGCGCTGTTACTGTACGATGGAAAAAAACTGGAAAAAGGAAATATGTCAATACGACTACTGCCAGTAGCAATGCTGCTTGTCATTCCACAGAGCGAACTGTCAGCGTCGGCAGGAGCTTGGCGCAGTCAAAGAGGCTGTCCAGCCAGTCCAGGGACCTCAAGGGTCCAGCTGCTGGGTGTCGACGCTCAGCTGCAGGCCGAACCTCTTGAAGGTGATGATGTTGAAGAAGTTGGTCAGCGCCTGCAGGTCCTCCTCTGTGATGCTCCTTGGAATCCGATGGAACTTGTACTTCTCCGACTGGTAGATGCCGCCCAGCACGGACTTGGACTCCTTGATGATGAGCACATCCGGTGCCAGCCGGAAGCGCTGCCGCACGTTGGCGATCAGGAAGTTGAAGGTGCCGTCCTCGTTCCGGTTGGACAGAACCGTCACCCACGCGTTGTGGCCGCCGCTGTTCACGTCGAACAGGAAGTCGTTCTTGTTCCAATCCTGGTGGCCCACGAACTGCACCATCTCCATCACGGCGCTCACCTGAGGCAGGTACTTTGCGGGAAAGCCGTACAGCCGGTCCAGCATTCCGAGAAACCGCGGCAGGAAGGCTGGGTTCATCCGGGAGATCACGTGAGCCCGCGACTGCATGGAGAAGAAGTCAAAGCCCTTCCCGATGATCTTGCCGACAATCTGCGACGTCTTCTTGGTGGAGAAGGTCTTGGCGATCTGGCCGTACAGCTTGACGCCTGCCTGCACCGCGGCGATGTACCCGACGGCTGCAGACCTTCTGAAGCGGGCGCCTCTCACCGGGATGTCCAGCATGAGGGCAAACCTGCGGAAAGCAGCCAGGTCGAAGAACGCCATCAGAACGTCGAGGTCGGCGTCCCGAATGGACGCGGGGACTTTGTGGATGACGGTCTCGGATGAGCCGAAGGCGCCCCACATCGAGCTGGACTTTCGCTCGACCACCAGCAGGTCCGGGGCGAGCTGGAACGACGTCTGGAAGTCGGCAATCACGAAGTCGAAGCCCCGGGAGCCGCCGTTGTGCGCCAGGACGCTGACGAACTTCGTGGAGCCGCCCGAGCCGGAGCGAAACAGGATGTTGAAGTCGTGCCACTCGCTCTGTCCGAGGAATGGCAGCAGGTCGAAGACGCCCCGCCTCACCTCGCTTCTTACGGTCGGCGACACGTCAATCATGTTGAGCGC
This sequence comes from Macrostomum lignano, assembly GCA_002269645.1. Classification (NCBI taxonomy): domain Eukaryota; kingdom Metazoa; phylum Platyhelminthes; family Macrostomidae; genus Macrostomum; species Macrostomum lignano. The sequence goes on from NIVC01000659.1 coordinate 49,963, forward strand.
GTACTCAACAAAGCTAGGGTACTGGCTGGGATCGACCTCCGCGATCGCCTGCATGGAGGCGCTCTGGCTGAAAACCTCGAAGCCTCTGCTGGTGATTCTTCGGATCGGCGTGGACACCGTCAGCTCCTGCCTCTTCACGAGGTCGCTCAACCACTGGAACTTCGACAGGAAGCTGCTCACGCCAGTGCGGAGCGAATCCCGGCTTCCCGCCGACCTCCGAGACCTCCCGAGTGAAGCCGGTTGAGCAGCCACGGCTGGGTGACTCAGGATCCGACTTGCTGCTTCTCGCCTGAGCAGTGCCGTCAGCGCCGGCATGTCACGGACAGCCGGTCCCCACTCCGCCTCATCGCAGCGTCTCCATGGCAACGCCCAGTCTCCGCAGTCCCTAGACGCGAAGCTGCAAGAGACGAGAGCGGAGAAAGCGCCGAACTGGATGGCGCTTCCGGAGGTCCGGGCGGAGCCGACGAAAAGCTGGTAGCGACACAGCGGCACCTCGACCTCAATCGCGAACGAGGTGGCCACAAAGTCTTCGGACTCGGCAACTCGCAGCAGCCGGCTGACGAAGTGGGCGGGCAGGAAGCGCAGCTGCTGGACCGCCTGTGCCGCGTCCACCGAGCCCTCGACAAAGCTGACATCCTCCGCGGAGCTCGAGAAGTTGCGCACCAGCCGAGCGGCGTCAGCGGCCTCGGTGGCGGCCAGGCGGCTGGCGAAGCCGGCCAGGGACGCTCGAAGGCTTCGCTGGTCGGCCGCGGGCAGTGGGTCGGCGACGACCAGAGCGCCGCAGAGGATGAACAGCAGAGGCAGCAGAGCGCGCATTGCAACGTGCATCGGACCGAGTGCTCGGAGGTGTTTGCTTTGAACTGAGTGCTCGGAGATGAGCTCACTGAATACCTGCTCTATCAGATCCGATGGTCTTTTATACTGTTTAAGCGGAAATGCACCTGCAACGATCATTTCGCAACCGCACCACCACCGCAGACCAAGAGCGGAGGCGTTCTCTGATAAGGTTATTTTTTAGCCGAACTTTTCCTGACTGCATGGGCGGCTCGTGTGAGCGCCAATCTTATCAGCGAACCAGCGTTTCCGACTGCTGGATTTGGGCATTCGAGTGCCGAGTGATTCTGGAAGTAGAAGAGAGCCTTTGGAGTGTTGGCAAGGTAACCCGTGAAACCGTAGCGAGCGATGTGCTGTTTCAGCCGCATGCAGCTGCGGCTACTTGATGTCTGCTTGCTCAGCGATTTTTCATACTTTTTACTGCTTTATCAAAATTAATGGGAAATATTTCTGCTGTTTGAATAAACTGATATAAGTCAGGTATTTTTGCATTCAAGAAAAACCCATTGGGTGAACGTATTTCATCATGTATTTGAGGCTGGGAAACAAAGGTTTTCACTTCATTGGTGTGAAGGTTCATTCAAGGTCAGTTTGACGTCAGAACACGCTGAACTTGACCCAGTCGGCGTTCGTCTCGATCTCCGCCTCCACCTGAGCGTCAGTAAACAGCAGCAGACGGCAGGCTCTCAGCTTGCTGTTGTACAGCACGTGTCTGCAGCTGGCCGCACGCATGCCGGCTGCCACGCATTGCATTGCGTTCTTCACCAGCAGCAGGTCAGCGTGGCAGAACTCGGAGCTGGGGTTGTAGCTGGTGCGCTTGAACGGAGTCCGCAGCCATGATGCTCCAGCTGGAGCTTCTCGCGGAGTCTCAACGAACTCGCAGGCAAAGCCAGCCAGCGCTGAGCACTTCAAATCGACTATCTTCGCATGTGATGTGAAGTACCACGCGATGCAGTCCTCATATCCTCCAGAGTTGCTCGGATCATTTCTATGCCACAGCGAGTCGTCTTTTGGCAGCTGGCCGTTGCCGTTGACCCTCTGCCAGCCCGACCTGCTCGTGACTCTCTCCTTCGCCAGGTCGGACACTCCGAGCCAGATGTTGCAGCCACATTTGGTACTCGGCATGCTGCCCAGCAACTGCAGTGAGCTGTGCGAGTTGAGCAGCTCGCCTCCGATCGATGCGCAGTGCCGATTCGCTGAGCACCAGCTGTGGCTGTGAGCTGTGCTCACGAACACGCATTTGCCGGCCTCGAGACGGAACGAAGCGGGGCACGGTTGAGCTGAAGCCCAAAGCAGCTGGCAGACTGCCGCTTGCAGAGCGAGTGCTGTGGCGATCTGATGGAGCTGCATGCGGATGTTGGGGCTCACCGATGAGACTCAGTTCTGTCAGGGCTTTTACCTTGAGAAGCGTAGCAATTATAAATGATCTCTTGTCATTTTATTTTTCTGCTCACGCTTTTAATTGCACTTGGCTTAAAAGCTACTGTTCAAGAGTAACCTTGAAAGCATTAAAATCATTCTATAGCTCGTATTGTAATAGACAGCTTCACATTTGTGTTGATAAGCTTTTGCGAAGCCAACTGTCACTCATCCATCAAGCCGCTATACCAGTTTTTTATTGGAGAAGCTGTCAATTTATCGTTCATTCCCTTTAAGCTTTGCACGAACTGCAGCTGAATGTTCCATTTTCATACCAGTGGCGGATTCTCATAATGCTAGCTGTTGCAGTCAGGAGAAAAAATCTACAATACTACTAATGAGAGACTTCGGAAAAGATGTTGAACCGCATTATAGGGACCTTGGTCTGAATTTGCCTAAAGTCAATGATATAGAATCACTTAGAATTGTGGCATACTCTTGACGAATCCCGAATCGCTTAACGAGTGCAGGCCTTCCAATTCGCTTTCGAAAGCTCGGCTCAGCCCAATCTAATTTATTTTGGGTTAAGTGACGATAAATGCCCTTCGACTCACGCAAATTATTAAAATTTGTACGCGAATTCTGTAAAGCAGTTTAAATTCTCTCCCCGATAGACTAATGGGATAGAGTGAATCTTCAGACTGGTGGTAGTGGAGCTATTTATACATGTACATATAGTTATATATGATTCTATCTATCTCTACAAGTAAGTGTACATGTGATGGATACTATATATACATCTACATGTACATAAAGTCTTTCGCAAATTCTTTTAATTTTAAGTGAAAATAAACTAAATTAATAAAGACGCTATATATGTATTGTATATATAACTTATGTATGTATACGAGTTACATGGGTAACAACGATATAAAATCATGCATTTAGATTTTTTCAATTTTGAATCATCCGAACAAAATCATATGTTCGATCGTAATTTCAGAATTTTAGTTTAAAATAATTAATCCTTGAAAATGTAAAATCTTTTTATAAAATGACTCTTTTTAAACGAAAGCTTCGCGGAAATTGAAAGTGCAAAAGAAACAGATGCTTAATAAAAAAAGTAGGATTCATAGTTACACCTGTCGGCGTCACAAAATTGTAACGGTGTTGCTAGTTTGCTAGTTTTAAATGTTCAAACAAAATCTATTAAAAGGCAACTGCAGCAAGCCAAAGTATGCTCATTATTTAGTTTGATAGTTATAAAAAAACGTGCTTAAAAAAGATATTACTAAACATTGTCATTTGTGCATAGCAACAAAATCGTTTATTGGTACTAGTTTAACGTAAGTATTTTACCTGGTTTGGATTTGGTCGTGGAGTTAAGTAAGACTGCTTAAGAAGTATTTGTTGCATTATTAAGCTTGGTATAAAAATTGAAAATAAAGATTTGTTTAGATTACTTACATATAAGACAGCTAAGCATAAACATTATCGGAAAGCTTCATTATTACATGTTAACAGGCTTACATGTCCGACGACGGACAGTGAAAAGTGAAAACACATTGAAGTTAAGCTTCTATACAGAGGTTTTATACAGAGGTTATTACATTGTGTTTTAGTTTATTATATATATGCTTAGACTTTTAGCATTAGCCCTGGTCCCCTCTTGCCTGGAAGAAACGTTGTAAAATAAATGCAACTCAATATTTATTGTATTGAAGGAAGGATGTATTAATATAATACAGGATATAGTTAGAAATATTTTTGTGTTAGTGTCGCTCAGTTTTTATAATGCCAAGCTAATTTAAACGAGCACTGGACTCAACATGTCTTTGATAATGATTCGAGAAAGAAAGCGGAAGTTTCCAATGGAACTCTTACTGAAATATCGATTACAAAGGTTCCAAAACTAAAAAACAATGCAAAAACTATTGAATATATTTTCTCAGCTTTGATTTGAGTTAGTGTAAATTTTTTACGCTTAGAGTTTTATGACTCCATACACGTATTGTCATTATAGAAAATATTTAATTTTACTGCAATAGAAAATAGAAAATTTACCAAATATTTCTTATCTTAAAATAAGCAGAATAGAAATATTTGTTATAACTGTCTTTGGTACAAAAAAACCAAAGTCTGCAATTGCTCTAAACAAAATTTGGTTTCAACTACAATCAGCATTTAAGCTGTAAATCAATTATTGCTTTTAATTTGGATTGACTTCAGATCAAAACGGAGTTAAGTGCCAAGATGTCAACTGGGGATCCCGAATCACCACGAAACGATCCCGAAGACAGCGAGGAGGGCATGTCAGACCCAGTGATGGGTAAAATGAGTTTCGTTGCTGCCAGTCAAAATCCATTCTTGGACATTTCCGCAATGAAGGTCAAAGCCGTACCAGATGAATTACTCAGCCTGACGCATCTACAGGTATTTCGCATTGCTTGGAATATTGCGCTTTATTTTTAAAGCCAAAAACATCATCATAAAGTTTTTCGACTCCACTTCTAGTTTCTGTACATGGCTTTTAATGGGCTGGCAGAGCTGCCAGCAGATTTCTTCTCGGCACTGCCGAATGTGAAATGGCTGGACCTGCGAGGCAACAGGCTGAGAGCCCTGCCGACTCTTGACCTGGGCTCGCATGCTTTTCTTGAGTACCTGCTGCTAGAAGACAACTGCATTTCCAGACTGCCAATTGAATTGGGTAGGTGTCTGTCTGTCTGTCTGTCTGTCTGTCTGTCTGTGTGTCTGTCTGTGTGTCTGTCTTAGTGTCTGTCTGTCTGTCTGTCTGTCTGTCTGTCTGTCTGTCTGTCTGTCTGTCTGTCTGTCTGTCTGTCTGTCTGTCTGTCTGTCTGTCTGTCTGTCTGTCTGTCTGTCTGTCTGTCTGTCTGTCTGTCTGTCTGTCTGTCTGTCTGTCTGTCTGTCTGTCTGTCTGTCTGTCTGTCTGTCTGTCTGTCTGTCTGTCTGTCTGTCTGTTTGTCTGTCTGTCTGTCTGTCTGTCTGTCTGTCTGTCTGTCTGTCTGTTTGTCTGTCTGTCTGTCTGTCTGTCTGTCTGTCTGTCTGTCTGTCTGTCTGTCTGTCTGTCTGTCTGTCTGTCTGTCTGTCTGTCTGTCTGTCTGTCTGTCTGTCTGTCTGTCTGTCTGTCTGTTTGTCTGTCTGTCTGTCTGTCTGTCTGTCTATCCCATGCAACAATTTCCAGGTTTCGTCAAGAGCCTCCGCGGCCTCGCCCTGTCCGGCAACCCGCTGGACTTTCCGCACACCGAGATTCTGTCCGCAGGGGTGGCCAGCATTGCGGCTTATCTCCGAGAGGTGCACAGCGGCCGGCTGGAGATCGAGAACCGGCTGGCGGCCGAGCAGGAGGCCGGCTGGTCGACACAACTGGACGACGATCCGCCGGCCAAGCCGTCGCCTCCACCTTCATCCGCGTCGGCCGAGTCGCGCGACACCAGGAAGTCACTGAAGGCGCCGCAGCGGAGGCAGTCGCCGAAAAAGCAGCAGCAGCAGCAGCTGCTGACAACCCAGACGGCTCCGCTGCATCGCCAGGAGGGCCCGCAGATCAGACAGCGGGTGGCGCCGCCGCCGCTGGCCCGGCAGTCGGATCGGCACCGTCAGTTCGTTCGCGAGTTCCCCGAGCCGCCGGCGCCGGGACTGGTCGAGCGGCGCGCCGCAGAGGAGCGCCGGAATGCGCGGCGCCGGGAGACCCTGGCCAGACAGGAGGCCGTCCTGCAGCGCCGACGCGACGCGGAGGCGTCCAGGTGCGAATTAATTGGCAGTCCCTGATAGCCTATAGTGACCCTCCTAGCAACGCAAAACAAGCTACAGCCGAATCCGAACTAAAAACCTCGCTTAGCAACCAAAATATTCTGTTATCAACAGCTACCTATGTTAAGAAGCAAAAAACGTACCTAAGAAGCAAAAACTACCTTTGCAACTGGCAGTATCTCTTAGCAACCAACAGTCTCCCATAGCAACCAACAGTTTCCCATAGCAACCAACACTGTCCCATAGCAACCAACAGTGTCCCATAGCAACCAACAGTATCCAATAGCAACCAACACTATCCCATACAGCAACCATGTCAATTTATATTGCCAATCCAGGCAATGGCGCGAAGAGGCGCGCCGACTTCAGATGGCGGCGGCGCGCGAGCAGCTGCTGGCCGGGCCGCTGGCCGCCGCGCGCAACTCGGACTCGCGAATCCGGGCGGCGCCATTTAGCGCCGGCGGCGATCCAAACGCGCTGCGCTTGCCGTCGCATTCGGAGCTGCACCGGCGCCGGGACGAGGATGGAGCCGGCGGCGTTCCTGGGGAGCCCCGACCCGAGCCGCTCACCGCCGAGGAGCAGGTGGGTCACCTGTTAGATATTGAGGTCACCTGTTAGATATTGAGGTCACCTGTTAGATATTGAGGTCACCTGTTAGATATTGAGGTCACCTGTTAGATATTGAGGTCACCTGTTAGATATTGAGGTCACCTGTTAGATATTGAGGTCACCTGTTAGATATTGAGGTCACCTGTTAAATATTGAGGTCAACTGTTAGATATTGAGGTCAACTGTTAGATATTGAGGTCACCTGTTAGATATTGAGATCCCCTGTTAGATATTGAGGTCACCTGTTAGATAATGAGGTCCCCTGTTAGATATTGAGATCCCCTGTTAGATATCGAGGACCCCCGTTAGATACTGAGGTCTTCTGTTAGATATTGAGGTCACCTGTTAGATATTGAGGTCCCCTGTTAGATATTGAGGTCACCTGTTAGATATTGCGATCCCCTGTTAGATGTTGAGGTCACCTGTTAGATATTGAGATCACCTATTAGATATTGAGGTCACCTGTTGGATATTGAGGTCACCTGTTGGATATTGAGATCTGTTAGATATTATAGTCATCTAGTAACCTGTAAGATTCAGATCACCTGTAAGACTCTGAGTTCATATGAAAGACTCAGAGATCACCTGTAAGACTCAGAGATCACCTGTAAGACTCAGAGATCACCCGAAAGACTCAGAGATCACCTGTAAGCCTCAGAGATCACCTGTAAGACTCAGAGATCACCTGTAAGACTTAGAGATCACCTGTAAGACTCAGAGATCACCTGTAAGCCTTAGAGATCACCTGTAAGACTCAGAGATCACCTGTAAGCCTCAGAGATCACCTGTAAGCCTCAGAGATCACCTGTAAGACTCAGAGATCACCTGTAAGACTCAGAGATCACCTGTAAGACTCAGAGATCACCTGTAAGACTCAGAGATCACCTGTAAGCCTCAGAGATCACCTGTAATACTCAGAGATCACCTGTAAGACTTAGAGATCACCTGTAAGACTCAGAGATCACCTGTAAGCCTCAGAGATCACCTGTAAGCCTCAGAGATCACCTGTAAGACTCAGAGATCACCTGTAAGACTCAGAGATCACCTGTAAGACTCTCATAATTTGCAGATTCATCTAGAGCGCGAAAGACGCAGGGCAGAGTCGGAGGCGGCGCAGCGGGTTCAGCAGCACGCTGCAGCGCTGATGGAGCGCCGGAGGCTGGCTGCCGCATCCGCCGATGCCTTGGGTCCCGATGGCCAAAAACTGACCGCTGCTCAAGCGGTGGAGGCAGCTCGAAGAGACGTTGAAATTGTGAGTTCACTGGAGCCGTTGAAAAGTACTCTAACTGGAATGGAAATAGAAACAATTTATTTATCATTCTCACAATTGGCTACTGTTGTTTGTTTCACTCAGTAGCGAATTGCGGACGCAATATTATAAAGTTTCAATGTCCTGCTTCACTGCTGCACCTGTGTTCGATTCCGTCACTGCGATATTTAGTTGAGATGCTTAACAGCTGCTAGGTTCACTAACATATTCAACTCGTTCTGTCCACTGAGTAAATATTGATCTAGTAGACATTGTCAGCATTGATCTAGTAGACATTGTCAGTATTGATCTAGTAGACATTGTCAGCATTGATCTAGTAGACATTGTCAGCATTGATCTAGTAGACATTGTCAGCATTGATCTAGTAGACATTGTCAGCATTGATCTAGTAGACATTGTCAGTATTGATCTAGTAGACATTGTCAGCATTGATCTATTAGACATTGTCAGCATTGATCTAGTAGACATTGTCAGTATTGATCTAGTAGACATTGTCAGTATTGATCTAGTAGAAATTGTCAGTATTGATCTAGTAGAAATTGTCAGTATTGATCTAGTAGAAATTGTCAGTATTGATCTAGTAGACATTGTCCAAATTGATATACATGTAGTAGACATTGTCCATATTGATCTACATGTAGTAGACATTGTCAGTATTGATCTAGTAGACATTGTCAGCATTGATCTAGTAGACATTGTCAGCATTGATCTAGTAGACATTGTCAGCATGCCAGTGTAGAGTGTCTAGTAGACCCTGTCCGAGTTATTCAGCCTGCAGAATGCCTCAAACTGACTCAAATCGCATACCGCTTGCTCCAAAAAACAGCTTAACGATCTGCAGAAGTCGCTGTTTTCAGCCACTGGGCGTTTGGCCCTGTGGCATTGAGAAGGACAGCAGCAGTTGAAATGAAAATGGTAGTGCCAAGAGAGCAACTGAGCGACCTGGGAGAGCCGCGTGAGTGCCCTGGAGTGGTTGGTATTGGCAACCGATTGCGTTAACTAAAAACGCTTATTTCCAAAGTAAAAAATGGTCTCTAAACTTACTCTCGCGTGAATTGCAGACTTCCTAATGCATAGCAATATTATCATTTGTAGTCTGGGGCACTGCATAGCGTTGACCTTCAAGCACTTTGTCCGTCCATCCAGCACTATACTACTTTCAATAGCTGACCTTGTGTTTTTCGCATGAGTCTTGGCAGAAGCAGGCCAATACATGTACATGTAGCGACAGAGTCTCTTGGTTCGGAAAAACCTTGCAGGAAAACCTCAGCTGGAAAACAATTATGCACTCATTTTAACAAAACTGAACAGTGTATGCAGTTCTAGACAATGTCAATATAGCTATAGTATCTGCAGAGCTTTTAATTTTCTCACCTGTCTGTTCTGTTTTAATTTTTATTCTAACTTGCGCCACGCATTTCGATTTGCACTTTTACTTTAATTTCTACTTTAACTATTTTGATCTTGTCATTTATTTGTTAATTTTTATAAACCATGCAATATAGCGGAAAAATAGCTAGTCACAACAAAAACTACATTATGAAACTTCTAGAGAAATTACTAAAACGTATAATTTGTTAAAACGTTGTTGCACCAACCGTCAGAAAAAATATTCGATAAACCATTAAAAACCGTAAGAAATGCAAATTTTACTCAATAAATAACATCAATAATAAAAACCAGTAATAATCAAGCATTTTTATACAAAATTCAAGCATTTGTACCAAATTTATAAAAAATCGGGCAAAATAAAATTGGAAAATACTGTTGTCTTTGTTACGAGTAATATAAGAAGCCAAAATTTCTTTAAACTTTGAGAAAGTTCTAGTGTATGGCAAAATTTTTATCCTGAGATTTCTGACCGTCTGAAAAGCCATACCTACAGTTATTATTACAAATTTAATTTTAACAAATCTAAAAATATGCACTTGTTGTTAATTCCGAAAACAAGCAGTATAACAACTTCTATATTACAATTTTATTTTTTCACCCATACTTTTTAAAAAAGTCTTAATTCCAGAAAAATATAGACTTCACTTCTAAACCTCATAATTTAGTAGTTAAAGAGTTATACTGCGCAAAAATTTCTGTTATTTTAAAATAAAAATCGGACAATTCGAAACGTCTTTAAAAAATCGTCATTAAAAATTTTAATTTAAATAAATTTAGGAACAATAACATAATTGAAAGTATTAGTCAAAAGTGCATGGGCTTGCTTTAGCGTGTACTACGTATTTGCTGAGAAATTCAAAATAGTTTAACTCAACTATTTATCGAATATCAATCCATCCCTTTCAGGCTATGGAGATGCAACGGGAGCTGGCGCTTCGTCGAGCCCAACTGGAGACTCGAACCCTGGCCCTCGTTAAGGACGGCAGACAGAGGAGGCCAGTTGAGGATAGGAAAAGTTGATGGGAGAACAAAGTTTCCTCTCTGCACTCCACAGTGTTGTCAAATATCACTAAAACGCATATCTGCATTGACTAGCTAGACTCTGATCTTTTAAATAATAACTGGCTGATTAATGATAAAAAATTTGCAGTCTCTACTACCGAGTAGCGCTGTTTGAATGTTTTTGCTAGAATTTCTTGTTATTCATTCGTTCGTATATTTTTTATTTTCTGCAAATAATAATTTTCCTAGAATCAAAATACAAATTCGAGAGATGCATTATAGGGCCGCGAGAGCGTTCTTCCGTGTTTTTCAAGTTTTTTTCAGGTACAACATCATGCACGATTAGCCAGCTGAATCACCGCTTCAGGAAGATTTCGGGTGAACTGCGTGCCTGCAAAAGTGCGCCCCATTAGTCAGCTGCGAAAGAGGATCATGAAACACCTGTTGTTTATACTGTTCCCCTGTCTGTCTGCCCTTCAGTCCTAGTTCCTGTCTGTCTGTCTGTCTGTCTGTCTGTCTCTGTCTGTCTGTCTGTCTGTCTGTCTGTCTGTCTGTCTGTCTGTCTGTCTGTCTGTCTGTCTGTCTGTCTGTCTGTCTGTCTGTCTGTCTGTCTGTCTGTCTCTGTCTGTCTGTCTGTCTGTCTGTCTGTCTGTCTGTCTGTCTGTCTGTCTGTCTGTCTGTCTGTCTGTCTGTCTGTCTGTCTGTCTGTCTCTGTCTGTCTGTCTGTCTGTCTGTCTGTCTGTCTGTCTGTCTGTCTGTCTGTCTGTCTGTCTGTCTGTCTGTCTGTCTGTCTGTCTGTCTGTCTGTCTGTCTGTCTGTCTGTCTCTGTCTGTCTGTCTGTCTGTCTGTCTGTCTGTCTGTCTGTCTCTGTCTGTCTGTCTGTCTGTCTGTCTGTCTGTCTGTCTGTCTGTCTGTCTGTCTGTCTCTGTCTGTCTGTCTGTCTCTGTCTGTCTGTCTGTCTGTCTGTCTGTCTCTGTCTGTCTGTCTGTCTGTCTGTCTGTCTGTCTGTCTGTCTGTCTGTCTGTCTCTGTCTGTCTGTCTGTCTGTCTGTCTGTCTGTCTGTCTGTCTGTCTGTCTGTCTGTCTCTGTCTGTCTGTCTGTCTCTGTCTGTCTGTCTGTCTGTCTGTCTGTCTGTCTGTCTGTCTGTCTGTCTGTCTGTCTGTCTGTCTGTCTGTCTGTCTGTCTGTCTGTCTGTCTGTCTGTCTGTCTGTCTGTCTGTCTGTCTGTCTGTCTGTCTGTCTGTCTGTCTGTCTGTCTGTCTGTCTGTCTGTCTCAGTGTCTTTCCTGCTGCCTCAGTGTCTGTCTTGGCTGTCTCAGTGTCTGTTTTGCTGTCTTAGTGTCCGTCTGTTTTTCTCGGTCTGCCTGTCATATTCAAAAGCCATATTTCTGATTATTGTTGCGCCAGATAAAAATCATTGGATTTGACATTCAATTTGTCAAAATACTTCAGCTGCCTCCCTGCATCAGATGTCTGGGCCAAAGCCAAATGAGATTAGCGAGGAGCAGCGAGTCGAGTTCAAGCTTATGTTCGACTCCTTCGTCAAGAATGAGGAGCGCACAGTGCTGCCGGAGGATCTGGAGATGATGATGCGGAAGTTGGGCTTCCACCCGTCCAAGATGGAGATCCAGGTGCAAAATTATGAAATCATTTCGCCTTTCTCTGTTACCTCTCTCACTGTCTCTCTCTACCTCTCTCCCTGTCTCTCTCTACCTCTCTCTCTACCTCTCTACCCTGTCTCACCCTACCTCTCTCTCTACCTATCTACCCTGTCTCACCCTACCTCTCTCTCTACCTCTCTACCCTGTGCCTCTTTACCCCGTCTTTTCCGCTCTCTCATATTCAGTCTACATAACTTTAGTCCATCTTCATTTATCTGTGTCTGCTTCACTCCCAACTATATTTTTTCTGCCACTTTGCCCTTTAGCTACATGTACCTATCCTGGTGCCGTAGCAACCGTCTGCCACCAAAACAACAAAAAAAGCATAATAGTACACTTCTGTTTTGTTGCGTGGGCTGGAAATGTTGCACTTTTCTGCTTTGATAGGATCGACTTGATTAGAAAGGTCACAGTAGACATTTACTAGTGAAAAGTTCTGCTGTACTCTGCGTCCAATTATCCAATTCTCTGCGCTTGGCTTGCTCTCTCATGGCGGTTGTCAGTTGCACAAAGCTGTCACAGAACTCGTCGCTCACTCTCACAGGGCATGATCGAGGAGATCGACACGGACGGCTCCGTGACCATCAACGGCATGTCATACGAGCAGTTCGAGCTGCTGGCAGCCAGAAAAGCTCACGACGACATCAGCTCGGAGGACATCACGGATGCTTTCCGTGTGTTCGACCGGGACGCCAACGGGTTCATCTCGGCAGCTGAGATTCGCAACGTGCTCACCCAGGTAGGCGAGACCTACACCGACGAGGAGATCGATGCGCTGCTGCAGGCGGCGAAGCCGGACATGGATGGCAACATCAACTATGAGGACTTTGTGCAGAGAATGATGGAGTGACGTTAGATTCCGCGTGATCTGTAAATTCCGATTTAATTGACTAACCATGCGGGACTGACTGACAGCCACCAGAGGGAATGTTTTTCAGCAAAGACTACACATTCGAAAGAAAATACACTATCAGTTGAACATTTTAATTGACTCAATATTTGTTTACATGATCGAATGGTGCACAATGGTCAATGCGGTATATTCATAGTTACCCTTGTGGTGCTATATATATATAGTTGCCAGCATTCCACTCAAGACAGCGCATTAACCTTTGTCTAGCGATTCCGAGGGTCGTGAAAAGACTTGTAAAATTTTATTCGTACCATTCATTCGCTCAGACCGGTTTAGAAGTTTGACTGTCAGCAGCTTCCACCGCGAATCCCAGGCCCTATTCAAGAACTCCAGGCATGCTAGTTATAGCGGGAGTTTGATAAGACCGGCAGACAGTTCCCGTGGTGCAAGCGGTAGAAAGGAACGCTGTTACCCCGGTATTGCTGCTGCTACTGTTGTTGCTTCCGCTGTTGCTGGAAATTCCTTTCAGACATCCAGGATGTGAACAGCGGACAAAGAGTAGCTGATGGCGGAGATTCATGTCTGGCTGTGTCAGTCGGTCACCAGTAAGCCGGTTTTGTTAAACTAAAAAAACTAAAGTAGTACGCGACTGTCTGGGAAGCTAAGCATGAATGCGCTTCGCATGACAGCCAACATCATTCATCTTCTACTTCAGTCCCATTCTAAATTCCTTAGCGACCGGACACACCCACGCAGTGGAGAGGATGAGAAAAAATTCCTATAGACTGAGCAGCTATTCTTAGCTCAACCGAGACGATTTTTCTTTTTGGCACATTGCCAAGCAGACTAAAAAGCTTTTTTTGGCCTTTGAGGAACTTACGCTCGTACTGTGGACTAGTGCACTTTTCTGCAACTTCAAGTTCCTAGTTTGAAGAGAGGGTTTTGGAGTAGGACCTACTGATTTAAAATAAATTTGTACGAGGTACATAAGAGTAGTAGAACGATTGCAGATTGAAGTAGAATGATCGTCTTATCGGAGTAGAATGGTCGTAGAACGGAGTAGAATGGTCGTTTATAGGAGTAGAATGATCGTTTATCGGAGTAGAATGGTCGTAGAATGAAGTAGAATGGTCGTCTATCGGAGTAGAATGGTCGTCCATCGGAGTAGAAGGGTCGTAGAACGGAGTAGAATGGTCGTAGAACGGAGTAGAATGGTCGTTTATAGGAGTAGAATGATCGTTTATCGGAGTAGAATGGTCGTAGAATGAAGTAGAATGGTCGTCTATCGGAGTAGAATGGTCGTCCATCGGAGTAGAAGGGTCGTAGAACGGAGTAGAATGGTCGTAGAACGGAGTAGAATGGTCGTCTATCGGAGTAGAATGGTCGTCTATCGGAGTAGAAGGGTCGTCTATCGGAGTAGAATGGTCGTCCATCGGAGTAGAAGGGTCGTAGAACGGAGTAGAATGGTCGTAAATTTAAACCTGAATTTAAATGAACCGCTCAGCAACTAAGTTAGGGACGTGTAAGATGCGTTCATGTTTTAAAAGATGCCAACGGTGATAATCAATCTTCCTCAATAGATATTAATAACCTCTTAGCAGTTTATTTATTTTGATTTAATTTTCGCTTTAACACAGCAGAGACAATGTCTGTTCTATTCGAAAATCAGCATTGTTAGTCGAATGATCGTGCTCTAGGTCGAGCATCTGTCTTAAGCCTCGGGATTCGAAGGCTTAGTTGTTCCAATTGTGAGACGACAGGTAGTAACGGCACCGGCGCTGCTGGGCCTCGTGCCACTGAGTCAGCCGGTTCAGCGGCAGGCACAGGCTGTCGATGCACTGCGTCAGGCTGTTGAAAATGAAGCCATGATCGCGCCAGTTGTTTATGTCCTTGCTCCTCAGGTGCCGGCACTTGGTCTCAATCTTCTGGAAGGACACCTCATCGTCTTGGTTCTCGAAGGCTCTGCAATTGTCAAGCATATAGAATCGCATTTGTAGTGGATGCAGGACTGATGGAGTGTCGGAGATTCAGACGTCTTACCTGACTAGATACTGCTTGGAAGCCAGGCAGGCTTCCTTGGAGGCGGTCAGGATGTAGACAGTGCTGGAATGGTCGTACCGGTCGGTGGACAAGAACAAGGCGTACTCGCAGAAGTTGGCGTAGCCGCTGCAGCTGTTCTGCGGCTGGCGCGTCCGGATGATCTCGTACTGGCCGACTATGATGTCCGGGCTGCTGTCAGAGAGGCACTCGTAGCGGTAGGCCTCCACCGTCGCCAGGCACACGAAGATGACGACAGTCAGCAGGGTCATCCGGTGCGGAATTCTACGGATTGGCATGGCTGCAGAGTGGCCGCTTATTAACTGAACGGTTGCAACTTGCCACTAGGAACTAAAGAAATCGAAAAAAGCGGAGACTGAATCCTTCCAATTTATAGCGATAATATAGCCCGGGACTGGTTTGGCCTTTCAGTCTCTGCCAGGTCCCTGATTGGCCGAACGGGGAGCTGCGGAGACCCAGCTGATGTCGGTGTGCGTTCCCTCCCCCCTCCGGCCCACTCGCACCTGGATCAGGTAACGCCCAACCAGTTTATTTGCATATAGCTCTCATTGTCAATCGAGTATCGAGGCCTCGTTGTCGGGGAGAGAGAGGTCTGAAGTCTGTCGGAGCAAAAACATGTTTACCGGGCAGGAAAGCAGTTCTCCCTGTTCTCTTGGAGCACACCGATAATCAAATCAATACTTTGACTCTGCCGATACGGAGAAAAATATTGCTAGGCCAAAAAATCAACAGCTATCAAAAACTGCTACTTTGTTCCGTTCGAGATTTTTTATGCTTCCAGACTTTGAACAGCAAAAAACAACAAAATATATTTTTGCGAGTAATTAAGCAGACATGGAAATTAACGTTTCGTTTTGAATATAGCTTCTCTTTTTTTGAACTGAAAGCGTTATGCAGATTTTAGACTAACCACTACATTTCTCAGGCAATCAACTCTGTGCTCACAAGCGAGTTATGCATTTTCGGATCAGCAGTTTCTAGACGTCAAACGCGTGCTGAATTCTGCAATGTCGCAGCTGCGCCTGGTAGGGAGAGAAAACCAGGCCGCAAAGCACCGCGTTATTGTCGTAGTTGAACTCGGCTGACTTGAACTCCGGGTTGAGGACAACCTGCGAGGCGTGCATGTATACGATTTTCAAAATGTACAAAATGACACTTGCGTCCCGGCCATTGAAATGAAAGTAACAGTATAACCTAATCTGTCTCTTGCATGATGCACTCTTGACATTTATATCTACTGCGACACTTGCATGACGCTCCCACACGTGTAAGATAACCTTTACGTCACACCCATGAACAGCTGAAGGACGTTGAAGGGCGCTGCACTTTTCTTTCTTAGAAATGAGCTGGATATGTTTCGTATCGCCAGTGCATTTAGTTTGTTCTCGAGTATTCAAGCTCGATATATCAAGCTCGTTTCTTAGAAAATCGAATCTATAGTGGCCTTCTACAATGCTTCAGTTTTTCATGGACACACCGATTGTACCATGCATGACCTTTGTGCCCGCTGGGCACTTATTCGTGCCTTTTAATGCCATAGACTACATTTAAGCCAGCTTGCAGGACTTTAATGCTTTAAACCATGGATGAAGGAATACACTGGATTGCTCATCTGAAATAGTATGTGGTCGAGTTCTTTCCTCCAAACTTGGAATTTACCCCCCCCCCCCTAGGAATCTATTGGCTGATGAAAGTTAAAAATAAACCCCCGTAGGACTTGACTGGCTGCTGAATCAGTTAGGGGGAATTCGAAGATCGGGGTGTGAGTTTGACTTTGAGTGTTTTCATAGAATATTGTATGTAGCAGTATGTATCAAAGCAGACGAGCTGCAGAGAGAAGGGTGCATATACATGTAAGAAGGTTTCCTTTTCAATGAGAGCTGTTTGCCATTAATTTGAGGGAAATCCAAATATGTATTTGATAGACTGATTCAGCAGCCAGTCAAGTCCTACGGGGGATTATTTTTAACTTTCATCAGCCAATAGATTCCCAGGGGGATAAATTCCAAGTTTGGAGGAAAGAACTCGACCACATACTATTTCAGATGAGCAATCCAGTGTATTCCTTCATCCATGCTATAAACGTACTTTAATGCAAATTAGCGGGCAGTTAAGTATAAGATATTGGCTCGAGGGATTTAATGACATTTAACGCCCGATTATTCTGTCCCACTTTGTCAAGGACACAAATGTGTATGGCATAATAATAGTAATACCCATGCTTTAAGGGCGTTAATGGGAAAATCAGAGGGCGCCGTTAGGCAAGTTATGATGCAAGTTATGATGAAAGTTATGATGTTATTGAAGCAAGTTGCATAGCAGGGGGTGACCATCTGCCTTCCCTTCCTAGGGTCTTTTCGAGGGCCGTGGGGATGGTGGGGTCCCCCTGATATGCAACTTGCATCAATAACATCATAACTTGCATCATAACTTGCATCATAACTTGCATCATAACTTGCATCATAACTTGCATCATAACTTGCATCATAACTTGCATCATAACTTGCATCATAACTTGCATCATAACTTGCATCATAACTTGCATCATAACTTGCATCATAACTTGCATCATAACTTGCATCATAACTTGCATCATAACTTGCCTAACGGCGCCCTCTGATTTTCCCATTAACGCCCTTAAAGCATGGGTATTACTGTACTATTCTTACATCTTACCAGTGGCGGCGCAGGGGGGGGCAGGGGGGCAGCTGCCCCCGGGTGACCACAGGTCACTGCCTCAAGGGGGGTGACCACCCCACTATCCCCACGGCCCTCGAAAAGACCCTAGGACGGGAGGGCAGATGGATACCCACTGCTATGCAACTTGCTTCAATGATTAAAAATGCATTTTTATAAGAATTTTCGTGTCGTACATTCGTTTTGTAAGAAGTGTGTCATAATTTGTTCGTAATTCTTTACTTTCTTAGAAAATTTGTGTTCTAATTCAAATGTTATCATTTGTTTAATTACAATTGGTAGGGGAAGAAGGTGACCACCTAACTACTGCCCCCCCCCCCAACCAGAGATACTGCGGCTGTGCCGCCACCGCATCTTACATGGCACTCTTACATGAAATTTACATGACACAGACCGTCTCTTACATGTAAATTTACGTGGCATTATTTTTCACAGAAAAAAAGTTTCGCATACATGTACATTGACACACTCCGACGCTATACATGGCAATTGTATCACACGTACATGAGTGCATGACGAACATGTCGTTTGCATGATAAAAATCTGGCGCATACACGAGACAGTTCGACACTTTTGCGTAACAACGATGAAAATTGCATGACTGTGCATAGAAACACACGCAATAACATTGCGATTTAAAGCTCACTCTAAATCGGTAAAACCCGAACGGCAGATCCGTGATGTCAATCCACTGGCAGTCCAGATCGTGCAGGTAGTTATCGCTGCAGCCCACCGAGATGCCCTGATTGCCGGTGTCCCAGGGGTCCCTGCTGCACTGGTACTTCGGCTGCAGACCTCCGCGGCACGAGCTGTCCTCCAGACAGAAGCTGGCCTTGTGCCCGCTGGCCAAAGCCAAATGGGTGCCATTGCGCTGCTGATAGATTTCGTAGGCTGCAAAGTACGGCATGCTGTGGTAGTGCATGTGGCAGGTGTGCCATGTCCAGCTTTCGCTGCCGTTGTAGGGCCGGTAGTCACTGGTGCCGATGTTGCTCACTATGGTGGAGAACCGGAGCAGAGTGCGAAGGGCGTAGGGCCAGTCTGCGGGTTGTTGGGGAGAAATTCAATTACCGATCTACTGTAAGTAGCAATGAGCGGCTTGTTGATTGTGATTTAATCTACTTAAATTTCATCCAGCTTCGTAGTGGTTTGACTGGCTTAGCTTATATTATTGGTACTTTTGTTATAGTAAGCATAGTGCATGTGTTTTAGTATTTTAACTAGCAATCTAGTGGTGCCCAATAGGCAAGGGGCAAAAATTATTTATGCAAAACTATTAAAAAACACACATTTTCTAAAATACCATATTTTCCTAAAATTAACACCTTTCTTCAATGTTATAAATCGAGTATTGTTTATCTAGTTTTTAGTCTACTGTTGCTGAATTTTATTTATTGTCATTTTTTAAATCTGTTTAACGATTCTTTTATTTATTGGCTGGTTTATTGCCTATAGGTCACGCCCGTTTTTGTTTATTTTTTCTATAATTAAATAAGCTGTG
The DNA here is from genome assembly GCA_002269645.1 of Macrostomum lignano. Lineage (NCBI taxonomy): Eukaryota > Metazoa > Platyhelminthes > Macrostomidae > Macrostomum > Macrostomum lignano. Next base: position 68,959 of record NIVC01000659.1, read on the forward strand.
CTGATTTATTATATACGAGCTAATTTAATTTAAATCTAATTTCAAAAGTTCAAGAATTGTTTTTTTAATAATATATTTAGTTTTTTGTTCAATTTTTTAACTTTTTTGTTTTTATGTTTGTCATCCAGATAAGCACGTTTAATTGCTTAACATGGCCTTTTTATTTTTAGTCCGGCTTTAATTTTTACCTCGTATCGTTTTTTGTTTTGTTTAACTTATTTACGTATTTATTGGCTGGCCTTTTGTTTAGCTATTTCGACTTTGTTTTGTTTACTTTTTGGTTTAGTTACCATTGTATTAAATTAAGTGCTGATTTAATTGTTGCTTTCTTCAATTTAAATCCGTGCTTGTTTTTTACTGTTTAAATTTGTTTTGTTTAACTTTCTTCTTATTTATTTTCTGCTTGTCCGGCTTGAACGGCACATGATAATACAGAAACTGCAATTTACTTTTATCCCGAGGAAAACCTGTGCCTCCACCTACGTGAGCTTCTATTTCGCACTTCGAAGGCAGTGCGGGCTGCGCAATTCTCCTCAAGCGCGCAGTTCATGTAGTACATCGGCACCCTGGCCACGTAAGCTGATAACTGGAGCACTCGGTGATCCAGAATGAGATCCGGCAGGTCTGCGACGGGAAATATTTTCCGGGAAATATTTTTGAAAACGATGAAAACAAGTTATAAGGGATCAAAGCATTTTAATTCTTTAGTACCCCTCTTTTTACGGGATCAAAAAATTTAATATTTGATTCTTGCATGGTCAGGTCGTCAAATTGTTTCTATCTTTAATGTTTTTTTAAACATATATTTTCTAGATATGGTTATTTATAGTGTATAAAAAACCCAATAGTTTCATATACGGCTTAAGTCCCACCAGCTGTGCACTCAATCGCCAGCGTAAAGGTGGGCTCCAGGCAAACTGTTTGATTTGAATGCCCAGGCCCGATGAGCTGAGCACAGTCTGACAGTCGGGCTTCTCCGCCGCGGCAGCCAGCGACTGACAGCGCGGGTAAAATTCTGGCCGAGTCCGTGATCTGGGCGGCCTCAGGCGCGACGGGGTGCTGCGAGTTGCACAAAAAGGGAAAAAATTGATACTGGAAATATTCTAGATTCGTGCCAGAAAATTCAACACTGCTATCGAGTTGTTGCCAAGGAGAATTCCGGATTAGTATCTGTTGCTAAGGAGAATCCTGGAAATTGGTATCTGTTGCTAAGGAGAATCCTAGATTGGTATCTGTTGCTAAGGAGAATCACGGATTAGTATCTATTGCTAAGGAGAATCCCGGATTAGTATCTGTTGCTAAGGAGAATCCTAGATTGGTATCTGTTGCTAAGGAGAATCACGGATTAGTATCTATTGCTAAGGAGAATCCCGGATTAGTATCTGTTGCTAAGGAGAATCTTGGATTGGTATCTGTTGCTAAGGAGAATCCCGGATTAGTATCTGTTGCTAAGGAGAATCCCGGATTAGTATATGTTACTAAGGAGAATCCCGGATTAGTATATGTTGCTAAGGAGAATCCCGGGTTAGTATCTGTTGCTAAGGAGAATCCTGGATTGGTATCTGTTGCCAAGGAGGATTCCAGATTGGTGTCTATTGCTAAGGAGAATCCCGGATTGGTATCAGTTGCTAAGGGGAATCCCAGTGTAGTATCTGTTGCTAAGAAGTGTTCTCAAGACAAAGAACTTTTGGCCAAACTCTCAGCAGGTTTTGACTATTGCCACGACGCGCTCTCACAAACAAACTCAAGCCATCGATCCTTTTATATTTAATTTCTAAATGTCACACAAAAGATTGGGGTGGGGCTGAGATTGCATGTACACTAAGCGACAATGGGGGGCGGGGCCCGGGGACTTACAAATCTTCGATATACAGAAATGAGACCTATAACTATATTAACTATAACCAACAGAAAAACATACATACAAAGCCTACGCAACAAGGATTAGTATCTGTTGCTAAGGAGAATCCCGGATCAGTGTCTGTTGCTAAGGAGAATCCCGGATCATTGTCTGTTGCTAAGGAGAATCCCGGATCAGTGTCTGTTGCTAAGGAGAATCCCGGATTGGCATCTGTTGCTGAGGAGAATCCCGGATTGGCATCTGTTGCTAAGGAGAATCCCGGATTGGCATCTGTTGCTAAGGAGAATTCCGGATTGGCATCTGTTGCTAAGGAAAATCCCGGATCGGTATCTGTTGCTAAGGAGAATCCCAGATTAGTTGCTAGCTTGCCAAACCAAATGCGTTAACATCAGTTTGCGCACCTTCCAGACGGTTCTGGCAGCGCCCAGGCCGAGCTCCCGGCAGGCAACGCTGGCCTCGCGTAGCGTGACGTAACTGTCCGCACAAAGCCCATCTGCTGGCGCTTGAAGACTGCTGCTGCTACCGTTAAAAACTACCAACACTATTCCGCTGGTTGTTCGATTATCAGAATCACTGCTGCCATTTTCTGCTTTTAGAGGCACCAGTTTGAGTTGATAGGACGGCTGCAGAGAGTTCAAAATTTAATAATGCAACTGACACTGATTTGGTTCGCTTCGGTTTGCTTCAGGTTTTGGTTTAACTTTTAAGTCTTCTTTAGAGTCTACTTTGGCGCTTACTTCTGAGTCTACTTTGGAGTGTACCTTGGAGTCTACTTTGGAGTGTACCTTGGAGTCTACTTTGGAGTGTACCTTGGAGTCTACTTTGGAGTGTACCTTGGAGTCTACTTTGGAGTGTACCTTGGAGTCTACTTTGGAGTGTACCTTGGAGTCTACTTTGGAGTGTACCTTGGAGTCTACTTTGGAGTGTACCTTGGAGTCTACTTTGGAGTGTACCTTGGAGTCTACTTTGGAGTGTACCTTGGAGTCTACTTTGGAGTGTACCTTGGAGTCTACTTTGGAGTGTACTTCTCAGTCTATTCCTGGGTCTAACTTGGAGTCTGCTTTAAAGGTGTCAACTAATTAGTCTACTTAATAGTCTACTTATTAGTCTACTTCTTAGTCTACTTATTAGTCTACTTATTAGTCTACTTATTAGTCTACTTATTAGTCTACTTCTTAGTCTACTTCTTAGTCTACTTCTTAGTCTACTTCTTAGTCTACTTATTAGTCTACTTATTAGTCTACTTATTGGTCTATTTATTAGTTTATTTATTAGTCTACTTATTAGTATACTTATTATTCTACGTATTATTCTACTTATCAGTCTACTTATTAATCTACTTCTTAGACTACTTTACTAGTCTACTCATTATTCTACTTATTAGTCTATTTATTAGTCTACTAATTAGTCCACGTCGAAGTATATATTTCTCAGTCTAATTTGTAGTTTAACTTTAAGTTAACCGCCGAGTCTTTGTCGGAATCTACAAGTGATTATACTGCTGGCTTTAATTACGGACTGTAAAATCTGGAGTCAATTTAAAAATCCGCGTCCACCCTACTAAAAGTAGTTTAAAAGCCTTTTCCGGTTTCTAAGGTTTGCGAAACTTGCAAAACGATCAGAATAGTCAGAGGCTGTTGATGTAAAGGCATGACTCACCTTAGTCGAACTTGCGAGAGTGTTCTCAGTGTTCTCAGGCCGCCGCCAGCTGTTCAGTTCGACAACTCTGCCGGCAGCTGAGCAGCGAACTCCGGCGGCTTCTCCGACTTCGCAGTTGTGCTGACCGGGCGAGCGGCTGCGGCACTGGCTGAGGTCGGCCTCCGAGCCCGAGCAGCGAACATCGTCGAGTAGGATTTGCCGGCCTGGTTTCGAGACATTCCGTAAAATGTTACGCAAAGCCCCTGGTTCTGGCGCCACTGGTGCTGCTAAATTGCCGTTGGTGCTAAAGCCCCTAGTGCTAAAGCCATTGGTGTTAAAGCAACTGGTGCCAAAGCCCCTGGTGCTAAAGCCTCTGGTGCTAAAGCCCCTGGTGCTAAAGTCCCTGGTGCTAAAGCCTCTGGATAAAGCCACTGGTGCCAAAGTCCCTGGTGCTAAAGCCTCTGGTGCTAAAGCCCCTGGTGCTAAAGCCTCTGGTGCTAAAGCCCCTGGTGCTAAAGCCCCTAGTGCTAAAGACATTGGTGCTAAAGCCCCTGGTGCTAAAGCCCCTGGATAAAGCCGCTGGTGCCAAAGTCCCTGGTGCTAAAGCCTCTGGTGCTAAAGCCACTGGTGCCAAAGTCCCTGGTGCTAAAGCCTCTGGTGCTAAAGCCCCTGGTGCTAAAGCCTCTGGTGCTAAAGCCCCTGGTGCTAAAGCCCCTAGTGCTAAAGACATTGGTGCTAAAGCCCCTGGTGCTAAAGCCCCTGGATAAAGCCGCTGGTGCCAAAGTCCCTGGTGCTAAAGCCTCTGGTGCTAAAGCCCCTGGTGCTAAAGCCTCTGGTGCTAAAGCCTCTGGTGCTAAAGCCTCTGGTGCTAGAGCCACTGGCGCTGAAGCCGCTGGTGCTAAAGCATCCCGAGCTACATGCAGGTGCTCTGCTCTCACCTCTCAGATCTGTCTGGAACTTGTTGGCCACAGTGTACTGGAGAGCCGGACCGAACCCCAGCTGCTTGCAGACAACATCAGCGCTCGCAGTGCTCCAGCCGTCGTCGCAGAGCAGACCCCAAAGGCTCCAAGCCTGGGACGCATTATTCAAGCGTCGAAATCGCAGCATGACGGTGCCCTCCATCGAGGTGTGCCCATCAATCAGTTTGATTTGCATTTCAATTGAATCTCGACTCTCCTTCCTTTGTAGTCCGTTTGCATTCAATAAAAGCACACACGGACACAGCGTCGTTAATATTACCAGCAAGATGACTTTCATGTCTTGAATTGCATTTAAAGCTTTCATTAATTTGCTGGTACAGTGTATTTAAGAGACTCACACAAGAAGTCTAAAGAAGCAGTAGTTTTCTACTAACTAAGTACCTCTTGCCACTCCGAAATAGCAGTTTTTATACGTTATAAAAAGCTGCCATTGTAACAGACAATTGGGGTGGGTTTTTGTACCGGTGTGTGAGCTTCAGGTGCGTGTAACGTATAAATGTCACAATAGCCAGAATGCTTCTACAGTATAACTAAGGCATCTATCGCATACAATATAATTAAATACAATTATTAAAGAGCGAGTTGAGAGATGAGGCTTAAAAGCTCAAAAAACTGTTGCTGCGTTTTCAGTGCGTCAGACAGACTAATAGGAATTTGTGGTGACAACATAGCTGCTCTCTGCCAGCAGTGTGCAGTGGTCTGAAGAAGCTGTATGTCTGCCTGCCCAGAAGCCGCGCGCCCTAGCTAGCTATACTGTAAAAATGAGAGTATAAAAATTGTCTACGAGTGTCTGCTGTCAAATTGACAAATTTAGCCGCTGACAATTAGCTAGCCGCCATGCAGACAGTCAGTGTTGTATTAAATAAGCCTGCAATAATGTGTAACCGTGGATGCCTTGCCTGAATATTTCTTTAAATTTCAGATCGCTTTAAATTTTATTCTAGGGTTAATATAATAACAAAAAAAAGATTGAGCTGCCGGGTTTACAAAGAGGTCACGGCCCAGCGTATTTCAGTCTGTTCAGCTTCATGCACATAGTACAACATGCGCATATGGTGTATACAGTGCATGCTCATATGTACATGTAAATGTGAATTTGCATAATATACATATATATACACATGTATTATAATATATGATCTGATCTGCGCCTTCCCTTCTCGGTTATCCGCGAGCACTTGTGCGCTAGGACTCTTGAGTCCTCTGCGTCGCTATACTCTGTACTACTACCAGGGGCGTCGCCATGGATTTTATGGTGGGGGGACAAAGTCAACAGTTACACATGTACCTGTACATGTACATGACTAAATTTCCTACATTTCATTATTTTCAGAATAAGTTTTCAGCACTCAATTTAGCGCCGCGTGAACTCATTTTGGCGCCGCAGACACTTATTTTAGCGCCGTAGGCCCTCATTTTAGCGCCGCAGGCACTCATTTAAGCTCCGCAGGCACTCATTTTGGCGCCGCAGGCACTCATTTCAGCGCCGCAGGCGCTATGTTTTGTCGCCTTGCAGCAAAAAATTATTGATTTCCATAACGGGTCACAAAAAGTGGTGTGGGGACATGTCCCCCCTGCCCCCCCCCCGTTGGCGACGCCCCTGACTACTACACTGTACAGTGTATATATGTACGCAGTACACAATACAAAAAGGCCTGATCTGCGACTAGGCGGAACTGACTTTCATTTAGAGCTTTAATGTTAGTTACGTTAGAGCTCTAACCAGTTTTGACTTTATCTGTTCGCAAATCCAAAATCTAGACCTACGAGACAAGTCATCCTTGCAAGGCAAGCCACGAAGTATAATTGTTGCAGTTTAAATGGTGATGGAATCAATAAATAGAATGTGTTGAATTAATGACGACATATTTTTTATCAACTAAAATTGCTATTAAATATGCTGTGTTAGAATAAAAATATTTAATTTAATTTTTATTTCCAGTACCTCACTAGTCGGCAGTTTTTTAAACACAAATAAAATTTGTTTAACTTTGATAACGCGATAAAATTTGTTACTGTTAAAAGTTTAAGTTAAGCTAAGTTTTATTTTTTACCGTGGAAGAAAATAACTTCAGTGTTATGTGTCATCGCTATGTCTATGCCAGCTATAAGCTCAACACAGCCAATAAATTTAATACACTCGTCACACATTTTAAAGCATCTACCTTGAGAGCTCTTCCGTTTTGTATTTACAAATACTATAGTATATGTGGACTACATAAAACGCATGTCTTGATGTCTTTATCCGTCCTGACCGTCCATATCCATTATATTACCATAACCCATCAGTATTTTTTCCTTTTTCTTTCGTAATTTTGGTATGACTGGTAGGATTGTTTTTTTAGATTTTAGCATTATTGAATATTGATGCTTTTTTATTTTTTAAATAATATTTTAGCAAAAATGAAAGAAAATCTATATTTAATATTTCTTTCACAGTCAAAAAAATTAAATCTAATTCTAACGATGCAGTGAAAGTACTCGTAATTCTGCAGTTTAGTTAATATTCTAAAAAAGAAAGACTTTAAAAAGTTTTGTTGCTTTATTAGTAGACTAGTTAGAAATATTCGATTTGTCAATTTATATTACTTGCATGATGAAATTTATATTATTAAACTGTGCTGCTAAGTATGCACCAGAATTAAAAGCAAAATCATAGTTTTATGCCAATTTATACAAAACTTTCCAATTTTGTTATACTTGAGAGTTGTGGCATGGTACCAATAGGAAACCATGCCAATTAAATTATTTTTACTTAAAAAAATCTTTTCCACATAAAGCCTTTGCCTTTGTCAAAATTGTTATCAATAGAAAAAAATACAAGTTTTGATGTAAAACTGCAGTAATGCCTTCTTGGTCAAAACTAAAAAAATTTCAAGTCAATCAAAGCATTAATTTTTTTCTGCTACAGAACCAATTTAGTGCACAGAAAAAACTTGTTCTGCCTACTGATACTGATAGTACTAAAGGTAACTATTATCACCAAAAGTAGTAACACTAGACATTGCTAAAGAAAATAAAATATAATATGACTTAAAAATTGTCAATAAAATGTTTATTTCAGCTGCAGGCCAGCCATGGCAATCAGCTCTGTTGCCGGCAGCCTGCAGCAGGCCATAGCAACCACAGCGGTTGACCTGGGTGGATCGAAGAGCTCTCTGGCGCAAACTCTGCGCTCTGGGAAAGAGCAGGTTTGTTTCTTCTAGACTTAACAGTGGCTGGCCTAAAGCACTAGCAATTTTGTATATAATTTCCACTCTTCCCTCCCTGATCGAGTCCCTGATCGCAGTCTCTTTTCTTTCCTCTCTCCCCACTTTTTTCTTCTTTCCTCTCCCCCTTTCTCTCTTCTCTCCTCTCTAAACTCCCTCTTTTCTCTTCTCTCTTTTCTTCTCTTCTCTCTTCTCTTCTCTTCTCTCTTCTCTCCCCTTTTCTCTCTCCCCTCTTCTCTCCCCTCTCCTTTCTGCCCATTCTCCTTTCTCTCCTCTCTTCTCTTCTCTCTTTCTCTCCCATCTTCTCTCTCCCCCATATTCTCTTTCCTCTCCTCTCTCCTCTAATTCTCTTTTCTCTTTCTTCTCACCTCTCTTCTCCCTTCTCTCCTCTTCCCTCTTCTCTCTCCTCTCCACTCTCCGTTCTCATCTCTTATCTCCTTTCATCTCTCATCTTATCTATCCTCTCATCTCTTTCTTTTCTTTTTTCTTTCTTTCTCATCTTCTCTCTCGCCTCTCGCTTCTCCTCTCTTCTCTTATCTCTCATCTCCTCTTTCCTCCTCTCACTCCTCCATTCTCTCTCTTTTTCTCTCATCTGGCCCGCAGCAACGAGCTGGATTATTTATCTGGCCCATGAGGTCAAGAAGCTTGCCTACCCCAGGCTTAAAACCAGCCTCCAAATACTTTTTTCCAAGAAACCTCGTCCTTCGACTTAGCCGTAGATTTGCTCCTATCTTTCTCATACTGAAGGACCCGGCTTTCCTGACCGAATTAGCCGAGCTGGCGCGCCGTGACTTCTCCAGGCGCGACTGTCGCTCAGGCCTGATTCGCCTCATCCAGTTGAGAACACTCGACTGTTCTGGCGTAAGCGCTGGTCTCAGCTGGTCCGGAGTTCGAATCCTGGAGTCGATGAGTTCGAATAGATTCGCATTGAAGCGCCTGGCTTATCTGGCGGCCTCTTTGATCTTTGATAACGACAGCGCCGCCGAATTGCTTATCCTAGCAACTAATCTGCTGCGCAAGGACCTCTGCTCTGCCTGTCCCGTGGAGACCAGCTCGACCCTGTGCTCACTGGCCTCGTTTATGACTGCCGACTTGGCTAAGTGAGTCCTTGGACTTTTTTGGAGGACTCATCGCTGGGTTTTCGGGGTTTTGTGAATTGTTGAATATGTTAGATTTTAGTTTTACTCATTAAATACGTATCCGAACCACAGAAACAAGAATAACTAGATGGGCCACTTACACGGCACTTAGCACATTTGCGTGTAAGCTACTTTCAGTTCAGTAGTAAGTTTAACTGAAGCATTTTAATGTTTTATTAAAGCCAAGGCTACTTTATTGGCTCTTACCCCCCCCCCCAGCTTAAACCCTCCAACCGCGCCTTACCACACTAAACCCCCCACCCCACCCCAATTTATTGCCTTTCTCGGAATTCCAGCCTAAAGCTGCCATGTACATTTCAGTGGACTGGCAAATGTACATTATGGCTGAACCAATTAGCAAGTTGTTTACGCCTGCAAGCTTGGGCTTCTAAACTTATCAAAGTCATTTCAGCTGCCTTTATTTTTATAAAATAGCTTACGTATTCTTCTTTGCTACTGAACTGAAAGTAGAAAGCTGTTTTGCTAAGTATGCCTGAGTGGCCCATCTAGCTATTTTGGTATCTGTGGTTTGACTTATCAGATTTGTGTCAGATCTTAGTTTTAATAATCAAATTTGTGTCAGATGTTTTTCAGCAGTCTTGAGCTGTATGGACCTCTAAAAACATCCGCAGAGACCTCTGCAACGATCTGCTCTCTCTTGCTGCCAGTTCGCCCTACGCCTGCGTCAGAGCTCGCTGCACTCTGCTGCTGCCCCGCCTGCTGGCCCGCTTCCCTGAAGCGGCCGGCCTAGCGTTTGCCAGCCTTCGCGACCGTCTCGCCGATGCTCACGCCGCAGTTCGCGGCGCCGCCGTCTGCGCCGCTTGCGAATTGGCCGGCAGCGCCGGCGCCAATCCCGGCGCCTGTTTGCCGTTGGCGCCGGCGCTGTTCCGCCTGCTCTGCTCCGGCGAGTGCTGCTTCGGCTTGGCAACGGCCTGGCACGCTGCCAAACTGTTGAGGCTGTTCGCTTTGCTGACTCCGCTGGAGCCGCGGCTTGGCAGGAAGCTGATCGACCCGATTGTGGCCCAGCTGCAGGTTTGTGACTGCGCCATTTGGGAATACTTCTTAGGGAGTCACTCTTCACCGCTTCCCGGAGACTTCAGAAACTAACCAGAGAGCTTGGACATTCTTTATGGAGCTTGAGCACCACAAATCCAGATCCCTGAGACACTTATGGGAGAGCTGAGACACTTATGGGAGAGCTGAGACACTTATGGGAGAGCTGAGACACTTATGGGAGAGCTGAGACACTTATCGAAGAGACAGCTGAGACACTTATCGAAGAGCTGAGACACTTATCGGAGAGCTGAGACACTTATTGGAGATCTGAGACTCTTATCATTATCATAGAGCTGAGACACTTATTGGAGATCTGAGACTCTTATCATTATCATAGAGCTGAGACACTTATCAGAGAGACAGCTGAGACACTTATCGGAGAGCTGAGACACTTATCTGAGAGACAGCTGAGGCACTTATCTTAGAGCTGAGACACTTATCGTAGAGCTGAGACACTTATCGTAGAGCTGAGACACTTATCGTAGTGCTGAGACACTTATCAGAGAGACAGCTGAGACACTTATCGGAGAGCTGAGACACTTATCAGAGAGACAGCTGAGACACTTATCGGAGAGCTGAGACACTTATCAGAGAGATAGCTGAGACACTTATCGGAGAGCTGAGACACTTATCGTAAAGCTGAGACACTTATCGGAGAGCTGAGACACTTATCGGAGAGCTGAGACACTTATCGGAGAGCTGTGACACTTATCGGAGAGACAGCTGAGACACTTATCGAAGAGCTGAGACACTTATCGGAGAGACAGCTGAGACACATCGGAGAGACAGCTGAGACACTTATCAGAGAGCTGAGACACTTATCGGAGAGCTGAGACACTTATTGGAGAGACAGCTGAGACACTTATCGGAGAGCTGAGACACTTATTGGAGAGACAGCTGAGACACTTATCGGAGAGCTGAGACACTTATTGGAGAGACAGCTGAGACACTTATCGGAGAGCTGAGACACTTATTGGAGAGACAGCTGAGACACTTATCGGAGAGCTGAGACACTTATCGGAGAGCTGAGACACTTATCGGAGAGCTGAGACACTTATCGTAGAGCTGAGACACTTATCGTAGAGCTGAGACACTTATCGTAGAGCTGAGACACTTATCGGAGAGACAGCTGAGACACTTATCGAAGAGCTGAGACACTTATTGGAGAGACAGCTGAGACACTTATCGTAGAGCTGAGACACTTATCGTAGAGCTGAGACACTTATCGTAGAGCTGAGACACTTATCGGAGAGACAGCTGAGACACTTATCGAAGAGCTGAGACACTTATTGGAGAGACAGCTGAGACACTTATCGGAGAGCTGAGACACTTATCAGAGGGACAGCTGAGACACTTATCGGAGAGCTGAGACACTTATCGGAGAGCTGAGACACTTATCGGAGAGCTGAGACACTTATTGGAGAGACAGCTGAGACACTTATCGGAGAGCTGAGACACTTATTGGAGAGACAGCTGAGACACTTATCGGAGAGCTGAGACACTTATTGGAGAGACAGCTGAGACACTTATCGGAGAGCTGAGACACTTATCGGAGAGCTGAGACACTTATCGGAGAGCTGAGACACTTATCGGAGAGCTGAGACACTTATCGGAGAGCTGAGACACTTATCGGAGAGCTGAGACACTTATCAGAGAGACAGCTGAGACACTTATCGGAGAGCTGAGACACTTATTGGAGAGACAGCTGAGACACTTATCGGAGAGCTGAGACACTTATTGGAGAGACAGCTGAGACACTTATCGGAGAGCTGAGACACTTATCGGAGAGCTGAGACACTTATCGGAGAGCTGAGACACTTATCGGAGAGCTGAGACACTTATCGGAGAGCTGAGACACTTATCAGAGAGACAGCTGAGACACTTATCGGAAAGACAGCTGAAACACTTACTAAGCTCTTTTCTTCTCAACTCCGCCTGGCAGGACTCCAGTTCGATTCCCCTGTTGTACGAGTGCGTCAACACCTTGGTAACAGCCCTGCAGACTGCTCAGGATCGCGTGCCAGCCTCGTCACGTTCAACAGCTATTCACATGTGCTCATCTCGACTGCACTCCCTGCTTGAGCATTACGATCGAAATATTCGCTGTTTGGGCCTCATGTCTATGGCCAGACTCACCGCCCTGGACCCTAAATCGGTGAGCCTTTAAGATGACCTCAATTTTAACTGAAACTTGATTCGAATGCCCAGATCCCCACCCAGATCCCCACTCAGATCCCCACCCACATCCCCACTGAGGTACCCACCCAGATCCCCATTGGTGTCCCCACCCAGATCCCCACTGAGATCCCCTCCCAGATCCCTACCCAGATCCCCATTGGTGTCCCCACCCAGATCCCCACTGAGATCCCCTCCCAGATCCCTACCCAGATCCCCATTGGTGTCCCCACCCAGATCCCCACTGAGATCCCCACCCAGATCCACATTGAGGTCCCCACCCAGATCCCCACCCAGATCCCCGAGGTCCCCACCCAGATCCCCACCCCGATTTCCATCCAGATCCCCACCCAGATCCCCACCCAGATCCCCACTGGGGTCCCCACCCAGATCCCCACCCAGATTCCCACCCAGATCCCCACCCAGATCCCCACCCAGATCCCCACCCAGATTCCCACCCAGATCCCCATTCAGTTCCCCACCCAGATCCCCACCCAGATCCCCACCCAGATCCCCACCCAGATCCCCACCCAGATCCCCACCCAGATCCCCACCCAGATCCCCACCCAGATCCCCACCCAGATTCCCACCCAGATCCCCATTCAGGTCCCCACCCAGATCCCCACCAGATCCCCACCCAGATCCCCACCCAGATTCCCACCCAGATCCCCATTCAGGTCCCCACCCAGATCCCCACCCAGATCCCCACCCAGATCCCCACCCAGATTCCCATCCAGATCCCAGCCACTGCAGCGAGTCCCGAACTCGGCACCCCGCAGGCGCAGTCCCAGCGCGAGTTGGTGGCCTCGGCCTGCCTGACTGACTCCGACGCCTCGGTGTCGTGCCGCGCCGCCGACCTGCTGTGCCGCCTGGCCTGCCGCGACAGCCTGACCGACACGGTGCGCCTCCTTCGCGGCCACCTCGCCGACAGCCTCGGCTTGCACCGTCGAGCCCGCCTGCTGGAGCAGCTGCTCACTTGCTGCTCAGCCGCCAATTACAGCCTAGTCAGGCCGAATTTCGACTGGTACATTGTGGAGCTGTTCAACTTGTCCGTTGTGGTTGCTAATGACGCTCTGGTTAGCAACGAGTGTCCGCTAGGACGCCAGCTAGTGGAAGTCAGCCGTTGCCTAGCAACAGTAGTGTCGCGTCGGAGAGCTCGGCAGCTCTGCCTGAACGTCCTGATCGGCGCTGCCGACTGCCGCCCGTCGCCCGTCCGCCTGCTGCCAGCGGCCGCCTGGCTGTACGCCGAATTTGCCGACGATGTCGAGGACGACGATCTGGCAGACTCGGTCGCCGCTGAGGCGATGCTCCGCCTGCCGAGGTGTCCGATTGTTGTCGGCCGGCTGGCGGACTGGCAGCAGGCGGCTCTGCTGCACAGCGGCGTCAAGCTGACGGTGAAACGGGCGCTGCGGCGAGGACGGAACAGCAGCGGCAGGTGCGACCTGGCATGTGGCTGAGTGGCTGCTGATGCTCTATAGAAAGGAGAAGAGAAGGGGAGAAGAGAGGAGAAGGCAGAAGCGAAGGGAGAAGAGAAAAAGAGAAAAGAAGAGAAGGGAAAAGAAAGGGTAGAAGAGAGGGGATAAAAGAAGAGAGAAGAGAAGAGGAGAAGAGAAGGGGAGAAGTGAAAGGGGGAAGAGAAGGGGAGAAGAGAAGAAGGGAGAAGAGAAGAGGAGAAGAGAAGAGGAGAAGAGAAGGGGGAAGAGAAGGGGGAAGAGAAGGGGAAAGAGAAGGGGAGAAGAGAAGAGGAGAAGAGAAGAGAGAAGAGAAAGGGAGAAGAGAAGAGGAGAAGAGAAGGGGAGAAGCGAAAGGGGGAAGAGAAGGGGAGAAGAGAAGAAGGGAGAAGAGAAGAGGAGAAGAGAAGGGGAGAAGAAAGGGGAAGATGCAGAGAGAGGGAGGAGTAACTGAGAGAGGTAACTACCTCACTATTACTAATGGTGAAGTAGAATCTACTCAATTCATTGACTCAAAAGGCCTGCACCGGCCGATCTGCTATCCGAGTGCGTGGAACGACTCGAGTCGCTGGTCCGGTCCCCGCTGCTGGAGGTTCAGGAGCGCGCGGTCAGCTGCCACAGCCTGCTGCGGGCGGCGGCGGCTGCTGCGCCAGCCTGCGGAGTGGACTGGCTGGCCGACCTGTTCGAGCGGGACCGCCAACTGGAGCCGGTGGGGCCGGCAGCCCAGCGGCAGGTGCACCCGCCAGACGGTCTGGACCTCGACGCTTGGATCAACGCTCCGTTGGCTGCGGCGGACTCTCAGAGGAAGAAGAAAAAGAAGACGAAACAAAAGCAGCAGGCAGCGGCGAATCCGGTGCCCGCGCCGGAGCTACGGGACTCGGCCGATGTGAGTCCTCCGTCTCTCTCCTCTCATGTCTTCTCAATCATCTCTTCTCTACCTCTCCTCTTCTCTCCCTCTCATCTCTTCTCTCCCTCTCATCTCTTCTCTCCTCTCATCTCTTTTCTCCCTCTCCTCTTCTCTCCCTCTCATCTCATCTCTCCCTCTCCTCTTCTCTCCCTCTCATCTCTTCTCTACCTCTCCTCTTCTCTCCCTCTCATCTCTTCTCTCTCATCTCATCTCTTCTCTCCCCCCTCATCTCTTCTCTCTCATCTCATCTCTCCCTCTCCTCTTCTCTCCTCTCATCTCTTCTCTCTCATCTCATCTCTTCTCTCCCCCCTCATCTCTTCTCTCTCATCTCATCTCTCCCTCTCCTCTTCTCTCCCTCTCATCTCTTCTCTCCTCTCATCTCTTCTCTCTCATCTCATCTCTTCTCTCCCCCCTCATCTCTTCTCTCTCATCTCATCTCTCCCTCTCCTCTTCTCTCCTCTCATCTCTTCTCTCTCATCTCATCTCTTCTCTCCCCCCTCATCTCTTCTCTCTCATCTCATCTCTCCCTCTCCTCTTCTCTCCCTCTCATCTCTTCTCTCCTCTCATCTCTTCTCTCTCATCTCATCTCTTCTCTCCCCCCTCATCTCTTCTCTCTCATCTCATCTCTCCCTCTCCTCTTCTCTCCTCTCATCTCTTCTCTCCCCCCTCATCTCTTCTCTCTCATCTCATCTCTCCCTCTCCTCTTCTCTCCCTCTCCTCTTCTCTCCTCTCATATCTTCTCTCTCTCATCTCATCTCTTCTCTCCCCCTCATCTCTTCTCTCTCATCTCATCTCTCCCTCTCCTCTTCTCTCCCTCTCATCTCTTCTCTCCTCTCATCTCTTCTCTCTCATCTCATCTCTTCTCTCCCCCCTCATCTCTTCTCTCTCATCTCATCTCTCCCTCTCCTCTTCTCTCCCTCTCATCTCTTCTCTACCTCTCCTCTTCTCTCCCTCTCATCTCTTCTCTCCTCTCATCTTCTCTCCCTCTTCTCTCCCTCTCCTCTTCTCTCCTCTCATCTCTTCTCTCTCATCTCATCACTTCTCTCCCCCCTCATCTCTTCTTTCCTCTCCTCTTCTCTCCCTCTCATCTCTTCTCTCCTCTCATCTTCTCTCCCTCTCCTCTTCTCTACCCCTCATCTCTTCTCTCCCTTTCCTCTTCTCTACCTCTCCTCTTCTCCCTCTTATCTCTTCTCTCTCATCTCTTCTCTCCCCTCTCATCTCTTTTGTCCCTCTCATCTCTTCTCTCCCTTTTCATCTCTTGTCTCTCCCAGCTTAGCTGCATAGTTCGAATTCCCAACATAATTCAGCGTTCTTGTTAGTTGAGTATCATGGCTGCCTTGCATGCAGTTTCTCGAGTAAACTGTGTGCTATTTTCACTCGCTGCTCTTACCGGCAATTATTAATTTATGCGGACATTAAATACTATCCTCGGAAACTGGACTCTGTGATAGATATTTATATTCTATCAGCCCAAAGGAAGTTCAACTCGAAAGCAGAAATGTCTCAAACTCAGGCTGTCTCTCTGTGGCTCGAGTGTATTCTGCCGAAGACCATAAAGCGTGCAATATCGCGTGACAAACGCTGCAATTTCCTGAGGACTATTTTTTAGTCTGAAGCACTGCTCTTTTGATCCTGGATTGGCTGCGTCTGTCTGATATCACAGAGGCAAAATATCTTTACTGTATTCTCCTGGTGGCTCCGGCAGCAGAGACATGGAAGGAAAGGAGCAGCTGGGGTGACTCACACAGATTGGGTGACAGCTGGGGTGACTCACACAGATTGGGTGACAGCTTGGGTGACTCACACTGATGGGGTGACAGCTGGGGTGACTCACACAGATGGGGTGACAGCTTGGGTGACTCACACAGATGGGGTGACAGCTTGGGTGACTCACACAGATGGGGTGACAGCTGGGGTGACTCACACAGATTGGGTGACAGCTGGGGTGACTCACACAGATGGGGTGATAGCTGGGGTGACTCACACAGATGGGGTGACAGCTGGGGTGACTCACACAGATTGGGTGACAGCTGGGTTGACTCACACAGATGGTGTGACAGCTGGGGTGACTCACACAGATGGGGTGACAGCTGGGGTGACTCGCACAGATTGGGTGACAGCTGGGGTGACTCACACAGATGGGGTGACAGCTGGGGTGACTCGCACAGATTGGGTGACAGCTGGGTTGACTCACACAGATGGGGTGACAGCTGGGGTGACTCACACAGATTGGGTGACAGCTGGGGTGACTCACACAGATGGGGTGACAGCTGGGGTGACTCAAACATGATTTCGATTCGCTGAAATCAATTCACTCAGTAAATCAAGTTAAGAATTAATGTTGAATGTGCACTGCACATTGCTCTTTACAGCAGCAGCAGCAGCAGCAGCAGGTGTGTCAGTCGGGCAAGGAGCAGAACCCGCACTACCTGAAGAGTCCAGCTGACCAATCCAACACATCGGATGCGGTAGACTCTGCAAACGCGCAACTGTCGGTGGACCAGCAACTGCTCAGGGGCTTAGCCAGATCTGATTACTATTTGATGCAGCACCGGAGGCTGGCCGAGCAGTCGGTCGGTAGGAGAAGCAAATCCGGGTCGAAGAAGCTGCGCCAACCGCCGCCACCTGTAGAGGCTGGGGTCGGCGATTGCGAGGACTTCGGAGAGGAGTCGGACGAGCTGTTCTCTGCCGCTGTGGTCAGTGACGACATTGTGTGCCCGCATTTCTTTGTACTCCAGCCTTGGGTCACAGTTCTGGTGATGCATTGGTCACAGTTCTGGTGATGCATTGGTCACAGTTCTTTTGATGCATTGGTCACAGTTCTGGTGATGCATTGGTCACAGTTCTTTTGATGCATTGGTCACAGTTCTGGTGATGCATTGGTCACAGTTCTGGTGATGCATTGGTCACAGTTCTGTTCATGCATTGGTCACAGTTCTTGTGATGCATTGGTCACAGTTCTTGTGATGCATTGGTCACAGTTCTGGTGATGCATTGGTCACAGTTCTGTTCATGCATTGGTCACAGTTCTTGTGATGCATTGGTCACAGTTCTTGTGATGCATTGGTCACAGTTCTGGTGATGGTGATACATTGGTTACAGTTCTGGTGATGCATTGGTCACAGTTCTGGTGATGCATTGGTCACAGTTCTGGTGATGGTGATACATTGGTTACAGTTCTGGTGATGCATTGGTCACAGTTCTGGTGATGCATTGGTCACAGTTCTGTTCATGCATTGGTCACAGTTCATATCACTCTAATTGGTCACAGTTCTGGTGATTGGTCACAGTTCTGGTGATTGGTCACAGTCACAGTTCTGTTCATGCATTGGTCACAGTTCATGTCACAACACATTGGTCACAGTTCATGTCACACACATTGGTCACAGTTCATGTCACTCTAATTGGTCACAGTTCATGTCACACACATTGGTCACAGTTCATGTTACACTATAATTGGTCACAGTTCATGTCACACACATTGGTCACAGTTCATGTCACTCTAATTGGTCACAGTTCATGTCACACACATTGGTCACAGTTCATATCACTCTAATTGGTCACAGTTTATGTCACACACATTGGTCACAGTTCATGTCACTCTAATTGGTCACAGTTCATGTCACACACATTGGTCACAGTTCATATCACTCTAATTGGTCACAGTTTATGTCACACACATTGGTCACAGTTCATGTTACACTATAATTGGTCACAGTTCATGTCACTCTAATTGGTCACAGTTCATGTCACACACATTGGTCACAGTTCATGTTACACTATAATTGGTCACAGTTCATGTCACACACATTGGTCACAGTTCATGTCACTCTAATTGGTCACAGTTCATGTCACACACATTGGTCACAGTTCATATCACTCTAATTGGTCACAGTTTATGTCACACACATTGGTCACAGTTCATGTCACTCTAATTGGTCACAGTTCATGTCACACACATTGGTCACAGTTCATATCACTCTAATTGGTCACAGTTTATGTCACACACATTGGTCACAGTTCATGTCACACTATAATTGGTCACAGGTGTCCACCGCGCTTGATTCACCGGAAGTAGCTGGCGTTTCTATGAAAGACAACGCCAATTCGCTTTTAAAAGAAAAGCAAAAGAAGAAGCAGAAGAAGGCAAAGCGCGAGTCAGTGAGCTCCTCGGTCGGAGACTACAAAAGCTTGCCAAACTCAAAGCTCAATAATTCGAAGGCGAAGTCGGTTAATCTGACCGAATACCTCACCGTGAGCAGCCTCTCTCCCGGCTGCGTGGAGCAGTCCGACCTGACAGCTAAACTGGAACTGGCTTGGCCAACTGATGCTGAGCAGAGGCTGCTGCATCTGAGACTGCGGGCTCCGGCTCGGCTATCAGTGGTGTCGGCGCACCTGCTCACTCTCGCTGCTCAAGAGCCGGCAGACACGCCTGTACACTTTCCTGGGTGCCCGCTGGCTCCTGGACAATGCACCGCTTCCGTCTGCGTGCCAGTGAGTCTGTGGGGCATCGAGATTGTTTTCCAGATTTCTAATTCAGTTGTCCCAGTCTGTAGAGTCAGTTGTGCCAGTCTGTAGAGTCAGTTGTGCCAGTCTGTAGAGTCTGTTGTCCCAGTCTGTAGAGTCTGTTGTGCCAGTCTGTAGAGTCTGTTGTGCCAGTCTGTAGAGTCAGTTGTGCCAGTCTGTAGAGTCTGTTGTGCCAGTCTGTAGAGTCTGTTGTCCCAGTCTGTAGAGTCTGTTGTGCCAGTCTGTAGAGTCTGTTGTCCCAGTCTGTAGAGTCTGTTGTGCCAGTCTGTAGAGTCTGTTGTGCCAGTCTGTAGAGTCTGTTGTGCCAGTCTGTAGAGTCAGTTGTGCCAGTCTGTAGAGTCTGTTGTCCCAGTCTGTAGAGTCAGTTGTGCCAGTCTGTAGAGTCAGTTGTGCCAGTCTGTAGAGTCAGTTGTGCCAGTCTGTAGAGTCAGTTGTGCCAGTCTGTAGAGTCTGTTGTGCCAGTCTGTAGAGTCTGTTGTCCCAGTCTGTAGAGTCAGTTGTGCCAGTCTGTAGAGTCAGTTGTGCCAGTCTGTAGAGTCAGTTGTGCCAGTCTGTAGAGTCAGTTGTGCCAGTCTGTAGAGTCAGTTGTGCCAGTCTGTAGAGTCAGTTGTGCCAGTCTGTAGAGTCTGTTGTGCCAGTCTGTAGAGTCTGTTGTGCCAGTCTGTAGAGTCTGTTGTGCCAGTCTGTAGAGTCAGTTGTGCCAGTCTGTAGAGTCTGTTGTGCCAGTCTGTAGAGTCTGTTGTCCCAGTCTGTAGAGTCAGTTGTGCCAGTCTGTAGAGTCAGTTGTGCCAGTCTGTAGAGTCAGTTGTCCAGAGAGTCCTACCAGTCCGCAGCCTGAGAGTCCCCAGTCCGCAGCCTGAGAGTCCCCAGTCCGCAGCCTGAGAGTCCCCAGTCCGCAGCCTGAGAGTCCCCAGTCCGCAGCCTGAGAGTCCCCAGTCCGCAGCCTGAGAGTCCCCAGTCCGCAGCCTGAGAGTCCCCAGTCCGCAGCCTGAGAGTCCCCCAGTCCGCAGCCTGAGAGTCCCCAGTCCGCTGCCTGAGTGTCCCCCAGTCCGCAGCCTGAGAGTCCCCCAGTCCGCAACCTGAGAGTCCCCAGTCCGCAGCCTGAGTGTCCCCCAGTCCGCAGCCTGAGAGTCCCCCAGTCCGCAGCCTGAGAGTCCGCACCCTGCCGCACCCTCAGTGGAGCAGCAAGCGCCGCGCCAGGCTGAAGCTGCACTGCCTGTTTGGCGACGCGGTGAATTTTTGCGTCGCCGACGTTCGTCTGCCGTCGCTCCGCTTGTCCGCGCAGCTCCGCCCAGATTCGTCGATGACGCCGGAGCTGCTTCAGCAGCGCGTGGCCGAAGGCCGCCTGCCCGGCCAGGCGCAAGTTCAGCTACGCCTCGTTGCTAAGGGCGCCACCGAGTTTGGCGCTATCGAAGCTCGGCTGGCGCCGATCGCGCGCCCTCTCATTTCGGCGCCGAATTCGACGCTGTGCGCCTCGGTCGATTCTCGAGGTTGGTCGGCCTCCCTGCTGGCGAAATTGTCGGCTGACTCGTCGGTCAGACTGGAGATCCGGGCCAGGGATCAGGCTGCGGCGGACGGGCTGGCCGAGGAGCTGCGCTGGGTTCTTGATCGATCGGTTTCTTCACTCTGATGCAGAGTGTGGTGCGTTTTCTAGCAACGGTTGCTATGGAAACAAGCCGATAAATAATCAGCCACGGTTGCTATGGTAACAAGCCGAAACAATATACTATAACAACGATTGTTATTACAATAATTCTAGAGAAACTACTATAGAAACGGTTGCTATGAAAATAAATCGTGAGAAAATATCATAGCAACGGTTGCTATGGAAACAAGCCGAGAAATTATCATAGCAACGGTTGCTATGGAAACAAGCTGAGAAATTATCATAGCAACGGTTGCTATGAAAATAAGCCGAGAAATTATCATAGCAACGGTTGCTATGGAAACAAGCTGAGAAATTATCATAGCAACGGTTGCCATGGAAATAAGCCGAGAAATTATCATAGCAACGGTTGCTATGGAAATAAGCTGAGAAATTATCATAGCAGCGGTTGCTATGGAAATAAGCCGAGAAATTATCATAGCAACGCTTGCTATGAAAACAAGCCGAAACAATATACTATAGGAACGATTGCTATAACAATAATTCGAGAGAAACTACTATAGAAACGGTTGCTATGGAAATAAGCTGAGAAATTATCATAGCAGCGGTTGCTATGGAAATAAGCCGAGAAATTATCATAGCAACGCTTGCTATGAAAACAAGCCGAAACAATATACTATAGGAACGATTGCTATAACAATAATTCGAGAGAAACTACTATAGAAACGGTTGCTATGGAAATAAATCGAGAGAAACTATCATAGCAATGTTTTCTATGGAAACAAGTCTAGAGGAAATACCATTGCAACGGTTGCTAATTAAGAAAATAAATCAAAGGCTATGATATGGTGTTCATGTGGCAGCGGTTGCTATGGTAACACGTCACAAATGCTTCACAAAGATTTTTAAAAAATCCTATCAAGATGGCTTAAGTAACGGCACAGCCATGACACAGTTTGATTAGCATGACGTAATTTAGCCGTGCAGAGTGGTTCAGAATTGCGTGCCTTAACTTAATAGTATTTTTTAAATATTTGTTTTCAAATATTTGTTGTTTATTAAACGGTTGAAGGTATTTTTCGTCTTTAATAGAATCTATTTTGGTTCATTATTTTCACTGCTTCATCGCGAGTATTTGTCAGTTTTCAAAGTGTGTACATTATGCACTTTTAGGCTAATGAAAATATATTTGCTGTTATTTCAATTAGGTATTTACCACGTTACCACAGATACTAAAATAAGATGGGCCACTCAGCACATTTGCGTGTAAGCTACTTTCAGTTCAGTAGTAAGTTTAACTGAAACATTTTAATGCATTTTTAATGCCAATGCTCATTTATTGGCTCTTACCCCCCTCGCTTAAACCCTCCAACCGCGCCTTTCCACACCACCCCACCCCACCCTAATTTTTATTGCCTTTCTTGGAAATCCAGCCTAAAGTTGCCATGTACATTTCAGAGGACTGGCCAATGTACATTATTGCTGAACCAATTAGCCAGTTGTTTACGCCTGCAAGCTTGGGCTTCTGAACTTATCAAAGTCATTTCAGCTGCCTTTATTTTAAAAAATAGCTTATGTATTCTTCTTTGCTACTGAACTGAAGTAGAAAGCTGTTTTGCTAAGTATTGCAATATATGTGCCTGAGTGGCCATCTGGTTATTCTAGTATCTGTGCCATGTTACTTAATTATTTTTCGTCGTCTTGTGCGGTGGCTTTCTGCAGCTTATTTTAATAATTTTTATCCCAGTCAGTTTCTGTGTTTGTTACGTAAGTCAGATTTTATATTTTTTTCAAATATGACTGGTTTCATTTTTTGTCGCCTTCATCTGTTCCTCATAGCGCCACGGAGATGCTTCTGCTATTTCTCGTTTTCCAGTCAGCTCTCGTGCAGCAAAATTATTCTCAACTAGTCACGTTTGAGTCCCAGCAGCTCTTCTCCTCATTGATATTATTCTTTTCTCATCTCGCATACTTGTTCATGTGCTTGTTGCTCTGGCTCTGCACCCACCTTGTGCTTTTGCTTTATCTCACAAACTACAGCTGTCACCCCATTTGTGTGGGTCACCCAAGCTGTCACCCCATCTGTGTGAGTCACCCCAGCTGTCACCCAATCTGTGTGAGTCACCCCAGCTGTCACCCCATCTGTGTGAGTCAACCCAGCTGTCACCCAATCTGTGCGAGTCACCCCAGCTGTCACCCCATCTGTGTGAGTCACCCCAGCTGTCACCCCATCTGTGTGAGTCACCCAAGCTGTCACCCAATCTGTGTGAGTCACCCCAGCTGTCACCCAATCTGTGCGAGTCACCCCAGCTGTCACCCCATCTGTGCGAGTCACCCCAGCTGTCACCCCATCTGTGTGAGTCACCCCAGCTGTCACCCCATCTGTGTGAGTCACCCCAGCTGTCACCCAATCTGTGCGAGTCACCCCAGCTGTCACCCAATCTGTGCGAGTCACCCCAGCTGTCACCCGATCTGTGCGAGTCACCCCAGCTGTCACCTTATCTGTGAGTCACCCCATCTGAGTCACCCCAGGTGCCACCCTATCTGTGTGAGTCACCCCAGCTGTCACCCCATCTGTGCGAGTCACCCCAGCTGTCACCCCATCTGTGTGAGTCACCCCAGCTGTCACCTTATCTGTGAGTCACCCCATCTGAGTCACCCCAGGTGCCACCCAATCTGTGTGAGTCACCCCAGCTAACTATCTATGAGTGACCCCTGCTGTCACCCCATCTGTGAGTCACCCCATCTGTGAGTCACCCCATCTGTGAGTCACCCCATCTGTGAGTCACCCCATCTGTGAGTCACCCCATCTGTGAGTCACCCCATCTGTGAGTCACCCCATCTGTGAGTCACCCCATCTGTGAGTCACCCCATCTGTGAGTCACCCCATCTGTGAGTCACCCCATCTGTGAGTCACCCCATCTGTGAGTCACCCTATCTGTGAGTCACCCCATCTGTGAGTCACCCCATCTGTGAGTCACTCCAACTGCCCCTTGTTTCCTTCTCTCAAAAAGCAACTCTCAATCATCATGCATTGATCAGTGACTTCCACACTGCAGCAATATATTAAAGTTGTCAAACTTGTGTCCCATTCTTCATGGGAAATTTTTTAAAACACTTGACTGTATTCCAAAATTCTTTTGCTATGACTGTCTTTCTTTTTGAGATTAACCATTTTACTCCCAGTAATAGTTTTCATTGTTTTTTGACAACACACGAAGCAATATCTATTGCACTGCTTGCAATAGCTGGCTTTGAATTTACTCCTCTCTGTCGGTGTTTTGTGCTCTTGTATTTGTGTCTGACTGTCTGTCTGTTTACCTTTCTGCTAGATATTTTAAGTTTTTTTATCGTTATTAATTGAGATTTGGTGTCCAATTTCCAATGCTGAACTATAAAGTTTGAAAAGCACTTCCAATGAGAGAAAAATTCTTTATTTGTGTTTTTTATTTACAAATTGCACTACTTATAAAACTTGATAGCTTAGTAGTGCAGTAAAGATGCGGTTTTGATTTTTTGCAATTCGATGTTTGGGTTAAATTAACATAAAAAGTAGGTAGAATCACGGACTAACTGAACCACCAGCTGACCCACTAACTGACCCACCAGCTGACCCACCAACTGACCCACCAGCTGACCCATCAACTGACCCACCAACTGAACCACCAACTGAACCACCAACTGACCCACCAACTGCCAAACTGACCCACCAACTGACCCACCAAATGACCCACCAACTGACCCATCAACTGACCCACCAACTGACCCACCAACTGAACCACCAACTGAACCACCAACTGACCCACCAACTGCCAAACTGACCCACCAACTGACCCACCAAATGACCCACCAACTGACCCATCAACTGACCCACCAACTGACCCACCAACTGACCCACCAGCTGACCCACCAACTGACCCATCAACTGACCCATCAACTGACCCATCAACTGACCCATCAACTGAACTACCAACTGACCCACAACTGACCCACCAGCTGACCCACCAACTGACCCAAACTGACCCAAACTGATCCACAACTGACCCGCCGACGCTCCGCAGCAGCTGCCAAAGCTCAGTTTCGGCGACCTCGTCGCCACGCAGCCCGTCCAGACGGTGGCCGCCGCCATCTCCGACGCGCCAGATCCCGCAGCCGTCACGGCGCTGATCAATCAGCCGAGCTACCAGGGGCTACGGCCGCTGCACAAGGCCTGTCTGCGCGGGGACGTCGCTCTGGTCGACCTGCTGCTGATGCACGGCGCCGAAGTTGACGCGGTCACCGAGGAGTCCGCTGGCAGCGAGACGCCTCTGCACTGCGCCGCCAAGTCCGCCTGCCCGGAGGCCATCGATTCCTTGCTGCGGGCCCGCGCCGACGCCTCGTTGCTGGACTCCGTCGGCCGGCATGCCGTCCATCACGCCGCCGCCGCCGGCTCCGTCTCATGCCTGCTGTACCTGGAGGAGGCGCTGCACCTGCCGGACCTGGCGCTGAGGGACTCCGCTGGCCGGACTCCGGTACACTACGCTGTGCGGCACGGCCGGCAGCAAGTCCTGCGCTTCCTGCTGCGGCGGAGCAGGTCTGTGTCCGTGTCTGTGTCCGTGTCCGTGTCTGTGTCTGTGACTGTGTCTGTGTCTGTGTCTGTGTCCGTGTCTGTGTCCGTGTCTGTGTCTGTGTCCGTGTCTGTGTCCGTGTCCATGTCTGTGTCCGTGTCTGTGTCTGTGTCTGTGTCCGTGTCCGTGTCTGTGTCTGTGTCTGTGTCCGTGTCCGTGTCTGTGTCCGTGTCTGTGTCTGTGTCCGTGTCCGTGTCCGTGTCTGTGTCCGTGTCTGTGACTGTGTCCGTGTCCATGTCTGTGTCCGTGTCTGTGTCTGTGTCTGTGTCCGTGTCTGTGCCTGTGCCTGTGTCCGTGCCTGTGTCCGTGTCTGCCTGTGTCCGTCAGTGTCTGGCCTGCATCGCAGCTCACAGCAGACACCATCCCGCACTCCTATCCAGGTGCAGCGCAATGCTAGCAGACGCGGAAGGCAACACGCCGATGCACCTGGCAGGAGAGCACGGCCAGGCTCACATGTGCTACCTGCTGCTGCAGAGCGCGGGATTTCGCTGCCTGCAGGCGCAGAACTGCAAGAAGCAGAGTCCGCTGGATCACACCAACGCCAGGGTGCAGGCCATGGAGGGCGTCAAGGCCGACACCACTGAGATGAGCCGCGCCAGGACCTTCTTGATGATGCTGTCATTCACGCACTCGATGCTCAATGTGAAAGGTGAGCGGTTTTGATGGAGGCTTGGATATGGGGTATAGGGTATTATGTGGTGTTGGGTATGGGATAGCATGGGGTGTTGGGTATGGGATATCATGTGGTGTTGGGTATGGGATAGCATGGGGTGTGGGTTAAGGGTTATCATATGGTGTGGGGTATGGGATATCATGTGGTGTGGGCTATGGGATATCATATGGTGTGTGGGATGGGATATCATGGGGTGTGTGGTATGGGATATCATGTGGTGTGGGGTATGGGGTATCATGTGGTGTGGGGTATGGGGATATAATTTGGTGTGGAATATGGTTTATCATGTGGTGTGGGCTATGGGGTATTATGGTATGCGGAGTGTGGGATATCGGTTGGAATATCATGAGATTTATAGTATGGGATGTGGGATATGGAGATATAGGATATTGTGTGCGGGGTCAGAGTTGAGAGCAAGCGAAAATGATGAGTAAGACTTCGGGTGCGGGAAATTTTGAAATTTTGAACTTAATTAAGACCGTAATTCACCCTGGCAGGCATTATGCTGGTGATGTGGCTGCAGATTCTGTGCACCCCGGCATTCCTGATGACCGCGCCGCTACTGGCGGGACGCTGGCTACCCCAGTGGGAAGCCACCTTCATCACCTGCGGCTTCTTGGCCGCCGTTGCCACTGTGCTGCCCCAGGGTGATAGGATCAATAACGCCACCCAGATACAGAACCCCGTGCTGTTGGGCGCCGCGCTGGCCTGCTTTGCCCACTCGGTGAGTCTCTGTATAGTCTACCGATATGTATAGAAAGCATAGTTAGTCTGTCTTAGTGTCTGTCTGTCTGTCTGTCTGTCTGTCTGTCTGTCTGTCTGTCTGTCTGTCTGTCTGTCTGTCTGTCTGTCTGTCTGTCTGTCTGTCTGTCTGTCTGTCTGTCTGTCTGTCTGTCTGTCTGTCTGTCTGTCTGTCTGTCTGTCTGTCTGTCTGTCTGTCTGTCTGTGTGTCTGTCTGTCTGTCTGTCTGTCTGTCTGTCTGTCTGGTCTGTCTGTCTGTCTGTCTGTCTGTCTGTCTGTCTGTCTGTCTGTCTGTCTGTCTGTCTGTCTGTCTGTCTGTCTGTCTGTCTGTCTGTCTGTCTGTCTGTCTGTCTGTCTGTCTGTCTGTCTGTCTGTCTGTCTGTCTGTCTGTGTGTCTGCCTGTCTGTCTGTCTGTCCGTCTATCTGTCTGTCTGTCTGTCTGTCTGTCTGTCTGTCTGTCTGTCTGTCTGTCTGTCTGTCTGTCTGTCTGTCTGTCTGTCTGTCTGTCTGTCTATCTGTCTGTCTTAGTGTCTGTCTGTCTGTCTGTCTTTACCCCTAACAACTGTTCACTACTGCAGGCCGGGCTATACGTGTACCGCTACCAGAGCTCCGCTGCGGTGCTCACCGCAGCCTCCGGCTGGCTGCCGTCAATCATCCTGACCTGCGGCATCTGCTGGGCGCTGCTGCTGCTCCGCCTGCTGCTCTTGGATCACGGCACCCTGCCGGCAGGTCCCGAGGGCTCCTCCGTCGACGACTCGAGCAGCGGCGCCGCCTCCTTGGTGCAGCTGGTGCGCGACAGGCGCAGCATCGACGCCAACTTCTGCCTGGACTGCGAGTGGCCCCGCCTTGGCGCTGGCGGCGCTCGGCTGCACTGCGACCTGTGCGGCCGGTGCGCCGATGAGCGCTGGCGCCACAGCCGCTGCGTGCTGCGCTGCCTGGCCAGGCAAAATCTGCGAAGCTTTGCCGCCTTCCTGACAGTCGGGCTGACCGGCCTCGCCGCCTGCCTGGCCGCCAACTGGGCCATCTACAGGGAGAAGACCGATTACCTGCAGGGTGAGGCTGGCTGGCGACTGGACAGTTGGACATTGAGACACTTGGACATTGAGACACTTGGAGATTGAGGCACTTGGACATTGAGACACTTGGACATTGAGACACTTGAACATTGGGACACTTGGACATTGAGACACTTGGACATTGAGACACTTGGGCATCGAGACACTTGGACATTGAGACACTTGGACATTGAGACACTTGGGCATCGAGACACTTGGACATTGAAACACTTGGACGTTGAGACACTTGGGCATCGAGACACTTGGACATTGAGACACTTGAACATTGAGACACTTGGACGTTGAGACACTTGGACATTGAGACACTTGGACATTAGGACACTTGGAAATTGAGACACTTGAACATTAAGACACTTGGACATTGAGAACTTGGACATTGAAACACTTGGACGTTGAGACACTTGGGCATCGAGACACTTGGACATTGAGACACTTGGACGTCAAGGCACTAAGACATCAAGACACTAGAACATTAATACTAATAATAATTGATTGCACCTGCCCCAATTGGGCCAGATGTGCAATCGACAGCTCAGCCGCAGCTATTGCGCGGCGCATCTGAAGGCTGCGTACGGCTGTTCAGTCCAAGGACTGGGGGGGGGGGGAGGTCGCCACACACCCTCAGTTACCCCAGCTAATGCTGGCACCCATTTTACAGCCGGTTGAACTGAAGCCATTCAGAGTTAAGTGTCTTGCTCAAGAACATAAATTGTCCCAAGTGGGAATCGAACCCCCGACCTTCAAGTCGCGAGTCCGACGCCCCTCATCCCTCGCCCGCAGACTTTGGCTCGGTAAGGCAAATCAGGGTATTCTTCAAGATCCAGCCCTGGGTGCTCAGCTGCGCCGCTATTCAGCTGATCGCAGCCTGCCTGGCTCTCTGGCAGCTGGGCCGCCTGCTGCTTCACGTCAGCGGCCGTGGACGCCCAGTCCAGTTGCTGCGGTTCTGCCTCACTGGCGGGGTGACCCCGACGGGTGCCGCCTCATCAACAAATCTTCAGCAGGCTAAATATGTCTGACTAACTGTCAAATAATTTTTTCTCTTGCGCTATGCACTGGGTCCGATTTTTAATGACATTCCAATTTTTTTCTTTTCAATTTTTGTAGCCTTTTTTAGTGTTTTTCTACCGATATTACTGCATAGAGAATCTCGCGAAAGTTTTTTCTTGGGCGTTGACGCGTGCAGCTTCACTTGATGCTGGGTTGACTTTTTTACCTGAGACATATTTACTAGTTATAATGTACTTTTTATTGATGAGATTGATTAGAATCGTGAGCATTCCTTTTTCCTCTCCCTCAGTGCTTGAGAATCTGCCTCTCCGTTCCCTCAGTGCTTGAGAATCTGCCTCTCCGCTCACTCAGTGCTTGAGAATCTGCCTCTCCGTTCCCCCTCAGTGCTTGAGAATCTGCCTCTCCGCTCACTCAGTGCTTGAGAATCTGCCTCTCCGTTCCCCCTCAGTGCTTGAGAATCTGCCTCTCCGCTCACTCAGTGCTTGAGAATCTGCCTCTCCGCTCACTCAGTGCTTGAGAATCTGCCTCTCCGCTCACTCAGTGCTTGAGAATCTGCCTCTCCGCTCACTCAGTGCTTGAGAATCTGCCTCTCCGCTCACTCAGTGCTTGAGAATCTGCCTCTCCGTTCCCCCTCAGTGCTTGAGAATCTGCCTCTCCGCCCCATCAGTCACTGAATCTGCCTCTCCGCTCCCCTCAGTTCTCAAACTGATTTCCGTCCTTTACTTAAATATTTAGCTTTTTCTGTCAACTGTGTTTAGAAGCATTCGAGAAAGGCTCACATTTTTATTCCAGTTTTTGGTAAGCCAGCTGCCTTATTAGCTTGAGTAATTTTACGTGTGCCGCTTTTTCCACTATAGACATGTATTTAATGCTCTATTGATAATATAATTATAATTTATCGTATTTGCCAAGAAGTTAATCCAGAGGGCAATGAACCACACAAACAAATTCTGTTTTCACTTAGCATTGATCTGCATAGAGCGTCGTTGAACAGTCGGATGCAGTCACAGTTGACACCACTATTTGACTTATTGTTGGCAAACAGCTCGTCGTCCTCCGGGAAGATGTCGTTTCCAGTGACCCTCTGCCAGCAGGCTCTGCTCCTGCGGTCTCTCATCGGTCAGGTTGCTCCATCCGGCCCACAGGTTGCAGCTGCAGCCGGCACCGAGTTGAGCAGCTCGCCTCCGATCGATGCCCACTGCCGATTGGCTGAGCACCAGCTGTGGCTGTGAGCTGTGCTCACGAACAGGCACAGACCGGCCTGCATGGTGAACGGTGCATGGCACGGCAGGAGCAGCTGCAGTAGCTTCAATGTCATACATGTAGAAAAAAAGAAAAAAGCAGAAGGCGCAGTTCCATCGCCTGTTGACACAGACAAACAGTCTGCGAGTCACTCTGGTGTGAGTGAGCGGGCGGCAGATTCACAAACAGTCTGCGAGTCACTCTGGTGTGAGTGAGCGGGCGGCAGATTCACAAACAGTCTGCGAGTCACTCTGGTGTGAGTGAGCGGGCGGCAGATTCACAAACAGTCTGCGAGTCACTCTGGTGTGAGTGAGCGGGCGGCAGATTCACAAACAGTCTGCGAGTCACTCTGGTGTGAGTGAGCGGGCGGCAGATTCACAAACAGTCTGCGAGTCACTCTGGTGTGAGTGAGCGGGCGGCAGATTCACAAACAAAAAGGCGAATCACTTTTTGCTTGTTTGTAGTAAAATTCAAAGCTGATTCCTTCCAAATTCGATAAGATCTTAAAAATTCTCACTCTGATAAAAAGCATTCAATACTTTTAATAATACTATTGATATTATTTTTTTATTATTAGAGGCAGGGGGGTTGTGTGCACTCTGGCGCACTTTAAGCGACATAGGCACACAGCCGGCGAGAGGCATTACTGCCCATTCCGCCGACTCCCCTGAGCAGGCACACAAGCGCGCGGATACGTACGCAGGCACACACTCACACAGGAGTGTACAGCGGCCCTAACTTTATATTATCGTTAGGCATGTACACTTCACTGCGCCTTGGGGGGTTGGCTCTCAAGGCCGTTAATTGCACGAGCAGAGCCAAGCGGAGATTCCAATTCAGCCC
This sequence comes from Macrostomum lignano, assembly GCA_002269645.1. Lineage (NCBI taxonomy): Eukaryota > Metazoa > Platyhelminthes > Macrostomidae > Macrostomum > Macrostomum lignano. The sequence continues at coordinate 99,698 of NIVC01000659.1, forward strand.
TAAATTAATGTGACTGCACTTGGAATCGAGCCTGGGTCGCTGGCACACCAGAGCAGCTGCGCTACCGCTGGGCTACGCCCCCCTCCCCTATTGATATTATGGGCTGAATGCAAATCAGTCGAATCCATTTTTTTGTAAAACAGTTTGGATTTCCAGCTTTGAACAATATCCTAAGAAAGAAAGCATCCCGATCCCGCCCTTTTACGCTTGTCGAGTACTTGAGTACTCTCTGCTTCCGCCTGAGGCCAGCTAACGTTTTGCTCAGTTTGTCCATGGAATTGCGAATTCTTGAAATCATTCCAATTATCCTACCCTCCTTACTTAGAAAGTTATCAAAACTATTCGTAAATTCTTTCAACAGCTGCGGCAGAAGCAGAATGTGTGCCATAGATTTATCAATTTAAGTTATTCCATTGAAAAACTTCCATTAGCAAACCTGCCAATCATCAGCACCGAGATGCATTTGGGGGTACTCCAGTGCCTGACAAGTTCTGAACCAGCTTTTAAATTGACAGGAGATCAATTCTAATTTGGTACGCTTCTCAAGGTAAAAGCCCTGACAGAACTGAGTCTCATCGGTGAGCCCCAACATCCGCATGCAGCTCCATTAGATCGCCACAGCACTCGCTCTGCAAGCGGCAGTCTGCCAGCTGCTCTGGCCGTCAGCTCAACCGTGCCCCGCTTCGTTCCGTCTCGAGGCCGGCAAATGCGTGTTCGTGAGCACAGCTCACAGCCACAGCTGGTGCTCAGCGAATCGGCACTGCGCATCGATCCGAGGCGAGCTGCTCAACTCGCACAGCTCGCTGCAGTTGCTGGGCAGCATGCCGAGTACCAAATGTGGCTGCAACATCTGGCTCGGAGTGTCCGACCTGGCTGAGGAGAGAGTCACGAGCAGGTCGGACTGGCAGAGAGTCAACGGCAACGGTCAGCTGCCAAAGGATGACTCACTGTGGCATACAAATGATCCGAGCAACTCTGGAGGACATGAGGACTGCATCGCGTGGTACTTCACATCACATGCGAAGATAGTCGACATGAAGTGCTCAGCGCTGGCTGGCTTTGCCTGCGAGTTTGTTGAGACTCTGCGAGAAGCTCCAGCTGGAGCCTCATGGCTGCGGACTCCGTTCAAGCGCACCAGCTACAATCCCAGCTCCGAGTACTGCCACGCTGACCTGCTGCAGGTGAAGAACGCAATGCACTGCGTGGCAGCCGGCATGCGTGCGGCCAGCTGCAGACACGTGCTGTACAACAGCAAGCTGAGAGCCTGCCGCCTGCTGCTGTTCACCGACGCTCAGGTGGAGGCGGAGATCGAGACGAACGCCGACTGGGTCAAGTTCAGCGTGTTCTGACGTCAAACTGACCTTGAATGAACCTTCACACCAATGAAGTGAAAACCTTTGTTTCCCAGCCTCAAATACATGATTGAAATACGTTCAACCAATGGGTTTTTCTTAAATGCAAAAAATCTGACTTATATCCATTTATCCAAACAGCAGAAATATTTTCACATTAATTTGGATAAAGCGGTAAAAAGTATGGGAAATCGCTGAGCAAGCAGGCATCAAGTAGCCGTAGCTGCATGCGGCTGAAACAGCAAATCGTTCGCTACGGTTTCACGGGTTACCTTGCCAACACTCCAAAGGCTCTCTACTACTTCCCGACGCACTCGGCACTCGAATGCCCAAATCCAGCAGTCGGAAACGCTGGTTCGCTGATAAGATTGGCGCTCACACGAGCCGCCCATGCAGTCAGGAAAGTTCGGCTAAAAAATAACCTTATCAAAGAACGCCTCCGCTCACGTCTGCGGTGGCCATGCGGTTGCAAACTGATCGTTGCAGGTGCATTTCCGCTTAAACAGTATAAAAGACCATCGGATCTGATAGAGCAGATGTTAATTGAGCTCATCTCCGAGCCCTCAGTCCAAAAACCAGTCCTGAAAAACCTCCGAGCACTCAGTCCAAAGCAAACACCTCCGAGCACTCAGTTCAAAGCAAACACCTCCGAGCACTCAGTCCAAAGCAAACACCTCCGAGCACTCAGTCCAAAGCAAACACCTCCGAGCACTCAGTCCAAAGCAAACACCTCCGAGCACTCAGTCCAAAGCAAACACCTCCGAGCACTCAGTCCAAAGCAAACACCTCCGAGCACTCAGTCCAAAGCAGTCCTGCAACACCTCTGAGCACTCAGTCCGATGCACTTTGCAATGCGCGCTCTGCTGCCTCTGCTGTTCGTCCTCTGCGGCGCTCTGGTCGTCGCCGACCCACTGCCCGCGGCCGACCAGCGAAGCCTTCGAGCGTCCCTTGCCGGCTTCGCCAGCCACCTGGCCGCCACCGAGGCCGCTGACGCCGCTCGGCTGGTGCGCAACTTCACGAGCTCCGCAGAGGACGTCAGCTTTGTTGAGGGCTCGGTGGACGCGGCAAAGGCGGTCCAGCAGCTGCGCTTCCTGCCCGCCCACTTCGTCAGCCGGCTGCTGCGAGTTGCCGAGTCCGAAGACTTTGTGGCCACCTCGTTCGCGATTGAGGTCGAGGTGCCGCTGTGTCGCTACCAGCTTTTCGTCGGCTCCGCCCGGACCTCCGGAAGCGCCATCCAGTTCGGCGCTTTCTCCGCTCTCGTCTCTTGCAGCTTCGCGTCTAGGGACTGCGGAGACTGGGCGTTGCCATGGAGACGCTGCGATGAGGCGGAGTGGGGACCGGCTGTCCGTGACATGCCGGCGCTGACGGCACTGCTCAGGCGAGAAGCAGCAAGTCGGATCCTGAGTCACCCAGCCATGGCTGCTCAACCGGCTTCACCCAGGTCTCGGAGGTCGGCGGGAAGCCAGGATTCGCTCCGCACCGGCGTGAGCAGCTTCCTGTCGAAGTTTCAGTGGTTGAGCGACCTCGTGAAGAGGCAGGAGCTGACGGTGTCCACGCCGATCCGAAGAATCACCAGCAGAGGCTTCGAGGTTTTCAGCCAGAGCGCCTCCATGCAGGCGATCGCAGAGGTCGATCCCAGCCAGTACCCCAGCTTTGTTGAGTACGCGCTCAACATGATTGACGTGTCGCCGACCGTGAGAAGCGAGGTGAGGCGGGGCGTCTTCGACCTGCTGCCATTCCTCGGACAGAGCGAGTGGCACGACTTCAACATCCTGTTTCGCTCCGGCTCGGGCGGCTCCACGAAGTTCGTCAGCGTCCTGGCGCACAACGGCGGCTCCCGGGGCTTTGACTTCGTGATTGCCGACTTCCAGACGTCGTTCCAGCTCGCCCCAGACCTGCTGGTGGTCGAGCGAAAGTCCAGCTCGATGTGGGGCGCCTTCGGCTCATCCGAGACCGTCATCCACAAAGTCCCCGCGTCCATTCGAGACGCCGACCTCGACGTTCTGATGGCGTTCTTCGATCTGGCCGCTTTCCGCAGGTTTGCCCTCATGCTGGACATCCCGGTGAGAGGCGCCCGCTTTAGAAGGTCTGCACATCTGCAGCCGTCGGGTACATCGCCGCGGTGCAGGCAGGCGTCAAGCTGTACGGCCAGATCGCCAAGACCTTCTCCACCAAGAAGACGTCGCAGATTGTCGGCAAGATCATCGGGAAGGGCTTCGACTTCTTCTCCATGCAGTCGCGGGCCCACGTGATCTCCCGGATGAACCCAGCCTTCCTGCCGCGGTTTCTCGGAATGCTGGACCGACTGTACGGCTTTCCCGCAAAGTACCTGCCTCAGGTGAGCGCCGTGATGGAGATGGTGCAGTTCGTGGGCCACCAGGACTGGAACAAGAACGACTTCCTGTTCGACGTGAACAGCGGCGGCCACAACGCGTGGGTGACGGTTCTGTTCAATCGGAACGAGGACGGCACCTTCAACTTCCTGATCGCCAACGTGCGGCAGCGCTTCCGGCTGGCACCGGATGTGCTCATCATCAAGGAGTCCAAGTCCGTGCTGGGCGGCATCTACCAGTCGGAGAAGTACAAGCTCCAGCGAATTCCAAGGAGCATCACAGAGGAGGACCTGCAGGCGCTGACCAACTTCTTCAACATCTTCACCTTCAAGAGGTTCGGCCTGCAGCTGAACGTCGACACCCAGCAGCTGGACCCGTGAGGTCCCTGGACTGGCTCGGCAGCCTCTTTGACTGCTCCAAGCTCTTGCCAACGCTGACAGTTCGCTGTGGGGAATGACAAGCAGCATTGCTACTGGCAGTAGTCGTATTGACATATTTCCTTTTTCCTGTTATTTCCAGCGTCAAAAGTGCATTGCTCTGTTTTCAAGGCAATTAATTTTAGCAACTGCCAAATTGAGCTTCAAAATTAATTTGTGCCATCCATCTGCGTCCTCAAGGCAATAATCTTGAACAAAATGAGTCTGCTCATTTGAGCTGAAAACACAGTTGACTTAACAGTTTATTTCGAAACAAATCTTTTTTATCTGATTGCATGACAGTGTGGTTCAAGATATTTTAGTCAGAGTGCTTTTACGGGCATTTGAGTCTCTTCTTTAGCACTTCAAGTATCCTCAAACACCTCAAACTCATCGTGACTGAATAGCATTAGGTCCATCATTATCATGATCTAATCGTAGCCATCCTGCTGAGGCTCCTGTCACTCAGTGCACGCTGAACTTGACCCAGTCGGCGCTCGTCTCGATCTCCTCCTCCACCTGAGCGTCGGTGAACAGCAGCAGGTGGCAGGCCCTCAGCTTGCTGTTGTACAGCACGTGTCTGCTGATTCCGGAGTCGGAAGCGGAAATCACGCAGGCAACCTCTGATTTGAAGTTCTCTAAATCAGCGTGGCAGTACTCGGAGCTGGGGTTGTAGCTGGTGCGCTTGAATGGAGTCCGCTGCCACAGCAGGCCAGAGGCAGAGCGAGGCTGAGCTGCGCCAACGAACTCGCAGGCGAAGCCGCGCAGTTCCGAGCAGACGTTGTCAGACAGCTTCCCGACCGCGTCATTGTACTGTCCGATGCAGTCCTGGTTGCCTCCGCTGTTGTTTGGATCGCCTGCTCGCCACAGGGAGTCATTCAGAGGCAGAATGCCCTTGCCTTTCACCAGCTGCCAGCCCGACCTGTTCGTGCCTCTCTCCTCAGCCAGGTCGGACACTCCGAGCCAGATGCTGCAGTTGCAGCTGAGACTCGGCATGCTGCCCAGCAACTGCAGTGAGCTGTACGAGTTGAGCAGCTCGCCTCCGATCGATGCGCAGTGCCGATTTGCTGAGCACCAGGTGAAGCTCTGAGCTGTGTTCACGAACACGCATTTGCCGGCCTCGAGGCTGAACGGAGCGGGGCACTGGCACAGAGCTCGCTGCAAGTTCACCGCAACCAGAGCCAACAAGACGATAGCAGAGCTCGAAGGCATCAGCTCAGCAGTTTCTGGGAACGGATACCGCAAGGCGATTTTTTGAGCTTTCAAAGGAATCATTTATAGAGATGATTGCAGGGTGTTGCGAATTCAAGGGTATTTGGCAAGCCGTCATTCTATTTGTTTTGACGGCAGCTTGTTTGAATAGTTAATTGACTCTCTCAACTGTTATGGCAGAAAATTTCCCGCTTTCAGATCCACATGGTTTGGCGCGTCAACTGACTCGACAGGAGCTCCGGCTTCGTGGGTTTCCTTGACCAAAGTAGCAGCATGCACGATTGACAGTCCATTAGCCAAAATATATTTCTCTGTGAGCGGAGAGCCAAGCCATCGACTGTGGAGAGAAAGCTGTTAGGCATCTCAGAAAGCTTTTAAGTGAGTCGTTTACCAGACCCAAACTGATGGATACTATCTCTGGCCTCTCACTCCTATCGGATAGTCAGCCCCAAGGCTAGCATAGGTGTAAACCGGGACAATTTCGAATAATAAACAGTAGCTAATCCTGAGATTAACCTAATCCAACCAGTCCAAACCAGCCGTCTCGAAAACTGACTAAAAAGGGCTCTGCACCAACCTGCAAACTAGATGCCTTTTACCTGCTGCTGGGACTGGATCGCATTGACCATGCAGGGACAGAGGACTCATTTTTGAAGGGGGGTTCTTGCAAGGCCAGACTATAGGTAGGGGAATGCATACTAATACATTATCAAGTTCCTATATGCAAGCTTCTGGCCATAAATGTGACTGGAAACTCTCCAATAGCGCTGATGCTGAGCAGTCATAGCCCTCTGCAAGACCCCATCGGTAGCATGGTGAATTCTGACATTAGATAAGCCACTTATGAAGCCTGAGTCAGCACTAGACCCTCTGGTAAATAAACCAGATAACATCACAAGAACTTTCGCTCAAACAAGCTAACATGCCCTATTCCGGTTATGCAAAATGTTATCTTGTATGAATCCTGTTTGCGTGACGAAATCTTACGTTTCCTTGTTTCAAACAAGATTCAAATAGGATTCATTGACAAGGTAACATAGCCGGGTTATTCATGCGAATAAAAGGCGGAAAGCATTGAAATAAAATATTTCGCAGTAAAGAAGCGTATAAAAAGTTGGTTGCTTCAAGATGTTGTGAGTAGCACCTATTTAACAGCGGGGTGTCATTTGTAAGCGCCTCATACAAACTAAACGGTAGCTCAACAGGAACGGAAACGTATGGAGTACAGCGTAGCAGAAGTCTATGAGTTTCGGGAGTCCAGTTATAATAAATAGACCTTTAGACCTACTTATTATACTGTGGATACCGATTGATACTACAGAATTGCTGATCTGCTGCGATTTGGTGCTGAGTCGCAGGTCGGACCTGCTGGACTCGGACGCGAATCTGACGCCAGTCGACGCGTGAGCCAGACGTTGGAAAGATCGGGTCGCGCGGCCGGACGGCGATTAATGAGACCACTGACGGGGGCTTGCATTATATGCCGGCGCAGTGGAACGACTCTGCATTATAAAGTTAAATTAAATGGCGATGGAAAGAAGTTTCTCAGAAATATACACAGTTATAAAGAAAACAGTAATGTACATACACATTCGATTGTCTCGCTCTAACAGACAGCGACGGTTCGCCGACAGGCATTGCAACCAGATTGGACTGTTCGCTAGTAATGTCAGCTGCGTCGATAGAATTGTCATTCGTAGGCTGGTCGTCATCCGGAATCAACTGGCTTTCCTTGAACGGCTGCTCGTAGACCCGAGACGAAGTGAATGGCGGATCATCTGATGCGCCGGCTCAAGCGGCGATGGCTTCGTCGTGCAGTTGCGTCCACGAAATGCCGACTGCGCTGGAAACTCTCCCGTTGGAAAATTTATGCACCAGCAGAGGCATAAAAGGTGAGCGAGGTGCACAAAAGAGGCACTTAGTGGCCTATTTCGTGTGTGTTTTGGAAGTGCACCTGAGTGCACCTTTTTGTGCCTAAATGTCACCAGCCGTTATTATCCCCTAACTGATTCTTCAGGAGGATCACCCACTGTTATCCCCCTCTCATCAGTCCCTGAGAAGTGGCACTAAAACAAGACCGAGAGATGTCAGTCCAATTCAAATGGCTTCAGCATCGTCGGCTTCAGGGTCGGCGTCAGCTTCGGCTGATGACTGACCGGCCGTCTGCTTCCTCTGCGTATTTTCGCCGGAGGGCGGCGGTTGCATCTTCCGCATGCGTAATTCTCAAAGTCGCCGGACAGCTGTTTTCATTTCATCATCCGGTCGGGTTATAAAATTGCGCATTTAGGTTTTACAACCTGAACGGTTGAAAACGCGGATGGGAGTTTTTAAAAAGGAAAACAATTGTCCCACACTTGCCGAAAAGGTGCCACAACTCTTAATGCTACATATGTAAGTAAAAGAAAATCATGAAAGTATCATTTCCTACACTGATAAGTCCCAATGACTTTCAAATACAGAGGAAAAGTTCCGAAAAGCGGTGAAAAGGTCCCAAGCCGCTTTGGGGCAAACAGCACCCAACTAATCAAACCGCAGGCACATCTGTGACAACAGCGCATATGTTGTTATAACATCTGCAGATGAGACGGTCTGATAACAATACGGTGTGTATCAAATTATGTTTTTTATTACTTTTCATTTTATTTGTGCAAAAAAGGGATGCACGATAATGAAGATAGTAAGAAAGAGTAGGAAGCTGCTGAGGAAAATTTTTGAGGGAAAAGTGTATATAGTATAAGTATAAATGCTTTTGCAAAATTAAATACTATGAATATTCATGAATAATAATCCTAACGAATGTGGACGTTGTAGACATTGTAGACAATGACATGCTTACTACACTCGCTGTTTCTGGTCGTTCCAAGTTCTCGATCAGTTCTATTGATACTTCAAATCCTAATTCACGTTGAGCATGAAACATGAAACAGTAAACACAAAGAAATTATGTAAAATATGGCACAAAATAATAATTAGCGGAAATACGAGACTAGTTTTCCATAGATTAGCGTCCCGTATTAGAATAGAAGAGCTGCTAAGGGATGAAATGTGCCAAACAGGACGTCAACGCTCCGTGCAGAAAACAAACAGAGAAACAAAAAAACAGTAAAACAATGGACAAAACAGGATAAATTTAGGTAGAACAGCACGCTTGATAATGAGAAGTAAAAGAAAGGAGATTGCGAGCATTTTATTATTTTAAATTCCAATCTGCCCGATGATGCCTAAAGTTAGGCGAAACATGTCGTTCTAAGGATAAATTTAACGAATGGATAAGCTGTCCTGCCTACAGTTTTGGGCGAAGTTCCGGCACTTGTGGTAGAGAAAGTTACTTTTTTTAAGACGGCACTTTTTCGGTTCTTTTTTTAGAATGCCTGACTTAGGTAGCTAATGGAAATCACTTGTGATAAGTCCGGTGCCTCTGGTAATTGAAAATGAAAACTAGAAAGGACCGGTAACGGAAGTACGTACCGGAAGTTACTTTTTTTAATACCGGTACCGGAACAAGTATCGAAAGTTACTTTCCTTGGAACCGAATTAATTTAATCGGAAGTCACTTTTCTCAGAGAAAAAGTGCCTAAAACTGCATGACTACAACTGCTCCACAGTCCACACCGACAGTCTGCTTAAAGTTCGGCGGCTCCCTCGGCGGCTTCCTGATCGGTGGTGTCGGCCAGTCGCGTCTTCTTAGAAAGCCGGCGCTTCATAGCAGTCTAGCGGCACTGATAGTGCTGTCGACGGAACTCCTTTTCATCCGCGTTCACGCCGATGTGCTTGGCGTATGCAATTGCCACAGCCAGTTTTCTGGCGTCGCATCGCTGGCCACCTACCTGACCCTTGACGCGACCAGAGCAGGTCTCTCGCAAGAACTGGTCCTCGCTGAATAAAGCGTGAAGGTGTCGACGATATCGTTGTCGTCGACGTGCAGCAGCCCTGCGCAGTACGCGGCCACAAACTCGCGTATACTGGAGCATCCAACACTCTGGGCCGCTTCAAAAAGCGATTGGCCCCGGACTGATTGGCAGGTTTTGTTGGCTTCCTGCAAGCTCTTTTGCATATTTCTTTGGTCAAAACGCCTGATGTGGCCGAGGCACGCGTACCATCATAATAAGTTGCTCGCGCAGCTGCGTGACAGAGCGGTCGAACGAACCTTTTTCGATGGTGGATTGCATTTTGCAGTATACCGAATGCTCTGAAATTGCAGGATACATTTATCGTCGATTTGAAGGCACGGTTCTGTAGTACTTGTTCTATCTCAGTGAATATTTATACATTTGAACTGAACTACTTTGCTATAATTGGTCATCTGATTTAAGGCTATGTGTTGTGAGCTGCGCCTCGCAATGCCCTTGCCCCGACCTCTGCGCTCTCCGCCCCTCCTCTCCCTGCCACTGGTTTTTTCTGGCTTGCCCCCTCCGTCTAAAGCTGCTATTCATTTTTTGTTCTCATTTTCATCAGCCCACATTTTCATTGGCTGGCTTACTTTCATCTCTCTCTCTCGCGTGGGCTAGTCCAATCATGTGTCTCGCCGCGGAGGCACCTGATTGGCTAGCCTTCCCTCTCGCCCTTCAACTCTGTGAGTTTTGCCCCCACCCCCCAGCCCTGCGTGGCTAAGCCTACCCCAGTCCCCTGCTCAGTGCTCACCCAGTATTTATGTGCGCGCACGGCCCTCGCCCGGCTCTCGCCCTCCCTGCTCTCTCTCTACAACTCTAGCTCTACGCGTGTTTGAGTAAACACAAAAGCTGTTTTTGATTGATTGAAGAATTTGATTAATTGTTTTTGATTAAAGAAAATTGAACTTAAAATACAGTCAACTGAAGCTGAGAGATTAGAAGCCACGCCTGCATGAGCGCGACAAGTGACCCCGCCCGGTAAGACAGCGTTCGCTTTCGTCAATTTGTCCCGTCTTCATTATTCACCTCTCCCGCCACCGTCTTCCTTCGGCTCTGCGAAGTGTCTGTACGCCTCCAGACCCGTACTCACCTCTGCTGTTGCTGCTGAGTGGCCACCTGCTCACAGCCTCCTCATCTGCATCTCCCTCTTTCCGTGGGGCTGGCCGAGTGTCTGTACGCTCCCAGCCTCTCCACCTCCACCTCGAAGTGTCCGTACGCCTCGGGGGTCGCCAATCTCTCGCCTATCTCACCCGGCAAGCTCTGGGCAGTCCAGTACCCGAACCCCTGATCACCCCGTCTGCGGTCCGCACGGACGGAAGCAGAAAATACAACATATGTACGAGCTATCCATATTGTATATACGAGGGGTGTTCCGAAAGTTCTGAGACTTTTTGCCATAGAATTCAGGCAATCCAGAAACCAAGGAGCAGTCACGTGAGTGGCGCAGGCCAGAAGAAGGTCACCCAGTCAAGGCCCGTGCTGCTCCGTCTTCGGGGAAGACAATGATCACTGTCTTTTGGGACACCGAAGGCGTGATCCTCATTGATTTCCTCGAGTCAGGCCGCACTATCAACGCTGCTTACTACGCTGACCTGCTGAGTGGGCCGCTTCGCCAAAAACTTGCTGTAAAACGGCCTGGAAAGCTGCACTCTCGGCCACTCCTTCAGCACGACAATGCCAGGCCTCACACTGCCAGGCACACCGTGAGAACAGTCGGCGATCTGCGCTGGGAACTGCTTCCACACCCTGCCTATTCACCAGATTTGGCACCCAGCGACTTTCACCTCTTCGGACCAATGAAAAAATCACTCCGTGGTCACCATTTCACCAGTCTGACTGAGGTGAAACGTGCGCTGAACAGGTGGATGGAGGCTACGCCAAGAAGCTTCTTCAATGATGGCCTTCGCAAGCTGGTGCTGCGGTGGAAGAAGTGTGTCGACTTGAAGGGGGACTACGTCGAGAAGTGTGACAGTTTTGAAGACTCTGAGTGACTGTGTTCGTTCGCTAGGGCAAAAAGTCTCAGAACTTTCGGAACACCCCTCGTATATCTACGCGGTTATCGAATTGGATCTCGGCGGTTTTATGCACAAAATGAGTGTTTCTGTGCAACTGTACATGTATAATGAATCAGGCTATCAGAGATTAATAACATATGAATAACTATAGTTGAAATTCCTGCCCAGCTTCTATATCCCTTTGATATACGCGCTAGTGTACTGATACTACCAATATTAAAATAAGAAAGAAATGAATACGAGCGCATCACAAAACTTTTATTTGCACTTTTATTTGCGCCAGCTGTACGAGTACATGATTTGTACGAAGATCTCTAACGACTACTCTCTTGACTTGATCTGCTGCTGTTGTTGTTGTTGTTGAATGTAGACAGAATGCTCAATCCAAGGACTACTCAAGTAGAAGGACGAGAAACCTCGTTTCTTGGAAAATTTTAGGAGGCCTGTTTTACCGAAAAAATACACTACAGAGATAGGAAGTTTTCATTTTTTCAGCACAAAAATTGTTATTACTTTCGATAGGACCCAGCGTTTATATTTTGATATGCTGGGCCTTTCTTATTGCTCTATCGATATTCATAGAGCTTTTCGTTCAGAAAATCAGGATTCTATGTTAATTTTTTATTCTACGCACACCCCCCGTACCTAAAACTCATAAAAATGCCCGGCACAGCTCCAATCTTTGGTTTTATGAATCTGTTTAATCATCTCTGTTACACATAGTTACACAGTCACTGAATGATTATTACACTGTCACTGAACGCTCTTCACTGAATGGTTATTGATTACAGAGGAAGACCAGTCCATAGCCAGTTTTTTAGCATTGCAGCCGTACGAAGGACAAAATTGCAACTGTAAAATAAATGTATTTTAATTAGCGGCATTAACATGAAATTTGTTAACTTCGAAGACGTGAAAACATTTATTACATAATATATGTACAATGGAGGTGTCATTTAATCAAGTCATATTTGGACAGATCAGCTGGGCAGGTCCTGATGCTTGATTGCCCACCTGGGAGCGTCGGCTGGCACGGTCCGGTTGCTATAGTGACCGGGCACTCGGACGCAGCGCTGCAGACTGGAGGCGCGCAACTTCTGCGTGGCAACCCGACGCTGATAAGTCTCGTCCAGGTGCTGCTTCATCTGAGAGACCGTCTCAGACTCCCACACAAGAGAGCGGATTCGCAGCGCACTGCCGCCGCCGCTGCCGGCCTCGGTGCAGTCAGCGGCATCAGTTGTCTCCTCATCAGAGGAGGTGAACTCGCGGGTGAGCACAGTCTGATATTTGGACATGTCGTCGGAGCTCAGCTCCGGCAACAGGCGTTCGAAAGCTTTCTGCCGACGGGACAACTTCTGTAGGCGTTGAATCCGTGGGGTTTGTTGAGCCAAATTGTTAACACATTAAACTAATATTGCTTTTGTCAGCCTAACTGAGAACAAAGCCATCCAAAGTGAGAATCCTGCCTACGCTGACTGCGAAGGGCCTGGCTGCGTGCAGCCTTAGTCTATGGGCCATAGACAATAAAGGACAAGCAAAGTGATAAAAAGCCATCCAATGTGAGAATCGATTGGTCTATGCGTCGTATTCTTTTATTTTTATACCTTTTTCTGAGCTTCTGAGCCATATGACTAGCCAATCCTAGCTTATCCTTTATAGTCTATGGCTCATAGACTAGGCTGGACGCAGCTAGGCCCTTCGTATTCAGCGTAGGCAGGATTCTCACATTGGATGGCTTTTTATCACTTTGCTTATCCTTTAAAGTCTATGGCCCATAGACTAAGGCTGCACGCAGCCAGGCCCTTCGCAGTCAGCGTAGGCAGGATTCTCACTTTGGATGGCTTTATTCTCAGTTAGGCTGACAAAACCAATACTGGATTAATAAGGTTCAGTAGTAAGGGGAAAATTATTGATGCAGTCGTAATGTACATTAGCCAGCTTCACTCAGAATGTACATGGCCTAATTTAGCTAAAGGCAGGGGTTGTGTGCACCCTGGCGCACTTTAAGCGACATTGTCACACAACCGGCGAGAGGCATTGCTGTCTATTCCACCGACTCCCCTGAGCAGGCAGGCAAGCGCTCGGATACGTACGCAGGCACACACTCACACAGGAGTGTACAGCGGCCGACTTTATATTTATCGTTAGGCATGTGTTATACTTGTGGTTTTCTCGGGGTGGCCTGGTAGGTCTTTGAATCCCACCGCTGCCACCAGTGAAATAGAATGGTTTTTCTCGGGGTGGCCTGGTAGGTCTTTGAATCCTACCGCTGCCACCAGTGTTGTACCTGCGGTTGTCCTGCTGTACAGCGCAGTGACTTGGGCTCTCCGTCTTCTCACTCGGAAGCCTTCTTAACTCTCTCAGTAGCGTAGGTAGTGCTGCCACCAGTTCCTTCAGGTCTCGGCCTTCGATGAGGTGAGCTTCCCGTCGGAACGAAATAAACAAGTCAACGAACTCAGCACAGCGTGCAGATTTGCAGATTAATGAACAAGGCGTCCTGATCAGCAGATCCCCGCCGGGCTCAGGGGTGGCTGGGAAGGCAGTGTTAGCCTCCCTTAGGCTTGGGCTTTAGTGGGGTCTCAGTCAGACCAGTACAAACGGATTCAGTACGCAAAGGGCACTTAGTTAGACACTGACGCACACGGGATCTTAGTGAATTCTCCGCGGATAAGAAGCCATTCCTTGACGGAAACAAGGGGAGAGGGGTCCTATTTATAGCCGGGAAACACCCACGCACAAGACCTCGTGACTTGTTCTATTTTTAGAACTGACGTCACTTGAGATCTCGAGGCAGGGTCTCAGTGCGCGCAAGACCTCGTGACTCGTTCTATTTTTAGAACTGACGTCACTTGAGGTCTCCGGCCAGAGTACACGCGGCTGTGACTCAGTTGCTATTTTTAGCAACATGAGTCACTCCTCTCCTTAGAGAAGGGAGGGTTCCGAAAGCACGTGATTCTCCCGGTAAACAGGGCCAACGAGTGCAGTAAACATGTTTACTGCACTTTAGGACTCGAAGAACGCAGAGTCTGTCATGTGACTTGCTCACATGACAGAGGAAAACGGGACGGGAACGAAACAGAGACAGCCCACAGCAGAGAAGCTGAGGGCTGAGAACAGAGACGCAGAAGGGCAGAACAGGCCAAGGGCAGCAACAGACGGGCCAAGGGGGGTGGGAAGCTGACCAGCGGCAGACAGCAACCCAGGGCGAGGGCGAGGGAGACTGCTGACAAAGTGGGACGCCTAACATCAACTAGCGGATCACTACACTCTCCCCGTTCAAATGAAGAGGCGGAGTGAAAGCGAAGCGCGCTTTATTTAATAAACAAAATAGTGATTTTACTAAATAAAATTATTACAAATGCCTGGCAAAAGGATGGCAGTGTCACAAGGCATGCAAATTATTACACGGCTGGGCCAAGGTCAGGATTGTGACCCAAAATGGCGAAGCACCAATAGCACCGGTGGGTTGCCCACGCCAAGGCAGAGCCCTAGAAAATCATAAAATCGGAGGGGCTGGCAAGTCCCTCGGGCGTACGCAGAATCAGGACCTCAGTCCAACAGCGGTTTGGGGGCGCCGGCCCGGAAAATGGGCGCCTAAATATACGGGATACCATAGACAGCCGGCAGAGCCCGTCACTGGGGAGAAGGGGGATGCAGAACTGCATCAGAGCAACAGCTCACGGGAAGATAAAAGAGTACGCATTGCGGGGGCGCTGGCCTGCTATTGAGGCGCCACATAAAGTAGAGCAGGGAAAAATCAGAGGGTGCCTGTCAGCACCAAGTCCACAGAGTCAGAGTTAATCGCTGCGTTGGGTTGATCGGTGCACGCAGATGCGGGCAGTGCGACTAACATACGTCTTGGCCCTAGGATTAATAATTAGCCTCTCAGGCTGCCTACGATTCCTAGCCGGCCTACCGACATCTACAGACCCTAATGACGCTTCCACCGGAGTGGTGCATAACGACGGCCCAGGGGTCTGGACCACAGAAAAAGCAGCACTGGGAGCGGGAGCAGAAACGGGCGGAAAAGAAACAGCAGGCATAGACGCATCAAGAACAGGCTTATGCAGATGACATTCACCATACGGCACTGGCTCACGCCGAAGTGCACTTGCCTGGTTCGCTGGTGTCGTGACCGGTCCACCTCCTGGCTGCACCTCCGGGATCGCCAAAGGCCGGAAGTGCCATCGGAAGGCCGGCCTTGCGTCGTAGCCGTCATCATCGTCATCGTCGGGGTCGTCCTGGTCGTCCTCGGGATTGGCGTCAGGGTCGCGGGTCCTGCGCCGTCGGGGACGTCGGGCGGCCGCCGGCGTTTCTTCGGTTTGTCGACTTCAGGGTCCGAAGTTCTCGTGTAGTCAGCGTCAGGCACGAGCAGAAGGTTCCGGCGATGGACGACTAGTTCGTCTCGTCTGGCTCTCGGGTTGGGCAGTCTCCGTCGAATCTTGTAGACGACCTCGCCCTTGGGCTCGACGACTTCGTATAGGGCTTTGCGAGGTCGATGAAACTTCGCCGCCTCATCCGGTTCGAGTACCGGGTTGTTGAGGAAGACCAGATCACCGGGTTGAAGCTTCTTGGCGGCGGGCAGGTTCGAATAGTGCTCGTCTCGCAGTTGCTGGTGCAGATGCAGGCGCTCCTTGGCTAGCTCAGTCGCCTCGTCCAGGCGACGTTGGAAGTCCTTGACGTAGTCGGGCAGGTCGGCGTACTCGGGCAGCTTCTTCAGCGCGTTGTCGATCGGGAGTCGGAAATCACGGCCGAACACCAGGTAGTGAGGCGTGAAGCCGGTCACCGGGTGCACGCTGGAGCGGAGAGCCATCAGACAGGCCGGGAGGAAGGTGTCCCAGTCGTTGTGGTTGCGCTCGAGCAGACAGGTGAGGACACTCTTCAGCTGTTTGTTGAGGTTCTCGACTTGTCCGTTGGAAGCTGGATTGTACGGTGTTGTTGTCGTATGCCGAATGCCAAACAGGTCGCAGAACTTCTTGAAGGCTGAGCCGGTGAAGTTGGTGCCTTGGTCAGTGTGGATCCAGCATGGTACACCGAACTCGGGGATGAAGCGCTCCTGCAGAAGCTTGATGACTGTTTTGGCTTTCTGGTTTCTCATCGGGTAGGCGAATGGATACTTCGACGTCGCATCGCACAAGGTCAGGATGTAGCGGTTGCCGCTCTTGCTCTTCTGCGCGATTGGTCCTACTACATCACAGTGGATTCTACCCAGAACTTCGCAAACTGGGAAGCTCTGGACCGGAACTCTCTCTCGCCGTCGCGATTTACTTTCAAGGCAAGTGCGGCACTTACTGATGAAGGTCTTGGTAGCACGGGCTAATCCGGGTCTCCAGAACCGTTCTCGTAGCCGCAGTAACGTCTTCGTCTCGCCGAGGTGTCCACACAGTGACGAACTGTGGAGCTCCTGGAGCACCTGGGCGTCAAGGGCCTCAGGCAGAACAACCTTTGGCGGCTGCTGGCCATCGGACAGGTCAATCAGCAGCAGGCCGTTGTCCTCCTGCAGGTTCTCGTAGTATCCGAGCAGGTTCCGCTGCTCCTTCGTCAGGCGCAACCGGGCGTCGAACTCAGGCTTCGGGGCTTCGTTCTTGACCAGGTTGAGCACGTAGCTGATGGCTCGGTCAGCGCGCTGGGCTTCAACGAACTGTTGGCGAGTCATCGGCAGCTTCAGAATATCAGTGAGCACAGCGCGGCATGGCTGAGGGGTCCGGATTCCCGCAGTCTCCGCTTTAATGGCTCCAGGTCGATCACACGGCACCGTCTTGTCGGCGTCAGGATTAGGTCGCTCCGAGGGACTTTGTCTCGCAACGTCGGCGTACGTCCGTTGATCTCGTTTCGAAGTTCTCATCGTCGCTCTATTGACAGAAAAATCCGCAGATGGAGCAGTGCACATGCCTCCACTGCCTAGCCCAGGCGACTCTTGGCTGTAGGGCGGGACGCAACACGTGAAGCACGCCTCGTCACTGGCAGCCGTAGCCGTCGGCTCAGTCGTCGTCAAATCTGGGTGAGTCTTCTCCTGCACTGGGCGGTGTCGCAAAGGGGGAATCGACTTTCCGCACAGGCGATGAGCAGCTGTCTGTCGGCCCGGGGGACAGAGCTTCGACCTTGCAGCTGGCGCGAGATTCTGGCCCCTGTCAACATGGCGAGAGATCTCAGCGAAAGGCTCAGAAGGGTTGTACTTAGGTTGCTGTCCTGGAGTTGCGTTGCGGGCCGTCATCAGAAGGGCTGCTGGCGCGGTGGCCTTTGAATCTTGGTCCGTGGGCATCTCCAGATTCCGAGACCGGAAGTCTTGGGCGTCGTCAAGGAGGTCTGCTTCGGCGGTGGCCTCTAGGACTTCGTCCAGGTTGGTCTCCAGGTAACGGCAGTCGGCGTGGGCATCGCTGCAGAGGGCTGTCGTCACAGTGGCCTCTGGGTTGTCGTCCAGGCCGATCTCCAGGCGTTGACTGCAGCGGTGGGCGTCGTGCTGGAAGGCTGCTGGCGCGGTGGCTTCCAGGTCTTCGTCCAGGTCAGTCTCGGCCTCCAGGTAGCGAGGGTGGACAGTCTTCGGGAGGGCTGCTCTGGCAGTGGCCTCGGGTGTCGCGTCCAAGTCCGTCTCCAGGAAACGTCGGCGCTCAGTCTTGGGGCTGCCGCCGGCACCGGGTTGGGCTGTAGAACCAGGTTGCTTTAGCAGTCGGCCATGCTCGAAGTTGATCGGTGGTGTCTCCGGTCTTCTTGACAGGGCGTCGGCGTTGGCGTGGTCCTTGCCTTTGCGGTGGTTGAGCTGGAAGCGGAACTCGCTAAGGCGTTCGATCCAGCGGCCTAAAATACCTGTGGCCTGAGTTTGGTTCAGTAACCACAGTAAGGCCCGATGATCGGATCGAACTTCAAACTTCTTGCCGATTAAGTAATGACGGAAATGTCGCATAGCGTCCAAAATTGCAAGCAGCTCTTTCTTCGTGACCGTGTAGCGCTTCTCAGGATCGCGAAGTTTACGGCTAAAGAATGCAATTGGTCGTTCGACGCCGTCGGATTGCAGTTGTCCAAGGCAAGCGCCTATTCGAATATCAGAGGCATCCGTGTCGAGGACAAACTTCACTGCAGAATCAGAATTAAACTCAGGCAGAGCGAGAACTTCAGTAGAACACAGTTTCTTCTTCAGAGTGTCGAACGCGTGCTGATGCTCGGGAGTCCAGTGCTGCCGCAAGCTGCCAATGTCCTTTCGCGTCAGGGCATGCAGCGGCGCAGCCACTCCAGCGTAGCCGTCGACAAACTTGTGGTAGTAATTGGCGAGGCCTAGGAATTGTCTCAGTTGAGTAACGGACTGTGGCACGGGCCAATCACGGATCTGCGCAATCTTGTCCTCACAGGTCTTCAGGCCGTCGGGAGTCACGACGTGACCTAAATAATGCAGCTCCTTGAGGAACAAATGACATTTCTTCGGTTTCACTTTGAGGTTGGCTGCGATGATGCGCTGGAGTACAGTTCGCAGGTTATCCAGCTGTTCCTCGAAAGTCACTGAGTACACAACGATGTCGTCCATATAGCCAAGCGCAGTCTTTGGCGTCAGGCCGTCCAGGAGCTTATTGATGCAACGCTGAAAGCTGCCGGGACTATCGTGGAGACCCATCGGTAGAACGTTAAAACAGAATTGGCCGCGGTCGATTACTGAGAATGCCGTCAAGTGCTGGTCGCAGTCACGCAGCGGGATCTGCCAGAATCCTTGAGCAAGGTCCAAGCTGGAATACCACTGAGCACCACGAAGCTTTGCGAAGGTTTCCTGGATGTGCGGCAGTGGATACGGGTGATACACACACCTGTCGTTGAGAGCTCTGAAGTCGTGGACTAGTCGGATGTTGCCGTCCTTCTTAGGCACGATGAGCATTGGCGAATTGTAGCTCGAGTAGGCAGGGCGAATGATGTGCTTCGCCAGCATCTCGTCTAGCAGGGCGTCGAGCTTGTCCTTCAGATGAGGCGGAATTCGGCGCGGTGGAAGCGCAACTGGTGTCCGGTCCTTCAAGATGATCTCGTGGGTCACCAGGTGAGTCAGGCCGGCGTCTAGCGAGTGCTTGGAGAAGGCCGCTTGACATTCGACTAGTAGATCTCGCACTCTTAGATGTTGTTCTTTGGACAATTCGCTGTTGATCTCGACTTCATCTAGCCATGCTGTGCTGGACTCTTCAGAGTTCTTCGGGAGGTGTCGTACTTCAGGTTCGGGCGTCTCACTCAGGTACATCAGGTCGGCAGTTCGGAGTGGCGTCGCAACACCAACACGGATACCGGCTTGCAGGAACACCTCGCTGTCGGCGGTGTTGACGACCTCAATGTAGCCGCGACCTTCAGGCATCGTCATCAGAGCAGGCGCTGCTTCCAGAGCGTTGCAGCTGGGATGCAGCCTCGACTTAACCAGCTCGACAATTGATGGCGATCCTCGATTCTCAGGGTGGCCGTCATCCAGTCTGACGGCAAGCAACGCTGAACTTCTAGGCGGCAGGGTGCACTTCTCGGAGGTGTACACTCGGCAGTTCTGAAGCTCACGACGCGAATAGCGAACGGGGATGCACGCGCCGTTGTTAAACTTCAACATTCCTTGAGCGGAGTCCAAGTTCTGGCAGTGCTCTCGCATAAACGATACGCCAAGCAAGTTTTCACAATCGGAGACCGTGACGAGGAATTCGGTGTCCGCGACGACATCACCGAACTCCACCGGAATGGTCACCTTACAAGCAAGTGGGAGCTGCGTCCCATCATACATAGTTACGCAATCGGGAATAGCATGCGATATAATACAACGAGGCATCCGACGTCTAATAGCGGCCCAGGTTGACGAACCAAGAAAGTTTTTCCGGCTGCCGCTGTCAAGCAAGAAAGGGACCTCTCGACTCGCAACTCGACCTGTGACGTACGGATCGGCCTCACGCGCATGGATTTTTTGATTCGGGGAGGTGTCCACGAAACCTCCGCACTCCGCGTCACTTACTGACGAGTGACTGTCGGACTGGGCATTGGCGCCTGCACAGCCGACATTCTCTTCTTCTGGTGACCTCTCGGAGTCTGCCAAGTAGCCTGGGCTTGGACCTCGCGGAGGGCGGTGCCGTTGTCGCTCTCCGCCTGGCCGTTTCCCTGGTTCTGGCGCATCGGGCACTGGGCACTGCGGTGACCGGGCTGTCCGCAGCCGTAGCAGATTGTAGTCTTCGCCGGCGGGCTGTTCTTCTGCTGTTGGTCACGCTGCACCAGGTGATCAAGCAGTCGCTGCTGCTTCTCGATCAAGTCGGTTAGAGTTAGCAAGGCTTGGGCGGTGACGTCGGGCTTCGGGTCGCCGTCCTGCTCCCCGTCCAACATCCTAACCGGGGGTTGAGCGGTTCGCTGCGCCAATTCTTTGGCGCCTTCTAGTCGTCGTAGTTCTCGAATCGCAGCAAGAAGATTATTTGGGCGGACCCAGTACAGCCGTTCACGCAGGTCTGGAGTCGTTCGGATACCAGCAAGAAATTGATCAGCAATCTCCTTCTCGCGGTCTTCAGGGTGCATTCGAGGATACGCACGTTCACCAAGAGTTCTCAGGGCGTCAGCAAACTCTTCTGCTGACTCATTCTTGCATTGTTGACGACGCCTAAACAGCTCTCTATACTCATCAGCACCACCATGACGGGCAAATCGCTCAATCAGACGCTGCTTGACCTCCTCGTAGCTGGCGAAACGCGGGAGATTCATACTAAGCAAAGAAGGATATGCAGTAGCCAAATCAAGACTCGCAATGAGGTGTTGCTTCATCTCGAACGGGTCGACGATGCGCTCCATCTCGCAACGCTGCTCGAACGCGGCAAGCCAGACATGAATGTCCTGACTTGGAGTATACTTCACAATCTTAACTTGTTTACTCACAGGCCGCTCCATCTGCTGCTGCAGAGCTGCCATCATGGTCCTCACGTCCTGGTGCGTGATGTTCCGGCCGATGTTGTCCAGGCCTTGCAGAAGCTCGTCTGGCGGGTCGTCGGACACGTCGCTTCTGGCACCTCGCCTCGGCGTCGGCTGCTGACCAAAGTCGTTGATCGCTGCTGCTGCTGCGGCGTCCGCTGCCGCAGGCCTCGAACTGCTGATGTGCTGATCCAGCCGGCTGCTGCACCGGCTCTCGTCTCGTTCGTTGAACATGTTGAACTCGTAGTAGTTACTGGCCGATGTCGTTCTCGAAAGAGCGGTTGGCTTGGGTGTGTCGTAGTCGGATCCCACCGCTGCCACCAGTGTTATACTTGTGGTTTTCTCGGGGTGGCCTGGTAGGTCTTTGAATCCCACCGCTGCCACCAGTGAAATAGAATGGTTTTTCTCGGGGTGGCCTGGTAGGTCTTTGAATCCTACCGCTGCCACCAGTGTTGTACCTGCGGTTGTCCTGCTGTACAGCGCAGTGACTTGGGCTCTCCGTCTTCTCACTCGGAAGCCTTCTTAACTCTCTCAGTAGCGTAGGTAGTGCTGCCACCAGTTCCTTCAGGTCTCGGCCTTCGATGAGGTGAGCTTCCCGTCGGAACGAAATAAACAAGTCAACGAACTCAGCACAGCGTGCAGATTTGCAGATTAATGAACAAGGCGTCCTGATCAGCAGATCCCCGCCGGGCTCAGGGGTGGCTGGGAAGGCAGTGTTAGCCTCCCTTAGGCTTGGGCTTTAGTGGGGTCTCAGTCAGACCAGTACAAACGGATTCAGTACGCAAAGGGCACTTAGTTAGACACTGACGCACACGGGATCTTAGTGAATTCTCCGCGGATAAGAAGCCATTCCTTGACGGAAACAAGGGGAGAGGGGTCCTATTTATAGCCGGGAAACACCCACGCACAAGACCTCGTGACTTGTTCTATTTTTAGAACTGACGTCACTTGAGATCTCGAGGCAGGGTCTCAGTGCGCGCAAGACCTCGTGACTCGTTCTATTTTTAGAACTGACGTCACTTGAGGTCTCCGGCCAGAGTACACGCGGCTGTGACTCAGTTGCTATTTTTAGCAACATGAGTCACTCCTCTCCTTAGAGAAGGGAGGGTTCCGAAAGCACGTGATTCTCCCGGTAAACAGGGCCAACGAGTGCAGTAAACATGTTTACTGCACTTTAGGACTCGAAGAACGCAGAGTCTGTCATGTGACTTGCTCACATGACAGAGGAAAACGGGACGGGAACGAAACAGAGACAGCCCACAGCAGAGAAGCTGAGGGCTGAGAACAGAGACGCAGAAGGGCAGAACAGGCCAAGGGCAGCAACAGACGGGCCAAGGGGGGTGGGAAGCTGACCAGCGGCAGACAGCAACCCAGGGCGAGGGCGAGGGAGACTGCTGACAAAGTGGGACGCCTAACATCAACTAGCGGATCACTACACATGTACACTTCACTGTACTGTACCTTACGGGTTGGCCCTCAAACTGGGTGTTAATTGCACGGACAGACCCATAAAACTGAGATTCCAATTTAGCCCCAAATTAATGTGACTGCACTTGGAATCGAGCCTTGGCCGCTGGCACATCAGAACGCCGCGCTGGACCAGTGGGCTACTCACCGCTTGAACGCGGAAGCACTTTCTCTGCGTGCGCTTCTTAAACTCGTATCGGTACTGTTCGTCTTGGAAGAACGATGCAACAGCCGCTGATGATGAAACTGAAACAGACATGATCCGCATGTAAATAAAAATATCATTGCATATGCTAAGAAAAAGGCTATTAACTCGTGTTAGTAAAAGTTTAGAAAACTTTTTCAGGTTGTGTTTTGGCTCCATCTATACAAGCTTCAATATACAAGTAACAGAAACTATAACGAAAATTCTATACGGTACCCAGGCCAAGAAGCTAGTAGAGTCAATCTAAGGCGTTTTATTGTCTGCGACTCTGCGTCAGAGTCGCATCTGAGACGTGCCAGAGTTGCTGTAGAATCACTGAGTTGCGTCCAAAGCGCATCTGAGCCACTTTATGAATTAGAATCGCATTTTGCAAATATAACAACTTTTTGTGTCTACTTAAGTCAGTAGAAAGTAAAGCACAAAAACAACGACTTTTGGACGACTTTTTTGCGACTATTTTACGATTCCGCAACTCACGTGATGCGCTCGTGACTCAACAGTCGCCTCTACGTCGCATTTGCAGTCGTTTGAGTCGTTAAAAAGTCTCAAGAGTCTCCCTAAGGTCGCTTGAGTGACAAGTGAATTGTTTGAAATGACTCTTTAGCTTATCAGCTAAACTTTGCCTGTTCATAAAATTCACGTCATTAGGGAGGAAATTACTGAGATGTTCTTGGGTGAGAGCGCCAATTGCAGATCTCCAGTGCTTCCAGGACAGCTACAGGTAGGTACACAGGTACAAAAACTAAATTAAGCAGGTCTCACATTTCAACTGTTCAACAGAGACGCCGCTGGATGGACCGAGATTTGTTGACGCGATGTGATTGAAAATCTTGTCCGTAACAGCCTGATTGACTGGGTCGTTCCATCTGAAGAAATAAATAAACTAAATTTAGAATTGAAAATTTACACAGCCGATAAAGATGAAAGGATTGTTGGCAACTCACCGCCGACTCAAATCATACAGATGCAGCTGCTTAGCGGAGCTGCACAAAGCTCGATAGGCCTGCTTAATCAGCTGCTTCACCTGCTCGGTACTCACTGACGCCAGCTCTCCGACATCGCTACCTTCGATACTGTCGGGGCAGCCGTCTCCTTGCCCGGCGGCCATCAATACAACGCAGTCATCATTGTCGCCTTCGCCATAATGTTTAGCTTCGTCTGGCAGAACAAATTCCTGGTCGTTACTGTCTGTAATGTCCAAAGACTCAAACTTCGGTCGCTTTGTACAAGTAGGAGGTGAGTCTGGGCGTTGACGCTGACTCCGCTGGTTCTTAGTTGATGAAGCATTGAACGATTGACGCTTAGACAGATCCTCCAACTGAGCGCAGGTGCTGCTGACTCCGGGCTCCAGGATGGTCAGCACCCTGCCGTGCAGACTGCCAATGATGCGCAGTGCGGACACCAGCTCCGGGAGAGACATGCTCTCCAGCAGCATGTCCGCATTATTCATGGTGCATTCGAACAGTGTTAAAGAATTAAATGCTGGGGCAGAAGCCACCGCCGGAGACGCTGCCGTAGCCATCTATTGCAGCAAAATTGGCATTCAATTTTAATGAATATTTTTCATGGGAATATTTATGGGATATTTTTATATAAAACTGCTGTTTTTGTTAGTTAACTCAATTTAGATTTAGAGACTTTAAACAGTCTTTTAATACACGAGACAGCACACGGCACAAAACAGCCACCCCATAGATAATAACTCAATACTCAAGAATCGCATTTCAAATTTATTATAATTCTTATTAGTCTACTTGAGTAAGTAGAAAGTTAAGCGTTAAAACGACTCTTGGACGACTCTTTCGTGACTCAAACGATTCTGCAGCTCACGTGACGCGCTCGAGACTCAACAGTCGCCTCTCTGTCGCATTGCAGTCGTTTGAGTCGTTAAAAAGTCTTAAGAGTCGCCCCAGAGTCGCTAGAGTCACCAGTGAGTTGTTTACAATGACTCTTTAGCCATTCTTGTCACGGTAACGTTTTCAACAAGCCCAAGGTGATTTTCTTATAAGCATGGAGAAACCAGTGGGAGCTAAGCCAGGAATCGAGCCCGGGACCTTGGCTCCCTTTAAGGCTAGGCTACCCAAGCCTTTCTGGCATAGTTTACGGAAGCATAGTTTGAGTAAGTCCCTGGCTTGAACTCAAAGGTTATTTGACAGCACAGCAGTGTACATGGTAGGGTAGAGCATTAGTTAGTATTTTATTTGATTTAGAAATTTTTAACTGATGGCAACTGGCATCCCGGTTATAAATTTGGCATCCAACCAAGTTTTAAAAAGCTACCTTAATGTTACTGCCCTAGCGCAATCGAAAATTATGCTAAAGTTTAACAAAAAATCAAAACAAAAGACATACAAAATAACTAATTAATGCATTTTATTGAAAGTACTCTGGTAGAGACAAATGAAAACAAATAAAATTACATAGTTAGAAAAGACTAGACATATACTGGGAAGCATTCCTTGCAGTTGTAGCAATTTCAAGTGTGTACACATCGAGCACCGAAACTGTTTGATGTACAGCAGTAACATACCGTAATAGCATAAATAATTATATGTACAAAATCGCTAACAGTAGCAAGTATCAAGCATTGCATTACAAATTTAGGCAGTAATAGTTTGTGAGTTTGATTTTAGACTGTCGTTAATTTTTAATAGTACTACTGACACTACTACTACGAGTACTATATCCAAATGTGTAGAGTTACGGGCATAGAAATATTTGCCACTGAATAACTGGGACTTAAAGGACTTAAAAGACTGGGGGGGGGGTCGCCACACACATCCTCAATTACCCCAGCTAATGCTGGCACCCATTTTACAGCTGGGTGAACTGAAGCAATGCAGAGTTAAGTGTCTTGCTCAAGGACACAAATTGTTCCAAGTGGGGTCGAGAATCGAACCCCCAACCTTTCAGTTGTGAGTCAGACTCAGACACTATCCACTAGGCTACAACCCCCTGTTAGTCACAATACCTACACTGTCACAGTGAATAAATCAATCAAAAGTAGGCAACGGCTATATTTACTCGGGCTACACAGCACAGTACGGAGTGACGCCAGTATCGCAGTGCAAGTGAACGCACACCACTGAAGCTGGCTGTGCTCCATCAATAGCCAGGCTGTACCGGCGGGTCACCCGGTACCGCAAGCTGTCCATACCGCTGGTTCTGTCTCGCCTGAAGGTCAATTCCCGCTGATTGCCAACAATGCGGCTGTCCCGGGCGTGCCTGCGCGGATCGTGCAGGTGGACGAAACTGGCCGTGCCGCTTGACAGATTGCGCAATCGACCAATAGATAGACCGGCCTCCATTAATCTAAGCCGGAACTCGTCGTCCTCGCGACCCCAGCCCCAGAATAGGTTGGAGAAGCCGCCAGACTTGGCGAATGCCTCACGCGTTAACAGCAGAATGCCGCCCATGTACTCTTTGTAGTGGTACTGCGGGTTGAGGGTTGACGGGTCGACGGTGTTCTTGAATGGGGCTTCAGTGCGATTGTTTCTTAGCAGTACATCACAACTCTTTTTTGAAGGGTTTTACATGTACAGGACAACTCTCTTTTGAAGGGTTGTACATGTACATCACAACTCGGTTTTGAAGGGTTGTACATGTACAGGACAACTCTCTTTTGAAGGGTTGTACATGTACAGGACAACTCATTTTTCAATGGTCGTTCATGTACAGGACAATCCTTTTTGAAGGGCTGTACATGTACAGGACAACTCGGTTTTGAAGGGTTGTGCCAGTATATGTACAGGACAACTCTTTTTTTAAAGGGCTGTACGCGTACAGGACAATTGGTTGAAGGGTTGTACATGTACAGGACAAGTCTTTGCGGGGATGTACTCGTACTGAGGGGATTATTTGTAGTAGGTATAATTAACCAATTAGCATCAGCACCACATTCGCAAGCACCAACCTGAGGATGCAGGTAAGGCGGTGTGACATGCAGCACATCATATCCGCCTTTGTCCGGCGGAAACGGATAGTCAATAGAGGAATGATTGGGCAACAGATCCACATCGTGCAGAGCCATATAGTCGCAGTCTGAGCAGCCGTGCTCAAGGAAGCCAACGTTGAGCAGTGCGCCGCGATTGAATCTAAACGAGTCGCACTGGTCCACCACGATCACGTGATGCGGCCGGTGGCGATCGTTTAAAAATTTGCTCATATAAGGCAGGAAAGCTGACAGTTCGCTAAATCTGTCTCTGAATGGCACTATGATGAGTAGCCGGTGATCTATCATCTGCTTTGACGCCAACCTGTCTTGAACAGACTGGCGCAGTGCAATGCACAAAAGAAACAATAATACTACTATAAGCAGTAAATGGCACGATCTTTGTCCGTTTAATTTTAATTGCATTGTCTGATTGTTTAGCGCCAAGCAACACCTGAAAATCGTATTGCAAATTCAATTCTAAGATTATTCTGTTAATAAAGCGAGGCACCCACTCCCACTTGTCTACTACTAGTGTCTACTTCTTCCAAGTACTGTCTAATTCTTACAATTCTACTGTCAACTTCTCCCAATCCTAGTATCTACTTCTCCCAAATCTACTGTTTACTTCTTCTCCCCATTCTACTATCTAATTCTTCCGATTCTGCATGCTTATCTACTTCTCCCAGTGTTACTACAATATCTACTTCTTCCGATTCTGCATGCTTATCTACTTCTCCCAGTGTTACTACAATATCTACTTCTTCCAATTCTTCTATCTACTTCTCCCAATTCTACTATCTACTTCTCTCAATTCTACTATCTACTTCTCTCAATTCTACTATCTACTTCTCTCAATTCTACTATCTACTTCTCTCAATTCTACTATCTACTTCTCTCAATTCTACTATCTACTTCTCTCAATTCTACTATCTACTTCCCTCAATTCTACTATCTACTCCTCCCAATTCTACCATCAAGCTCTCCCAATTTTACTATCTACTTCTCCCAATCCTACTATCTACTTCTCCCAATCCTACTATCTACTTCTCCCAATCCTACTATCTACTTCTCCCAATTCTACGGTCTACTCCCAATACTACTATACACTTCTCCCAATTCTAATATCCACTTCTCCCAATCCTACTATCTACTTCTCCCAATTTTACCATCCACCTCTCGCAATTCTACCATCTACATCTCACAATTCTACTATCTACTTCTCTCAATTCTACTATCTACTTTTCCTAATTCTCCCATGTCAATGAAAAAAATTAGGTAGTTTTATCAACAAAGCAGTGCCATTGTATTTAAGAATTTAAAACAGTTAAAAAGCATCTCGACTATACAGTAAATCATGAGATTTGAACTTGATTTTTGGGATTCTTTAGCGTTAGTTTTCGTGGGCTAAATAGTTATAATAGCAATTATCAAGTAAAAAACAACTAATTCAAATGAATTTACGCAACAGAAAACAAACAGTTACAACAACACAAGGAAATGCAATTGATAATTGATTAACGTACTTTTGTTTATATAAATAGATAAGAAATTTCTACACAGCAACTAATAGGATTAAACAATAACGCAATAAATAAAGCATTTTTGCTACTTATATAGTAACACTTAGTAGTACGCAAAGAATTTCTTATGCATTTTAAATCTTATGATAAGCAACTCGGGTTTAACAACTGACCTTCTGTGAGTTAAGAAAGGGGGATTCTAATGTCAAGAAAGGGGAATATCAATCTTTATCGTTGTGAGGGATTTTTCTCTAACATAAAAGTACATCAAAATCTCCATTACTGCTGGACGCATGCTGCTATTTATTAGCTTCGACATCGCTGTCCGGCTCACGCGGACCAGCCAGCAGGTTGTCACGGTCCTCGCCGAACTCGTGACGCGTTGGGAACACCAGGCCGGAGCCCTGACTGTGGACGGCGGAACAGCGGCAGGTGGATGCACATGATCAAATACACATCTAGATACACATGATCAAATACACATCTAGATGCACATGATCAAATACACATCTAGATACACATGATCAAATACACATCTAGATGCACATGATCAAATACACATCTAGATGCACATGATCAAATACACATCTAGATACACATGATCAAATACACATCTAGATGCACATGATCAAATACACATCTAGATGCACATGATCAAATACACATCTAGATGCACATGATCAAATACACATCTAGATGCACATGATCAAACACACATTTAGATACACATGATCTAATACACATCTAGATACACATGATCTAATACACATCTAGATACACATCTAGATACACATGATCTAATACACATCTAGATGCACATGATCAAATACACATCTAGATGCACATGATCAAATACACATCTAGATACACATGATTAAATACAAATCTAGATGCACATGATTAAATACACATCTATATACACATGATCAAATACACATCTATATACACATGATCTAATACACATCTAGATACACATGATCAAATACACATCTAGATGCACATGATCAAATGCACATCTAGATGCAGATGATCTTATACACATCTAGATAGAGACGATCTAATACACATCTACATACAGATGATCTAATACACATCTAGATACAGGTAAACACAAAAGCAAAACTGCTCGCACTCACCTGGAGTACATCGGCAGCAGCCACATAAGCCGATCATTGCCAAACACTTGCTTGAAATTATTCTTCAAGCCGGCGTGATAAGCCCGTTTATCCGGCCCGAATTCGAACATGGGAGCCCGGAAGCTCTCCAAAGTAGTGAGATTGAGCAATGTTAAGTACAGGTGGTAGCCGCCCAGGCCAACCAGAGCGATGCAGAACATCCAAGCCGCAAAGAACAGGAACAGGAGGTGGAACCGGACCGCGTGGACATTGCCGATGCCCGCCTGAAGTTAGCGGTTCAATTATTCTCAGGTGCATTTCAGGGGTCAGTTAAGGTCAAATCTCAGGTGCATTTCAGAGGTCAGTTAAGGTCAAATCTCAGGTGCATTTCAGGGATCAGTTAAGGTCAAATCTCAGGTGCATTTCAGGGATCAGTTAAGGTCAAATCTCAGGTGCATTTCAGGGGTCATTTAAGGTCAAATCTCAGGTGCAGTTTAGGTGTCAGTTAAGGTCAAATCTCAGGTGCATTTCAGGGGTCAGTTAAGGTCAAATCTCATGTGTAGTTTAGGGGTAAGTTAAGGTCAAATCTCTGGTGCAGTTTAAAGATCAGTTAAGGTCAAATCTCAGGTGCAGCTTAGGGATCAGTTAAGGTCAAATCTCAGGTGCAGTTTAGTGATCAGTTAAGGTCAAATCTCAGGTGCAGTTTAGGGATCAGTTAAGGTCAAATCTCAGGTGCAGTTTAGGGATCAGTTAAGGTCAAATCTCAGGTGCTGTCATGGAAATCAATTCAAGGATGAGCAAAGGTGATTAAATTACACAAAAGAGCACTCACAGTCCAAAACTTGACAAAGTATTTAGCGGTAGTGCAGCCCACATAGAAGCAGTACAGAGAGCCGTACATGAGGAACTGGACAAAGAATTTATAGTTGTGAAAACCAACGCAGTTGTTCACCCAGGGACAGTGATGGTCCATCTTTAGTAGGCAGCTGCGGTGATTAAGGGATGCAGGATTTAGCGAATCAACGGCTGCTACTAAACTAAAGGAGTTCAATCAGTTGGTAGATTTCACCTGGTATCGATAGAAATAATTTGAGCATGTAGGTACGTAAAAATAGGGACAGAGAGACAGACAGACAGACAGACAGACAAACAGACAGACAGACAGACAGACAAACAGACAGACAGGCAGACAGACAGACAGACAGACAGGCAGACAGACAGACAGACAGACAGACAGACAGAGACTCAGTGACAGGTCCTGACTCAGCGACAGACCAGCTGACAAAGAGATCTCAGAAACCTGTCCTAACCTATCGCGAGTTTAAATCTCACATCCGGACACACGCAGAAGCAAAACACCCAAACAGACCATCCGCAGGTGGAGCAGTGGTGCGCCCTGTCCGGTTTAATCAGCCGGCAGTCCTCGCAGATGCGGATGCCGTTGCCATTGGCCCGGGTGTACACCGGCAGGCCGCGCTGCCGCACCAGGCCCAGCAGGTACTCCGTCTTTCGCTGCCTGCTGCTGCCGACCTCCTCCAGACTGGCCCATTCCGACGGTGACAGCTCGAACTGCAAGGCCCGCAGCAGCTTAGAGAAGGCATCTGGGAATTGACCTTAACTGATCCCTAAACTGCACCTGAGATTTGACCTTAACTGATCCCTAAACTGCACCTGAGATTTGACCTTAACTGATCCCTAAACTGCACCTGAGATTTGACCTTAACTGATCCCTAAACTGCACCTGAGATTTGACCTTAACTGATCCCTAAACTGCACCTGAGATTTGACCTTAACTGACCCCTAAAATGCACCTGAGATTTGACCTTAACTGACCCCTAAAATGCACCTGAGATTTGACCTTAACTGACACCTAAACTGCACCTGAGATTTGACCTTAAATGACCCCTAAACTGCACATGAAAATCGACCTCAATTCTACTCACCTGCCTGGGTGGTCGAATAGGCCAAGTCAATGATGCTTGAGCATAGCTCCACAAAAATATGACAAGAAACAGGTGGTAGAACACTATGAGTAGGACTGCAATTAGATTGTAAAATATACATATATTATGCTTTGTAATAACTTACTATAATGCAAATTAACCAATTGAGAAAGCTTATAAAACAGAATTACCCTTCCCTCCTGTGCTTGAAGCTGGGACAGTTTCTAAAATTTAATGATATAACAACCAATTTAAGCATTACTCATGCAAATGCTTAAAATACAAATGAAAATGCACCTCTTGGTTCTTCTATTGTTAGGTATAAAATCAATTTTGACTTCTCTTAGTGGCAACTATTTGCATAGCTGATTTATTGTTTAGGGATTTGACATGCTATTCAAAAATTAAAAAAAATAATATATATGTTCTTATGTTCAATAAAACAGTTTTTATATTTAAATTTTCATTTGCATATCATTGTCATTGTTGCCATTTCCATGCCATTGATATAGCAGAATGAAGTACCATAGGCTATCTTTTAATCCCATAGTCTAAAGGATTATTTGGTCAATACATTGCTTTGTTTGAGTGATTATTAGCAACATAAAATGGTAACTTGTCTATGGCCAACATTCAAATTATTTTATTAAACAATTTGTTAAAACCAAATTGTAAATTGTTTTGAATATCTAGGTTTACCTAAATACCTATTAAGAACCCTATATACTTGTACTTCAATGCATGCATTTTAAAAGAGAAGATTTCAAGAATATAATTTGAATTATAATACTATATAGTATAAGCCATAGGCCATAGTTTGGATGGTGCAACATGGTACACCAGTAAAAAATGCCTCTTTCATTATGGTTTGCCACCTTTTTTGCATATGTGACAATTGAAATGATTGAAAAATTCAATTGAAGAAACATATTTTAATTTTTTTAAAAAATGTTTTGTAAACAATTAATTTTTTATACTATCTTACAGAAATCAAAATGGTTATTATCAACAAATTTTAAACAGATGAAACAATTTTTTAAAGTTTATATTTAGAACAATATACTATTCATATTGGATATAAATGGATTTTTTAACTCTTGTCATTGTTGAAATGTGTGTATAGTTTAAAAAATAGATTATTGCAGCTAGTGCACCAAGAATTTCTTGAGCTTGAAGTGGTATGCCAAAATAGCTAAACTCTTTATGGTATACCAGAAAATTCCAGCATATATGTAACTTTCTTAAGTGTAGGCGGTAGGCCATAAGTCTTAACATTAAAAATTATATTAAACCTAATAGCCATGCTTCCAAAATCCATTGCAGTTGTCTAATAATCTATAAAATAACATCTAAAACACAAAAATTAGTTATGAAATAAGAAATTTACAAACATTTTACTATAACAAACATGCTTTTTGCCAAAAAATGGCATAGTTTTTAGTGTATTTGAGATGAAATAAGTTTTAAAACTAAAAAATAATAACTTTTTTATTACTTGATCAATTTTCAAGTTTGGTGTCATTTTACTTATAACATTCATGGCTATAACATGGCCATATAAATAAAAAAAGGATTTCAATTTTTTCCTCACTGGACACCTTACTAATATTATTAGGCCTAATTATATTTATATTATATTTTAGGCCTACCCCTATTATTAAATTACAACTATATAGAGGTTGGATGGGATTGAAATCTTTAGGCAAGATTGGGATTGGGAATAATTTTTTTCTCGGGATTGGGATCAAGATCAGGATTCGAGAATTGGGATCAGGTCTTTTAGTGTATTGTAGCTTGTAGGTCCATATAAAGTTAAAACAAAATTGAGCTAAAAATGTAAAGATTAAAAAGTAGAATATAACAAAATTGATGCAAAGTTTTGTAACCAACAAATTAACAATGTAATGACTCAAATGAGTACAAGATAAAACAAAATACATTCAAGTAATCACTAATTCTATAAATTTTGAATCAAAAGACCTATTCCTATTTCTCGTGTTTTTTAGGGTTGGGATTCTAGTCTCGTAGGAATCCAATTTTCCATGGGATCCCAAGATTTTGGGATCGGGATTAGGATCCCGTCCGACCTCTTCTATATATATGTTGATCTAGTCTCTTAGCTAACTAACCTAAATGCTATTTTGGGTTTATAATAAGTCTAGCCTGGTCCAACTCTAAAAATCTTATAACAACTAAAAATATAGCTTAATTGATAGCTTGGCCTATTTTGAATAGGCCCAAGTCTAGTGTATAAGTAAGCCCCTATAACAAAGGCCTAGGCCTAGCCATATCAGTTTTAACTCCTATAGTTCAGGATAGCTGGATAGGTCTAAGAATCCTGGATTAACTTCAAAAACACAATTTTACTATTTTTTTAGCTAGACTAGCCTAGGTTAGAAAGAGAACAGCTATTAAACTTATCTTGTTGACTTATGTTAGGCCTAGGCTAGGGGGGGGGGGGCTACTAGACAAAGAAAGCAACAAATATTAAAATTTGAATGCCATTGAATTATAAAAAATGTACTTACCAATACACATAACAATTATGTATGCATAATATGACCAACCGATTATACTTAAAATTACAAGAAGGGGTATTGCTTTACAGACTGTAAAACATATTTGAAAAATCTTATTCATTATACTAACACTATGCTATAATGCTACTACTTTTTAGAATTCGGCAGGGATGAATTGTCAATCAAAAGTCTGTGAAGAATCAAATTTTATTTTTGCAAAAAGATTCTCAGTAGTTTGCCACTCTAGTTTCTGCTTCAGCTAGAGCAACGCTCAGATGGGCTAATCTAGCAATATGCCACTCTGTCGATACTGAGTCGTTACGTCCGAAACACTATCTAACGCGTGCTTTCAATTTAGATTTTCATGCACATGCATAAAAATAACAGAAACAGCATTAAACTGTTTATCTGCACTCTGCAGACAAACTAACTAGGATGATCTTAGTCGAATGTCGAATGAGTGAGCCAATTCTTTCTAAGAATATGTTTATTTGAATTCTATATATTTTACAAACGAACAAAGGTCTTGCAGACCTGATGCAGAGTAAAAGATTCAACTTAGGGCGTTATAACCAAGCACTTATAATAAAAATAGTAAGAAAAATATAAGAAACACTACTTTGAATCAGATTATTCAGAACACTAGTGCTAGCCAAAGATACTATAACACTAGATAAGGACGACTTAAGTAGGACGTGGAAACCTCGTTTCTTAGAAAATTTTAGAAAACAAGTTTTCCCGAAAAAAATACACTACAGAGATAGAAAGTTTTTATTTTTTCAGCACAAAAATTGCTTTTGATAGGAGGCAGATCCAGTGTTCATCTTTTGATATGTTGTGCCTTTCTTATTGCTCTATCGATATGCATAGAGCTTTTTATTCTAGAGCTTTTCGTTCTTTCGTTCGGCTAGTTGACGAAACGACCAGTGATAAAACCGAGTTGACGAAATGGCCAGTTGACGAAACGCCAGTTGACGAAATGACTAGGACCCGATAATTTAGGCGCACTGGTGGTGGGATAGAAAATCAGGGACTGCACATAGCTATAGCCTGGGTTTGGCCGTTGGGTGAGGGTTAGAGAGGTTGCGGGTTAGAAAATTTGGGGTGGCGAATCGTGTTTAAATACAAGCTTAGATAAACATTACTAGAGTCAGAGTTAATGAAAGTACGAGTGCTTACTGGCTTTTCTAGCTAATGTCTTTTGATTCGAACCTGTTGCTGTGCTCCCACTTGCAGTACAAGCTTTGGCTATCACCATCCGAGAAAGGAAATCTGGTGTGAATGCATAAATTACTGAAAGATGACACTGGCGAAGCGCTGGCAGCAGTTTGGAGCTGGAGCTGGATATTGACCCTCAAACAGTTAAACCAAGGGGCCTACGTGTGTGCAGCTTGCACTTTACGGACGAGGCCTACAACTCCCTTACAAAGCGCCACAAACAAGACATCCGTCTTCGCTGGGACGCAATCCCACGGCCAAGAACTGGTGCTGCCTCGGCGCGTTTGAATAGACCAGCTACCCCTGTGTGCAAAGGACTGATGGAGGCGGACGACATGTACCCTCCAGTGCTGGAGCCAATTAGCGATCTACTTGCAGCCGAGCCTGCGGCCTGCCTGCTGCCAGTGCTGTGGCAGAGCAACACCGTGTCGGCTACCAGATGCTGCGCCGAGAATAGCTGTTGCGGCTGCACTGAGAGCTCTCACCTCTGCAGCCGATTCCAAGCCAACGACAGAAAGACGATGATCAAGCGGCTGCAGCGGCGATCCCGAAAGCGACAGGCGATGATCAAGCGGCTGCAGCAGCAACTCTCAATGGTCAAGGCAAGTGTATACTCGTAACGCAGCGCAGTCATCCGTGGACTGTGAATGCGTGGCTGGCGCAGCTTCCAGCGGTCGACTGGGCGCTCGCAGTCGGGGGTGCTCTGGTCGAAGGATGTCATCAGCTGATCATTGCAGCTGCACCACAAGAGTCATCTGTTGGGCCGTGCCGCTTGACGGTTGACGCTTTAGTTGTTAATAAGCAGCCAGCTGGATGCTGTCCCTGAAAAAAGGTGACTGGCGCTGCGAAAGTTTCACAAACTGCGATTAGCTGATTAACTGATGAGAAATCTATTTGCTACACGAATACGTGTATATGATATATGTACTACTAGTTTAAGTAGTTCCTGGCTCTTATTCGCTAAACATAAATTAGTTGACATAATAAATAATACAGCCTTCAATGATACAATCTAAAGCATTCACAATGTTGCTTTGAGTCGTAGAAAGTATAATTATAAGTTTATTTTTGCAAATAAAATCATGATACAATTGCTGCATTGAATTCATTAGTTTTTAATTTTTTTTAAATATAAAAAATTACTGTATTTCCGGCAAAAAACGCCATAAAAAAGAGAAAAAAATTGTTGGCTGTAAAAAATCATCACTAATCAACCAAAAGTCTTCATATTTCGATGAGGTTTTTGATTTAAAAAAAATTCCGTCTTTGTTCTGTCATGGCGCTAGCGGACAGCTAGCGCGGTTCCCTGTACATATGTAAGGGTTTTCCCAGTGGGTAGGCTCAATCTGTATAGCTTAACCAGTCATTCAGGTATGATAAAACACGGATTTAATGATGAGCTTCATGCCAGGATCGATGTAGATATCTCGCAGACGTCTAGCCAGGGTGTTGTGCTCGCAGCTCCGCTCAGCAGGTCTTTCGCTAGGCTGCTCACTCTGTAGACGGCGAAAGCATGGTAGCAGGACTCCACCTTGATTGAAATGCTATTGCGGTTTATAGCGATTTCATCCGTGATGATGCTGTGATCGTATTCAGTAACGCTGCAGAATCGCTTCTTGCTGAAATACGTGCGGGAGCAGGGATCGTAGAGTCCGTTTCCTAAGCGATTGTTGGCGCCGAGTAAGTCAAGCTTGGGCTTGGCGCTGAAGTAGTAAATTCCCTGAGCAATGTTGTTAAAGTTCCATGGATCCCATTCCAGATCTGGGTCAACTGAAATCATCAGATCGACTTTCTCTGCCAAGTTATCGTAAATATAGTTCAGGCTTCAGGTACATGTTTCTGAGGACGCTAATTGTGATGCCGCGATCGAAGAGTTCCTCCTTCGTAAGCTGCTATCCCCAGCCGGGTCTGTGCACCTTACCGGACCTGTATGTGATGTTAATTTTGCATGGCCCTCTTGGGTTTATTGGCCTGCATCCGAGAATCACCGTCACTACTATGGACCCATTTATCCGCCCTTTTTGGAGGTGGGGTGGGTGTCAACGTGGCGCGTGGCGCCAAGCGCCGACCTGCCGCAGGCGCACCCTCCCGATATGTATGCCCACCCTCCCGATATGTATGCCCACCCTCCCGATATGTATGCCCACCCTCCCGATATGTACCCCGATATGTACACCCTCCCGATATGTATGCCCACCCTCCAGAGCAGCAGGCGCCCATGCCGCAGACGCCCATGCCGCCGGCACCCCGAGTGTACACTCTCCCGAGCCAAAGGTACACTCTCCCCAGTACGGGTGTACACTCTCCCAATACAGGTGTACACTCTCCCAATACAGGTGTACACTCTCCCAATACAGGTGTACACTCTCCCAATACAGGTGTACACTCTCCCGATATGTAGTCAACGATACGTACCCCGCAGGCCCCCTATACCTCACACCCTGCCCCCCACCTAGCCTCTTCCCCTCTCTCACCCGCATCTCAACTAGCGAAATCGAACTCAGGTCGCGCCCATACTAGGCCACTACACGGTTGGGTATAGGAAGTTTCAGCCCCGATGCTGACGCAGCCCTGTACAGTGAGCGTGTACGGGCAGAGAGGGGTGGGTGGACAGAGAGCCAGTCACTAGGTTGTTATACTGTTGAAGCATAGGGAGCGAGAAGTTTTAACCCCGACGCTGACGCAGCCCTGTACAGCGAGCGTGTACGGGCAGAGGGTGGGTGGAAAGAGATGTGAACAACACAGCCTGCTGCAGGAGCCGGATAGAGAGGCGCATGCTAGGACAGAGAGGCAGTGTGAGTCACACACACCCCACAGAGAGAACCGTACAGAGGATAGAGAGCTCCCTCCCCAGTTGCAGGGGACAGAGAGGCAAGCAGGGTATGCAGGGGCATGCGATCAGTCAAGGGGCCACGCGAGGATAGAGTGGAGGAGCAGAGATGTGTATGGACAGAGAGCAGGCCACGCGTGCGTAGTGTGAGGGAACAGAAACATATGGAGCAGGAGGGAGATAGGGAGCAAACGCTCTGGGTAAGGGAGCCACACAAGGGAGCCATGCAGCAGGGAGCAGTGTACAGTGAGACACGGGCAGGGGTGGAGCCGTGCGTGGACAGAGCTGAACGGCACGGTCAGCTGCAGGAATAGGATGATAGAGAGGCGCGGAGAGGAGGGGGGCAGAGAGCAGTGTGCAGGGGTAGGCAGCCACGCAGGCTGGGGAACAGAGAGGCGCGTGTCAGCCAGTTGCAGCCCGGGACAGAGAAGGGTGAAGGGGGCCTGGGACAGAGTTGCGAGCAAGGCACAGAGAGGTAGGGTCCAGTAGCTATGTATAGACAGGGAACACACGCGAGGGCAGGACTGGGGGTAGGCATGCAAGTTGCATGCAAGGGCAGAGAGGTGTGCGCGGAGGGAGACAGAGAGCAGTGTGTAGGGGTAGGTAACAGCAAACTTTAGTAGAGGAGCGTGCGGGGACGGAGAAACCAGTCTGAGCGTACAGAGACGTTACAGAGAGGTACACAAACAGAGACCAAAGCGGGCAGAGCACATGTGTAGAGACAGAGACGTGAGGGAGAATCGACCAAAACACGCTATGTATTATCAAAAGTTGGTTTTAGTGCAACATATTTAATAGTGGGTAGTATAATAGTATGTACATAGTAGGTATAATAGTAGTAATAATAGTAAGTATATTAGCCCAAAAGGTAGGCTAAAACAGGCTAAACTGTGTGTACGCATCCTCGTCATCCCACAAGCCCCCTCCCCGCCAGACTCACTCTTCCAAACCCTCCTGTATTGCTGTATGAAGGAAAATATAGTGTAAAAATACAGATGTTAACCGCTAGACCGCTGAAATCAGGGCACACTAGAGGGGGTTTCGAGGGTCTGCATGCTCTATGTAAGCTGCTTGAGGAGGTTCCAGGGTGTAGGGAGGGTTTCCATTATGTTTTGAAAAAAGAACTAGGAGCTTAAATACAACGTTTTATTCAAAAGTAGGTTATTTTAATGAAATAGCTGATACAATCATTGTCGAGAGTAGAAATTTTTATAAGAAACCTGGTATTTTAGCAAAAATAAACCTTCAAACCCCATAAAATTGAATAAAAAGCAGACATTTTCAAGTAAGCAAACTACATAGAAACTACATAGAAAAGTAAGTAAACTAGGCACAAAACCAGCAAATTTTACCTTTTTTATTTTAATGTTACTGATAGAGTAGAGAGTAGAAACTTGTGAGCGGTACGGAGTTAGAAAGTATTAGGCATTATGTATCGTATGAATTATTAGTTCAGTACCAGCCATTGGTCAAGCGAGCATTTATGAAGTTATTACGAGCGAAGAAGGGATAGAGAGGTATATACAGGAAGACCATCGTCTCCTTCTAAACCACCACGAACAGTTTACTAAAAGAGATAAGCTTTGTCTGTGTGCAGTATGAGTAAGCGAAGGCGGGGCAAATACTTTTCCACATGCCGGACAGACAGTATTATGCTAGGATTTCTCTCGAAATCTCGATACGTTAGTTTTTATCACACCATCCAGATGCGCCAACTAGTCAGCAGTAGTCATTTATATGTTATTAAACCTTACAAACCCAGGTCCGGTAAATATTACAAAGAGTATATTACGTACACACGCCAACCTCGAATACCAAACCATACTAGTCTACTTGCAGTGCTCCCGGAGGGAAGGGATGGTCTGGAGTTACACACCAAGAATGCATTCATACAAAGAGTACATCACTCGAGCCCAGTCCAGGCGCCCCGACATGTATGACGCAGGCAACCCTCCCGACATGTATGCAGCAGGCGCACCCTCCCGATATGTACCCCGATATGTACACCCTCCCGATATGTATGCCCACCCTCCAGAGCAGCAGGCACCCATGCCGCAGACGCCCAAGCCGCAGGCACCCCGAGTGTGCACTCTCCCGAGCCAAAGGTACACTCTCCCCAGTACGGGTGTACACTCTCCCAATACAGGTGTACACTCTCCCAATACAGGTGTACACTCTCCCAATACAGGTGTACACTCTCCCAATACAGGTGTACACTCCCCGATATGAGTGTACACTCTCCCAATATGAGTGTACACTCTCCCGATATGTATGTCTACACCGATATGTAACCAACGATATTAACACAAAATTAGGCTAGTGAAAACTACTCATAGTAGGTGAAATTGCGTATATTTACATAAAAAGTAAGCAAAACGCATATTAAACATATCAGTAGGTGTAAATATCGGTGCATAATGCATATTACGATGCATATAGGTGTACAGACATATAGAATTAAGTATATGGGCAGCAAAAAACACACAATATAGATGCATTTTATCGATATATTGACAGAAAAGTAGGTGAAATAGACAAAATCGTAATACAAAGCGGGTACATATCGCTTTATTAGTGGAGTAGGCGCTTGCAGATGCTAGTATAATGTAAAACATAGGTTGAAATACACATACACAGAGTAGATACAAGTATAATACAGGTGCATATGCACACACTGTAGATTCAAATTATGTAGGTGTATAGGCTAATACACACATCGTAGAGGCAGAAGCAAGCATAATGCAGGAAAATTATGATACATATTAGTGCCCAATCTGTGCAACTCCAAGACGTTTTTCTGCAAGCGCTCCTTTGGCGTTTCGCACTGACGCTACAAAGACAGCAGTTTTCGTGCGCATCCAGTCTCTCCCAGTTCGCGTTCGATAGTTTTGGTCAAGCTCGCGATCCTCTCGTTGCATCAAAGGCATGCGTTCGTGTCTATGGACGAAGTACATGGAGCTGTTCCGCAAGTGCAAGACTTCAGCGTGTCCGTAGGCAAAGTCGGAAGATTTTTTTCTCAATAAGTTCAGGATCGAGATGTCTCGCTGCGTTTTTGCTGGTTCTGACTGGACTGTTGATTGAATGTATAGCGCTAGGGATTTTTCCCATCTGATGAAAATTTCCGTTTTGAGATGTACGAGTATCATGGTTAAACAAAACAAAACATTAATGTTACAATAATGCAGACGAAGTGCTTCATGCCGACCATTTTGTTGCGTTGTTGATTCATTTGTTTGTATTTTTCCGTGAGGACTTTAATGGACCAGTCGAGACTCGTAGAAATACTCGTACAAATTCTACGAGCGTATGGTCTAAATAATGCTTGAAGCTGTAATCTAACGTCATGCCGACAGTTCGTCGGCTGAGCAGACAAAAAATTTTCTCACTCTGAAACTGTTCGTTTGCTGGGAAATGGGGCTGGGGAATGCGGAGTGGGGTGGGGAGCTGCCCAACAACCTCTTCGTTATAGCTGTTGTTAAATGCTGCAGTGGGTAGTTGGTCTCTTCGAATACGACGATCTACACTATTTGATAGTGTGGTAGACAAAGTCCTTGGACATTTCGGTGACAACAAGACGTTTGAGTGACAGCTTCATTAGCCTTTTCGGTGACAAGTTAAGTCATTTCAGTGACAAAGTTAGAGAATTAGACGGTGACCATTTTTTTAATACAATGCCTATACGATGTGTGGCCAGAAAGTGACGAGACTTCAGCTACAAAGACTTTCAGAACAAAAAAAGCAAATTCAGTCAACTGCAGCCTTCAAAGAAATTGCCGCCACTTTCAACACATCGCCTCAATCGCTGGTGCCAGCTCCTTATGCCGCCCTGGAAGTCCTCCTTCGTGATGCCCCTCAGCACCCCTGTCACACTCTAGCTCTTTGATGGCGTCCAATCTTCAAATCTGGATCCTTTGAGTACCTGTTTCGCCCTGTGAAAGAGCCAGTAATCACACGGCACCATATCCGGTGAATAGGGCGGGTGGCTAAACTCTGCGACCTGTCTTTTAGCCAAAAACTGTCTCGATCTTTCAATGTCCAATCGCAGCTGTTTCTGACTGTCAGTGAGGAACTTTGGCACCATCTTCAACGCTCTCTGCCGTCCATCCCGGAATCGTTTGTGTCACTCATAAACCCTTGCCTGAGACATACATGTAGCACCATCTCTATGCACTTTACGGAAGCAGCTGGAGGCATTCTGATGGCTTCTTGCTGAGTGTCACCAATAACTTGATGTTAATTAGTTGCTCGTTATTCATTTTGTGACAGCAGAGTAACAGATGTAATGAAAAATAATAAAAAGTTATGAAAACTAAAACACTTCGACACATTACTGCTTCCTATAAAAGCTGAGATGAGCTTCAAGAAGACATCGATTGACTTTAGTAAAAGCTCATATTTTCATATTTAAACAGCAATTCTCGTTACTTGAGTGGTCAACAGGAGACGGACCAGACGAATGAGGCTGAAGGCGCGGTGGTTCTTTATAGATTTTCAATTAAGAGCAATTAAGCGCAAATAGCAAAAGGGAAGAGGACGGTTGGTTTTTGGCTGAGTGCCTTGTGAATATTCATAGCCTGTTTCGCAGAACATTCTAGAATTCGGGAAGCATGTCCGCGGGAGTTTAAATTGCCTAATATGGAAGTGTATAAGGGTTACAAGTGTGCTCGAGAATGAGACTATGAGCTTGGAGCGGCATGCAGTACGTGACATACATAATAATAATAATAATAATAATAATAATAATAATAATAATATTATTAATAATATTAATAATAATAAAAAATAATATTAATGATATTATTAATAATAATCTCACGCCCCACGCCGACCACACAAGTGACCAAAAAAGGGGGGTGTCAAATCGCACGCTTCAGGGCAAGGTCTCGAACGTACTTCACGGCCGGCTGCCTGGCTGGGAGCTCGAACGCGGCACGAACCAGAGCCGCATGCGCCGCGTCGAGCTGCCTCTAGAGCGTCACGGTAGGCGTCCAGGTCTCAGCGTTGTACGGGAGGGCGGTCTCGACAACAGCCTGGAACAGCTGGGACCTGGCGCTGTCCGATAGGGCCTCCGAGAGCAGCACCGCCCGAACAGAACGAAAGGCGGTCCAGGCCTTGTCGCGCCGTCTCGCCAGGACGCCGTTCATCACGCGGGCTACCTCCGTGGCAACCCTTGCAACTCTCAGCGCCTCGACGGGGACATCGTCCGGACCGGGAGTGCGGCCTCCCAGTGCCTTGCGAGCGAACTCCAAACGTCGGTGCTGGTCACCGGACTGGTGTCGAAATCTTCCTGCCGCGACAGAGCCACCTCGGGGGCAGCGACATCTCGTCCGGCAGGGTCAGCGATGGCGCGTAGACGATGGCGGCGAAAAAGGTGCGCAGCTCATTTCTGCCCTTCTACGCAGTGTCGCCGGCCAGGTTCAACGCTGCTGTCTTCTTGACACCGGTGAGGGCGTTCACGACCGGCCAGATAGTTCTGCCGTTCAGGGCCTGACAGACGCAATCGCTCGGATTGAGTCATCAACAGCGGATTGCTGTCATCCCGTGTAGGCGTCCGCCAGGACCTTCTCGGCGTCAGATGCTGGTCGCCTGGCACGTCGCAGTTGCTCGACTGTGCGGCGGGCTTTTCGCTTGCCTTGAAATCACTTGCATTAGCGGCAGAGTCTTGGCAGTGGCAG
This sequence comes from Macrostomum lignano, assembly GCA_002269645.1. NCBI lineage: Eukaryota > Metazoa > Platyhelminthes > Macrostomidae > Macrostomum > Macrostomum lignano. The sequence continues at coordinate 143,230 of NIVC01000659.1, forward strand.
TGGCGATAGCAGAGCTGATGATGGTGTAGTCTGGCACCTGCGCTGATCCCAGGGGGCAGTCACAGAGGTGAACGCAAGCCTGCTGCGGGTGTCTTTGGTCTTGCAGGGCGCGGAAATATCTTCTTCTAGGGCGTTTTGGCGGCCTGTACAGCGGAATATGAAAGCCGCAGGTTGCAGTAGATCAGGCGGTGATCGGACCGAATGGCCAGGGGTTCCACGGTGTCGCAGTTCTTCAGCCGACTGCGTTCACAGTAGCGAACCAGCACGTGGTCGAGCTGCGCCAGGCGAGTCGTGGCGAAACCGCCTCGGGCGTTCTGCCTCCTCCGCTTGCAGCCGGCGAAGGTCGCTAGCTGGTGGTCTGGCTTGCGGAAACGCGTATTGGCCGACACCAGGTCGAGCCTCGCCATCAGGTCCGCTTGCGCGGCGGTTTTGGCGTTCTGACATGACAAATGGGCAGCGCTGGAACCGCGACGCGACGGCATTGAGGTCAACAAGCACCACCACAGTATCGCGGTGCGCCACCATCTCAAACTGCTCCGACAGGAACTCGTAGAATTCCTGGGCCTCCTGCTGATGGGCAGCCGCGCATTGCGGCGACGCAGCCTCACATCCACGCGCAGCAGTCGGGCTGACGCAGCAGACGCTCTCGCGTAGCCATGACCCCACGAGCACGCCGACTCCTCCGCGGCCTCTGCTGTCCGCAGCGTCCAGCCGGCCCCCAGATCTTCACGGTGTAGTCCAGGCTCGGCAGTGATTGACACCTGCAGCATGACGAGGTCCAGCCGCAGGTCTGATGCTAGCTGTGCGAGCATGCCCCTTCTCCAGGCGGACTTCAGCGTTCGGCAGCTGAAAGTGGCAAGCCTTAGAGCGCGATTTGTAACACGCGGCGGAACCGCGGTTGTTCGGGGGTCAGCGGACGATTGTTGGCAGCAGACCAGCGGAGGCGGCCTTTCGTTCGGCGGCCTCGCCGTTTGCGTTCCCTACGCCGCTCAGTGCGTCGTTGGGTGCCTCCCGTCCTGCCGCACTTGGCAGCCGCAGCACCGGGGCGCGGCTCTCCGCATTAGCCGAGGCAAGCGCTGGAGGCTCCAGCGTCACCAGGAGGCAATAGTTCCATACTGCAAATAATTCAATACATACATGTACATGTACTGTACATGCAGACAATGCAGCCGAAGTACACAGCAGTAGTACAAGAAAATGCAACAGGAACCGTACACAGCAGGATTATGAGGAAATCTAACAATAAAAACAGTCTCACATACATGTACATGCATACTGCATCCGCCCCCACATATACAGTACCGGTGCTGCCAATGCTTTTCACACCTGGCCATGTAACGATTTGGATCATGTTGTTGGTTAGTTTGGATAGTGTTGGTTAGTGTTGGTTGTTTGGTGAGGTTAGTTTGGATGCGTAAAACCAAGCCAGGGTCTTTATTGACAGTAGAACTACCAAGGGTGAGGGGGGTCGAGATATTCGATATTCAAGGATTCTGCCAGGGTCGCATTTTTCCCACAAGCGCCAGTGCAGTATTCAATACACTCCTAGCCGTTGCGCCAATCAGTGCGGCCTTGTCAAGCTTCCACATTTCATCAGCCAGTGGCGTAGCCAGGAATTTCAATTAGGGGGGGGGGGCGGGTTAGCCTGGCTGGCCATGCCTTATGCCATTGCCACATTTGGCGCCGCAGGCACTCATTTTAGCGCCGCAGGCACTCATTTTGGCGCCGCAGGCACTCATTTTGGCGCCGCAGGCACTCATTTTGGCGCCGCAGGCACTCATTTTGGCGCCGCAGGCACTCATTTTGGCGCCGCAGGCACTCATTTTGGCGCTGCAGGCACTCATTTTGGCGCCGCAGGCACTCAATTGCCTCATGGTTTTTGGCCCAACCCCACCCCCCAGGCGATTGGGGTGGGGGCCGCGGCCCCCCTGTCACCCCCCTGGCTACGCCACTGTCATCAGCACATTGACCACATACGTCCGCATCCACTGCACGGCCTTTACCCAGACGGAGCTTCTGGACCTTCAGAGGCTAGCTAGGTAGCTGGAGACCCTGTTGCGAACTTCTCCAGTTTCGCTGATCAAGTCTCGACATTGTGGGCAAGCCTCAACTGCTGGACATCCTTGACAGCTGGTCTCTCAAGCATTCCGTCATCCCCCCGACGCCGTCGGCAACCTTCAACATAGGGTGGAAAGTTTGACGGGTGAAAAAATGGCTCGGTATTCCTACTGTTGAAAGAGTCCTGTTAAAAGAAATCAAACACAGTGTGGCTGAAAGCCTTAATTCGCTTCCACTTACCTAGACAGTATTCGGCCAGTGTCTCTCAAGTTTGATTGCATATTTGGCATAGTGAAGTCTATGACTGATAAAAATATGACCATTACCGCAATCGGGGACCCCGTACAGCAAACCGACGGCGTTCCGACGTCGATTACAAAAGTATTTGCTGTTACATTACATCGACAGATATCGACGTTATAAGTCAAAACCTGATAGTCGATGTAGCTGATGCAGGTACGACGTTAAAATTGCACGTATAAGCTACAGCGCTATACTGTCTTATCCTCTTGTCTCTGTTGTGTTGACATCTCAGGTGAAAACTTATTAAATCGGCCTCTATAAGATTGTTTCGCATTAGTCGTTTATAGTTTTACCGTCCCTAGCATTCAGATGTCCACCACAATTGCTATTTAGAGGGCCATTGCTGCTTTCAGTTTTCGTGTGTAACTTGTCCCTATAGTTGCACTTGTACGCAGCCTGTGACTTTCCTGTATGAAAGACCCGATAGTTCTCCGTTTTCACAACCGTTTGATGTGCTCAGGAACAGCAGCACATTTGTGCATGATGTGCTCAGGAACAGCAGCACATTTGGTGCATGATGTGCTCAGGAACACCAGCACATTTGGTGCATGATGTGCTCAGGAACAGCAGCACATTGATGTGCTCAGGAACAGCAGCACATTTGGTGCATGATGTGCTCAGGAACAGCAGCACATTGATGTGCTCAGGAACAGCAGCACATTTGGTGCATGATGTGCTCAGGAACAGCAGCACATTGATGTGCTCAGGAACAGCAGCACATTTGGTGCATGATGTGCTCAGGAACAGCAGCACATTGATGTGCTCAGGAACAGCAGCACATTTGGTGCATGATGTGCTCAGGAACAGCAGCACATTGATGTGCTCAGGAACAGCAGCACATTTGGTGCATGATGTGCTCAGGAACAGCAGCACATTGATGTGCTCAGGAACAGCAGCACATTTGGTGCATGATGTGCTCAGGAACAGCAGCACATTGATGTGCTCAGGAACAGCAGCACATTTGGTGCATGATGTGCTCAGGAACACCAGCACATTGATGTGCTCAGGAACAGCAGCACATTTGGTGCATGATGTGCTCAGGAACACCAGCACATTGATGTGCTCAGGAACAGCAGCACATTTGGTGCATGATGTGCTCAGGAACACCAGCACATTGATGTGCTCAGGAACAGCAGCACATTTGGTGCATGTGCTCAGGACAGCAGCACATTTGGTGCATGTACTCAGGACAGCAGCACATTTGATGCATGATGTGCTCAGGAACATGCAGCAGCACATTTGATGCATGATGTGCTCAGGAAAAGCATAAAAAACGAAGAATGATGAGATGCAAAAGAAAATCTCGCCTGCTACATATGTTTAGAGAGATACGAAGTAAAACGAATTTACACAAAGCAGCACAATGCAACCTTGACTGGGTCACCAGTTCCGATTGAAGAAAACATAGTAAAATACCAAACTGGAAAGTTTATTGAAACGGCGAGTGTATCGTAAAAAATGAATGATTTTTTTAGAATTTTTTCCAACTATTGAATAAATGGGCCAGAAGCGGCCCTCAAGCCGCTAAAGAAAAATGAGCTGCCATTGCATGCGCTGACTCCCGCCTACGCCGCGTTCACAAAGGCCCAGCGCGGTGTAATAAAGTCGGCCATAACCCCGAGCGATGTCCGAGCTAGGGCTTCCGGACTGTCCTGCATTTAAGTAAGTCAATTTCTAGAAAGTCAAGCTATCTTCGACTCTGCAGCTCTCTGAGACTCGACCAACCTCGCTAGACAAGCCGAAGCCATGCTGAGATTTCTGATGCTCCTCGCCGCTCTGCTTCTGGTGGGCGCCACGCAACAGGCGGCTGCTGCTGATGAATGCAGCTGCCACCCGAATGGAGTCTGGTGCAATGGGGGAGATACGTGCAACGAAGGCTTCTGCAATAGAGATAGCCAGGGCGGCTGCTATTTATGAGGAACTTTGGAATGAATCGGAATCACTGAGAGCCTTTGAGTCTGAATAAATATGATAGCATTGCAGCTTCTGACCAGCTCTTTGAGCAATGCTTACATCAAATAAGCTGTGTTTGTACTGTCTTAATCATTTCAGTCAGTCAGTCAGTCAGTCAGTCAGTCAGTCAGTCAGTCAGTCAGTCAGTCAGTCAGTCAGTCAGTCAGTCAGTGTGTCTGAATGTAGAGGACGTACTTCTCTTTCTGATCGCAGTCGATAACAGCAGGCCAAGAGCTACTGCCGTCAGCCTCTAATGTACAGGATGTCCTCTGCTCACCTTAGACGGACCTTGTTTTTCTGGGTTGCATTCTTTGCTAGTGTATATCTGTTATTGAGATTATAGATGTCTCAGCAATCCCTCCGCTTAATACCTCTTAGCATATGCACATGTACATGTATATGCTTCTTAGAGTTACATGTAGTTTGAATATGCATACACAAGCTGAGATGCTGAGATGTCAAGGCTAATGAGGGCAATAGCTGAAATAAATGAAGGGGGTTGCTGAGATGCCTAAAGGCCAAACGTCAAAGGGAGATTCAGAGTCAGCCAAAGCTCGAAGGGAAAGCTGATATCAAGGGCGACTAAAGTAACATATGCATCTACTTAACTGGCTAATATCTTAAGCTGGATAGGTGGCTTTCATAGCCGATGATATTTGCTATAAAAACATCATTTTCCTTAAGAAACTAACGATAGTAACTGTACAAATCAAAAGTTGCATGTACGTATTGATTGAATAAAAGCTACATTGAATAATATTTTAGGCAGTATAGTTTGAACAGTAACTCACTAATAATATCATAGACCGGTCAATCAAAAGAAATTTCTGTTAAAAAGTTGGCTCTAAATTTAACTATAGCTACTGCATAAGTAGTAGATAACGCATATTTACAAAAACCAAAATCTTGAGTAGAAGGACGTTAACTGGAGCACGACCTGGTTGATTTGGATGCTCTGTCTTCCAGCAGCCTCACTCTGGCTTCCTCTGCCGCGGAAATTTCTGAACCAAAAAAGCTTCTAATTCTTTCAGCGCAGATCTTCAGGCGGGCACCGTCTGTGCAAAAATTGCAAAAAGCAAACAGCTCCTCATAGTCGGCATCCACATCAAGGTCGGCTTGCCAGCTGGCCATCTCTGACTCTCTATCAACGCTCTCTGCTCGCAAATGCAGGCTTAAACAGCGCCAGAAACTGTAAAAGTTGACGTAAGTGTGAGAAGCATTGCCCTGCTGGCCGAGGTGACAAATACAGCTGCTGGCGACTGTCTCTGGCAGAAAGTCCACCCCGATACTTCCATGGCTGTAAGCAAAGCAGAACTTCCAGGCCCAATCGCTTTCGCGAAGGATTATATAATCGTGCTCTTCAAAGTCGTAGCCTTCAAAATTGGCGTAATAACCGGATTCATTCAGTGTCTGAGCAGGGTCCCACTGTCGCTTTGTCTGATGACCCGCCAGCCGCTGTAGCGCCTGACAGGCGGACAACTGGTCGCCGAGTTTCAGATGCGCCAAGGCCTCCAGAACCTGGCGGGCGCACTTCATACAGGCCAAGTCATCGGCGCTTCTCAGCTTCTCATAGAAGTCGCTGGCCTGCTCAGGCTGCAGGTGTTGCAGTTCGCACAGTCGCCAGTAGACGAAGCCGTAGATGTCTGCAAAGTAGCTGAGCTTCAGTGTCTCCGGCCGAAACGATGGAACTCCCAACGGGAGCAGAGTGAATGGATAGAAGTAGAAGCTCGTGTCCTGTCCAAGCGGCCTCACGTGACCAGCCAGGTGATGCTCAAATTCGGCCATGTTGAGCAGAACCCGCTTGATCAAAGTGAAAACAGTCAGTTTTGTTTCTGGCGATCCTACGATGGCGCTTTTGAAGAACAATGGCGCTCCTTCTAAGAAAAAGTGCGGCATGCAGACCTCGGGTTTGGGTTCATTGGTAGTGAGTTGCAGCATGAGCAGCAGGGACTCTCGAAACAGCGCGATTAGTCGTTCAGGCTTCCACTCATCCGGGTCATCCTGCTTCTTCTCGAGCATGAAAAACAGCAAAGTCTTGGCGTGGTAGGTCTTCAGACCGGGCGCGTTCCAGGTTTTCGGGATGAGTCGCTTGAACAGGAACTTCAACAGGATAAACAGCTGGCCTTGCACAGTTGTCAGGCTGCGGAGGGCTTTCCTTTCCTGGAAGCTGAAGCTCACTCGAAGCTCGGTCGTTTTATCCGGCCTAGTTGCTCTGACCAGGTGCACGTTGCCCTCGCAATTGACGCTATCATCGCCTAGCAGAATGTTGATCCGGTGAGTATAGAATGAGCTGCAGCACATGTAGGCATAGCAGGTGTCCTGAGCTGGCCGGATTCCGCAGGGCGGAGCAGCGACTGCGGGCTGGGTGCCTGCAATGCAGCGGATGGCGTTTGATTAGCGGATTCAGTAACGATGCATGTGATGGATTTTATTTCTCCGACACTTCATATCTCCGATACTTCATATCTCCGACACTTCATATCTCCGACACTTCATATCTCCGACACGTCATATCTCCGACACTTCATATCTCCGACACGTCATATCTTCGTTAGGGTTAGGCTTACGGTTAAGCTTGTCGGAGGTATAAAGTTTCGAAAATATAAATAGGTGCTTTCGGAGATATGAAAGCGTCCCGTATAAAATAGACTGCAAATACCCCATTGATTCAGGTGACCCCCGGACTTCTACAAACCTGCTTGAACATCGATCAGACAGTGGCCTTCGACAACTTTTAATAGCAAGCCTCGTCCTCGTCTATCGGAGCACTGGCAGCCGAAGAACAGGTGAAACTTTTCCCCCTCCTGGATGACGGTCCAATCGATGTCGGAGTCCCTGGCGGTTCTTCCGGTCACCTGCACCAGGCTGTTGCCCCAGCCGTCGGAGAAGCTGCCAGTCATTTCCCGCATCTCTTCATAATAGGCCTTAACAGCGAGCTTTTGCAAGAACTCGGCCATCTGGCACTGGAACTGAGCTCTCTCCCGGGTGAACCCAGCCTCCAGGAGTAGCTGGTGCAGGCGCAGGCTCATCTGGGCGTCATCGGCTGGTGACTCACTGAGAATTAGGAAGTAATAGTTGTGTCGTGACTATTTAAAGAAACAAATATATGCTCGCTAGTAGTCTATATACTCAGCAACATTGAAAAGTCGCTACTCTGTGCCAGTGAGCAATTTCTCTTGGACTATTCTGAAATAAAAGATACGAGAAAACTGATCGGGTTAGCTTCAATCCGTCCAACCCTCGCACACCGCTCCCACCACTTCATTCCTCAACTCAAGTCTGCCGCGGCGTAGCTGAGTTGCGTTACTCGCAAAGATTGAGAGACTTTTTTCCTGAACTCTTAAAAGTGACGATCACAGACAGAATCTTCTGGGATGGCGACTTTTCGATGTTGCGGAGTGATATTTTGAACTCCAGTCCAGCCTAATAGCTATATAAATATAACTCTTTACACATCGTTGAAATTTCCAAACAATGCTAGTTTCAGACTTCATTTAGGCCCTCCGAGGGGCCCAGTGTGCATACAGTGTATATTGAACACTTACAAAGCGTGGATATCAGTAAGCATGGCCTTGAAGTCCGCAAAAGTGTGAGTATTGTCGACCGTATATTGGATTTTTCTGAAAATAATTGCAGGCCAAGTTAGAGTTTTAATTTATAAAACCCTTGTACGAGAAAAAGAGGGTGTAAGGCACAACCTTGACGAGTCTTCTTCCTGATCAGTCTGAGTTGAAAATCTCAGCAGCAGGTCGACAATCACCTGATGCCCAGCGCTCCGAGCAATGTCCAGCGCCGATTGACTGGCACTTTTCTGTAGGTCTAGAACTGTCTCCTCGAGATCCGCGCCATTCTCCAGCAGGGCCTTCACGATGTCAGCGTAGCCTCTGCTGGCGGCACGCATCAGCAACGTCCAGCCGTCGGTTTCTACCGCTCGGCAGCTCAGGTCAACGAAATTCGCCACGAGCGACAGGCTCAGAGCGATGAAGCCGCCTGCTATGGCTGCATGGGCGATGCGCTGCGTCTGTTCTGGCGTCAAGTAGCTCAGTATTAACCGGAGCGAGCTGCACGCGTTGTTGGCCGCCTCGCCGTCCAGACAGCGTACCAGCCCGTCAGGACTTTGCTTGATTAGCTCTGCAATGTTGAGTCCATTTTCTAGCAGAACAGATACGACTAGCACAGAATTATTTCCAAGAGCGCAGGAGGATCCACTGAGAGTCCGTGATATTCAAATCGGCAGGACGGAATCCCAAACTAATCAAAAGTTGTACAACACGGGATTGTCCGTATCTGGCAGCGTCTATCAGACTGTGCCAGATGAGTTGTTTGCGGTCTGCTTCGGATTTAGAGTAAAAATCGAGCAGTTGCTTTGCAATACAGACATCTGTCAGATTAACGGCAGGGTTGGTGCCAAGCTGTTGATCATGAACTTCCTCCAACAGAACAGCGGCAACTTGAAAATCGAGCGTTCTGAATGCGCTTTGAACGATCGCTGCTCGATCTGGAGGATCTAGATCATCTGGGCGGAAAATGCCTAAATTCAGCAACAGCCGAACAGCCCTCGGATCGCTGGATGTTGCCGCATGGCACAGTGCGCGTTCGATCAGTTGCTTTCGTTCGTCCACGGTCAGTGAGCAGTGATCAAATCGTTGGCAAATTTGATGAAAAATTTCTGTAGCGGTTGGATCTTTTGAAGAAGCCAGCTGGTACAGCACGTGACTTGTTGACTCGTCATTCAAAAAATAATCAACAACCGTAGGAAATTGCAGCAGTTCCCGCAACACAGAATAATTGCGCGCAGAAGTAGCTGCGTTGGCGCACTGATTCAGCAAGCAGCCGTTGCGCTCGTTACCGGAAATGTCTCTAATGGCCGACAGCAGTTTGTTAACAATAGGCCAAGATGAGCACTCGGCTGCCACGATGACTGCTTGCTTATTGGAACCAGTTTCTACCGGATCTGGATTTGCACCGGCAGTCAAAAGCAGGTCGATAATTTGTTCTGAGTCGGATTTAGCCGCTAATTGAATCGGTCTGCCATTCAATCTGGGAAGGCTCGGATCAGCTCCGTGTCCCAGAAGCAGCTCCACAGCTGCGGTCTGTCCTGAACCAGCAGCTGAGCACAAAGCGTTCGTGAGCGACTGGACGTCTAGAAAGCTCGGGTTAATGTCCGGATTGCAGACTAGCAAACGTACAATGTCCTCCTGTGTGGAAGCGCCGACTGTACGGTTGAGCGCGCAGTATCTTTCGTCTACTCGATTGTCCCCGGTGGCCCCCGAGCGAAACAGCAGTTCAACAATCTGTTTATGACCGAAGCTCGCGGCATAGTAGAGCGGTCGGCAGCCGAACCAGCGCTGCTCCGGCATGTCCGGATCTGCGCCAGCCTTTAGTAGCTCGGCTACTATGCTCAAATAGCCTCGGCGGGCCGCGAAGCTCAGTGGTGTAGCGTGGATGCGTGGATCCTCGTAGTTGGGATCGGCCGACCAGCGTACGAGAAGGTGCCGCACCAGATGCGCCTGGCCGCGAAAGCTGGCCTTTATCAGAGCCTTCTGAATGAGATCCGGCAGTCGAACGTTGGAGTCAATGCTGCCTGCTTGCAGCAGCAGCTGATCAATCCGTTCTATGCTACCAGCTGCGACTGCACGGTAGATTTCAGTTGCATCTGCTGTGGAAGCTATAGTTTGCGTTGTCAATATGTACATGTAGACACGCCCGCACTTAATTATACGATTTTATGAGCTTAATACTTATTCGCAAATTTGTTTACTTTCCCGCCACATGGATGCCTTTTGAAATAAAAAGCTTCTGGTCTAAAACCTACATGAATGGAAGAGCACATGCAGTCAGTGATGGACGAAACTTTGAATACTGATGAAAAGTATGATTTCTTCTGAAACTCGACTGCTGTGATGTGATACGGAGAGAGTGAGTGATGCGCAGAGAGTGAGTGATGAGCAGAGAGTGGGTGATGAGCAGAGAGTGAGTGATGCGCAGAGAGTGAGTGATGAGCAGAGAGTGAGTGATGAGCAGAGAGTGAGTGATGAGCAGAGAGTGAGTGATGAGCAGAGAGTGAGTGATGAGCAGAGAGTTAGTGATGAGCAGAGAGTGAGTGATGAGCAGAGAGTTAGTGATGAGCAGAGAGTGAGTGATGAGCAGAGAGTGAGTGATGAGCAGAGAGTGAGTGATGCAGAGAGTGAGTGATGAGCAGAGAGTGAGTGATGAGCAGAGAGTGAGTGATGAGCAGAGAGTGAGTGATGAGCAGAGAGTGAGTGATGCGCAGAGAGTGAGTGATGAGCAGAGAGTGAGTGATGAGCAGAGAGTGAGTGATGCAGAGAGTGAGTGATGAGCAGAGAGTGAGTGATGAGCAGAGAGTGAGTGATGAGCAGAGAGTGAGTGATGAGCAGAGAGTGAGTGATGAGCAGAGAGTGAGTGATGAGCAGAGAGTGAGTGATAAAGCAGAGAGTGAGTGATGCAGAGTGAGTGATGCAGAGAGTGAGTGATGAGCAGAGAGTGAGTGATGAGCAGAGAGTGAGTGATGAGCAGAGAGTGAGTGATGCAGAGGGAGTGATGCGGAGAGTGAGTGATAAGCAGTGAGTGAGTGATGCGGAGAGAGTGAGTGATGAGTGACAAGCTATCAGGAGTAATTTTATTTTTTTAATTCGCAATAACATGCTTAGAACGGAAGCATACAAAATTTTCAATTAAACAATGCACTCACCCATTTGCTGTGATACCTCAGTATGCGGCACTATTAATTAGCAGCTTTAACCAATATCAAATCAAAATAAGCTGAATTTTTAAGCGCTGTAGTTTATGACTGAACAAGAAGAATTAGAAAAAGAAGCAGCCTCATGCCTATCATACAAAAAAATACAATTTCTTTCAACTAGGAACCATACAGTACTCTACAGTGTACAGATGAAATTTGATTGCAGCCAAAAAAGCGCGGGAAGGCCTTTTTGCTTCAATTTGAATTGTACAGCAATTCAAAGCTATTTTTAGAACGACCGATGAACGATATTAATTGTACAGCTTCCTTTTCCTCGTACATGGAAAGATGGAGAGAAAGTACTTGGCACAGTAAGAGACAAACAAAAAGAAATCCTTTAGGTAGCGGCTACTCACTAATGACCAGGTGATAATCAGGGAGTGGTTACTCACTAATGACCAGGTGATAATCAGGGAGCGGTTACTCACTAATGACCAGGTGATAATCAGGGAGCGGTTATTCACTAATGACCAGGTGATAATTAGGGAACGGTTACTTACTAATGACCAGGTGATAATTAGGGAGCGGTTACTTACTAATGACCAGGTGATAATCAGGGAGCGGTTACTCACTAATGACCAGGTGATAATTAGGGAGCGGTTACTTACTAATGACCAGGTGATAATCAGGGAGCGGTTACTTACTAATGACCAGGTGATAATCAGGGAGCGGTTATTCACTAATGACCAGGTGATAATCAGGGAGCGGCTACTCACTAATGACCAGGTGATAATCAGGGAGCGGTTACTCACTAATGACCAGGTGATAATCAGGGAGCGGTTACTCACTAATGACCAGGTGATAATCAGGGAGCGGTTACTCACTAATGACCAGGTGATAATTAGGTAGCGGTTACTCACTAATGACCAGGTGATAATCAGGGAGCGGTTACTCACTAATGACCAGGTAATAATTAGGGAGCGGTTACTCACTAATGACCAGGTGATAATCAGGAAGCGGTTACTCATTTAAGAAGTGAGGCGACAATTAAGGAGTCAAAATAAAATTGAAGCTATTATTTAATGAACTTTAAGACATCATTAAGTTGATAAATTTGACAAAAGACTAAAATATTTGCTAATTCATATCACACGAAGTTTCGAATGAATTGCATGATCTCTACCAGTACAGAAGACAATGGATTCTTTGCAAAACGCGTTTGTATTTTTGCTGTCTTTGGCTAAAGAGTTAACTCAAAATTAGCTACTTTTTACTAGGTTTTTATTAGGGAAGATAGCGAATAGCTCGTACAACTGATGACGTAATGATGTGCAAGATTCCCGACAAATTGTAATGAAAGAAGTCAACATTCTAAATCGTTATGTAGAAAGATTCATAATTTACAAATTAGTGCTTTAAGTAGTCGCATTCTGTATTAATGTGGGACTTTGGGCACTAGCTCGTAGAGTGAGTAATAGTGAGCAATGAAACCTTGTGAATGAGTGATCAATAACAACACAGCCTTGTGAATGAATGAATGGCAACAAGGCAATCTTGTGAATGAGTGAAAAGCAACAAGGCAATCCTGTGAATGAGTGAATAACAACAACGCAATCTTGTGAATGAGTGAAAAGCAACAAGGCAATCCTGTGAATGAGTGAAAAGCAACAAGGCAATCCTGTGAATGAGTGAAAAGCAACAACGCAATCGTGTGAATGAGTGAATAGCAACAATGCAATCTTGTGAATGAGAGAATAGCAACAACGCGATCTTGTGAATGAGAGAATAGCAAAAACGCAATCTTGTGAATGAGTGAATAGCAACAACGCAATATTGTGAATGAGTGAATGGCAACAACGCAATATTGTGAATGAGTGAAAAGCAACAACGCAATCGTGTGAATGAGTGAATAGCAACAATGCAATCTTGTGAATGAGAGAATAGCAACAACGCAATATTGTGAATGAGTGAATGGCAACAACGCAATATTGTGAATGAGTGAAAAGCAACAACGCAATCGTGTGAATGAGTGAATAGCAACAATGCAATCTTGTGAATGAGAGAATAGCAACAACGCGATCTTGTGAATGAGAGAATAGCAAAAACGCAATCTTGTGAATGAGTGAATAGCAACAACGCAATATTGTGAATGAGTGAATGGCAACAACGCAATATTGTGAATGAGTGAAAAGCAACAACGCAATCGTGTGAATGAGTGAATAGCAACAATGCAATCTTGTGAATGAGAGAATAGCAACAACGCAATCTTGTGAATGAGTGAATAGCAACAACGCAATCTTGTGAATAAGAGAATAGCAAAAACGCAATCTTTTGAATGAGTGAATAGCAACAAGGCAATCTTGTGAATGAGTGAATAGCAACAACGCAATCTTGTGAATGTTGAATAGCAACAACGCAATATTGTGAATGAGTGAATGGCAACAAGGCAATATTGTGAATGAGTGAATAGCAACAACGCAATCTTGTGAATGAGTGAATAGCAACAACGCAATATTGTGAATGAGTGAATGGCAACAATGCAATCTTGTGAATGAGAGAATAGCAAAAACGCAATCTTGTGAATGAGTGAATAGCAACAATACAATATTGTGAATGAGTGAATAGCAACAACGCAATATTGTGAATGAGTGAATGGCAACAACGCAATATTGTGAATGAGTGAATGGCAACAACGCAATATTGTGAATGAGTGAATGGCAACAATGCAGTCTTTTGTCTTTTGAATGAGTTAAAAGAAAAATTCAGTTTTGTGAATGAGTGAATAAGTACACACCGTTAATACTATCTACAGATCTACTTACTACAAATCTACTGCGGGAAATTCTCTCGCGGGCAAATTGCACTGCGGGCAAATTTCCTGTGGGCAAATCTCGACAGGCAATTCGTCTGCGGGCAATTCTCGTGTTCCCGTGGCTACTCTCTAGTAGACTCCTGCGAACATGTCTCCTAAATTTTTTGCGAGAAAATTTTTTTTATTATTACTTTCGGGTTTGAGCTCACAATTTGACGGCAGTCAAAAGTTGGACCACGAACTGGCTGGGTGGCCAAGCTGATCCATTTATAGTACTTGATTGAAGATAAACAAGTTATTTGTTTAGCCAAGCTATGCACTATTTTTTGTAAATAAATTAGCTTTAAGTCGGCTCACTGCTCAATCATTCAAATTCAGGATTGACCTTCCTAGTCTTCTTGGAAATTAATTGCCGTTTCGAATCGAAGCTTAGATTTAAGCAATTTAGCGCCGTAGACAGGAGTCGAGCGCCAATTTAGCGCCGCAGGCAGGAGTCTAGCGTCATTGCAGCGCTAATTTAGCGCCACAGGCAGGAGTCTAGCGCCAATTTAGCGCCGCAGGCAGGAGTCTAGCACCAATTTAGCGCCGCAGGCAGGAGTCTGGCGCCAATTTGGCGCCGCAGGCAGGAATCTAGCGCCAATTTAGCGCCGCAGGCAGGAGTCTAGCATCATTGTAGCGCCAATTCAGCTCCACAGACAAGAGTCTAGCGCCAATTTAGCGCCGCAGACAATAGTCTAGTGTCATTGTAGCGCCAATTTAGCGCCGCAGACAGGAGTCGAGCGCCAATTTAGCGTCGCAGACAGGAGTCTAGCGTCATTGCAGCGCCAATTTAGCGCCGCAGACAGGAGTCTAGCGCCAATTTAGCGTCGCAGACAGGAGTCTAGCGCTAATGTAGCGCCGCAGACAGGAGTCTAGCGCCAGTTTAGCGCTGTACGTAGCCCGTAGGCAAGAGTCTAGCGCTAATTAAGCGCCATAGAGTCATAGACAGTTTAGCGACAATTTAACGCCACAAGCGAGATGTTTTGCTGAAGTCGTGTTAGATCTGCAAGTTTAGATTAAAATGTTTAATTAGTTGAGTGTACGAATAGTTTGGCAACAATTTAGTTGGCCCTTCTGGCCTAAGAATATTTTACTGTGCCTGCCTTCTCTAGTGGGGGCGGTCGTCTTTCTCTTCCCTTTGGTTGCAGAGCTGTAAGCTCGCAATAACTCGTAATCGTAACTGTAAGCTATTCTATACTACGAGCATAGTGCATTGCAAAGATAAAATCGCGAAAAACCCAAGACGCTCTCTTTTCTCTCTGCCCACCAGTAGACTGCTTACAATTATAATATATGTATACATATATGCGGCACACCGGGGTCCATTAGAGAACGATTGGACTATAATACAAAAACAGAGCTCTATATTCGCGAAAGATAAGGGTTATTTTGCTTGGTATGGTAATGATGCCTTACATAGCCATTACAGGCGCCAGCATAATAAATAGCAAAAAACAGTAGCAGCTTCGCTTTCGCTTTGTTTATATTTCTTATATTTGCATTACATTCAGTAGCACCCGCCAGCCAGCCAAGAGATTCTAGAATGCACTGTAAAGTTGCAAAGTACAGACAGCACAGAAAGAGAAAAGCCATACGACGGCGCTTGTTAACAGTTCAAATCAGGGTTTAAATGACTTTCTACAAAGGATTCCACTCCAAAACTACAAAATCGTTACTTTAGTAATGTACATCTAAATGTACATCTGAATGTACATTAATTGCCTCCCCCGCTGATTTGGGTTAAAAAACGGGAAAATCCTATACCAGTTGCCCGCGCATAGTTGACCGACTTTTGTTTTTATGACCCAAACGAACGAATTCGGTCAACAAGATTCAATTGGCTGTTGGGCAACGGTCTACCCAACTGAAAATTCAGCCAATTACACCCAGTCTCTCTACCCTTGCTTTTATAAAAACAGCCTGACACGTGATAAAAAGGCTAACTTTTTTGCCTAGTTTATTCTACTAGACCATACTATACTATATCTATGATTCTGTGTTTAGGGCACCAGTTTCTTACTGATTTGGATAACGCCTTGACCTTGGCAGAATTTGTGCTATTATTTTAATAGAAAAAATTCTATCTATACTGCTCAATCGACAATAAAACAGTCCAGATAAGCACTAGAACTGTATAAGCCTAGGAATAAATCGATTCAATATATTTGAAACCATGGATTGCAGCATTTTTCTTGATGGCAAAACCTACTCAAATAATCATAGACTTGTCAAAGAAATAGTAGTGGATGCTACAAGACAATATTTTCCATTGGAAGAATTCCACCCAGATGGAGATAATAGACAATATACCATGTTAGACCTTGGCTGTGGAACTTGTGAAAATACAAAATGGTTTGGAAGTCAAGTTGGAGCTAAAAGCATTGTTGGCATTGACTGGGTAAGTTCTTTTAAGCATATATTTACCACTAGGCATGCTATGCTTGAATATATTTTGAATACTAAAGCAATCTTAAACATAGTACACCATAGTGGCACTCTGCCCTGTTTCCTGTCTAAGTTTTAGTTTTTTTTGAAGACCTAACATATATTTTATAAGTTCAATTCCTTGTTTGGCCTCTAAGGAAAATGTAGCTTTTGGTCTATTTAGCCTAGGTCTATTTTTAGTTTGAGTTTTGTATATTAAAGGGAAATATAGGCCTAGTTAAGAAGTTCCTAGTTGGGTTTATTATACCTTTTTAGTTTTTTATGTTTGTTTTTACACAAATAAAGTTAGGCCTATTTTGTTCTAAGGCTATAATATTTTACTTATGAGGCCAAACAAAGAATCTAACTTAAGTTAGGTCTTTTAAAAGTTAGGATACAATTACGAGGGGTGTCCAAAAAGTAGTGATACTTTTAACCATAGCTCTTATTCTATAGCTTCCTGTGATTTAAAATTTTATGAACTGATAGCGGCAAATCTCTTCTACAGACTGCTTTTTGAATTTTTAAAATTGATACTAGAAAACAAGTTATAGGCCTACCCACGAAAGTAATAGTACCTGTACCATAGAGTTACACAAACTATATTGAAATTTATAATAGTCGACTTCTGCACTCATTCATTAAGAGGGCATCGATAAATGTCTTGTTTAAGCAATACCAAAGCCCAATTGTAAAATGATGCAAAATGAAAGAAAAGGACGGAATCATGCGCAGAAAAATAAAGCATTAAATCCATTACTTTACTTGCAAACAGAGGAGCTTGCATTTTGCCATTCGTCCATGAGTTCATTGCCTATACTCGACAACACACATGGATGTGCACTCAGTTGTTGCTCAGCAAAGTACTATCTTCACTCTTTGGGGCGCTAGCCACAGTGCCTCAGAAATTCATGCAAAACTTTGCTCTGCACACGGATCCTTTGTGGTCAGCAAAATGACAGTTTATCGATGGATTGAGCAGTTCAGCGAGGGAAGGACTGACTTGGCAGATCAGCATCGGATAGGGCGGCCATACATTCATCAACCTGATGTACTGGTGGATTCCATTCTGAATCTTCTTGACGATGACTCCCAAATGACCATTAGAGAGATTGCTGACAGGTTGGACAAGCCGAAATCTACAATTTATCAAAGCTTACTTGGCATGGATCTCGTGAAGCTCAGCCTATAATTTGTGTAACTCTATGGTACATATACTGTTACTTTCATGAGTATAACTTTTGTTCTCTGGTATCAATTTTAAAAATTCAAAAAGCAGTCTATAGAAAAGGTTTGCCGCTATCAGTTCATAAAATTTTAAATCACAAGAAGCTATAAAATGAGAGCTACAATTATAAGTATTACTACTTTTTGGACACCCCTCGTAGTAGTGTTAACAAACTTGAAATGTTAATATTATTTATAGAAAGCAAGTTATTATACTTCATAGCAAGGTAACATTTTATTTGAAATGTTTGAAATTTGAAAAAAGCAAGAAAAAGGATAGCTAATATTTTTATAGAAGATATAGCAAGTAGGCCTATATCAAATAATTTGATACTAGTAACATAGGGTTTGGATCATATAATAAGCCCTACAATAGAATTTTTGGCCTTGAATATATTATAATAATAATAAAGGTTTGCTAACCCCTGATTTAAGTTAGTATTATCTATAATTAATCAGCATTGAAAATCTGCCACTCTACTATGTATCAATAGGCAATTTCAATTGGACTATTTTGAAATAAAAGATAAAAGAAAATTGATTAGGATATTTATAGCTTTAATATATCCTATCCTTGTATATTGTTCCCCCATTTCATTCCTTGGCTCAACTCAAGTCTATTATAGTATAGGCTTAGTTAAGTTGCATTACTAACAAAGATTCAAAGACTTTACCTACACTTTCAAAATTGATAACCATAAATAGAATCTTTGTAATGACAACTTTTTAATGTTGCTAAGTATATTAATCTATTGGCATTAATAGCTCCCAGTTATATAGCTAGGATTCATTAGGGGGTAGGGATAGAGACATAAACCTATCTCCAATAGAAGCAATGAAAGCAAAATACAAAGGCAAAAAAATTTCCACTTTGAGAAGGAAGGACAAGGAGGCATGTTCCCAGTGTCCCCCCTTGGCTATACCATTGATAGATCTTTAATAAGCTATTCTTTTTATAAATATTGTTAGTCTAATTCTAGTGGCATGGCCAGGGGGCCGCAGCCCTCCCAATCACCTAGGGGTGGGGTTGGGCATGGCAAGTACTAAAAAACAAGCAAAATTTAGAAGGAAATGATACAAAACTAGAGAGAACAAGGAACCATGATGCAATGCAATGCAATACCATTATAATACCATTATACACATTGAACATAACATTGGGATTGGGCCATTGGCTATCACTATGGTGTGGCATGCCTTGTGGCATTAGTGTATGCACAAAGTAGCAATGGCATAGCATGAGACATGGCTAGCCAGGCCAAACCACCCCCTAATTAAAATTCCTGGCTACAACACTGTCTAATTCTGATTTTACCATTAATGTCTAAGATCTCTCTAGTAAGCCTTTGATTAAAATGTTATACTTTTATTTATTTAAGGCTTTATTAGCTAATGTTGTTACTATAAGTAGAAATTTTAGAAAAATTACAATCTTAGAAATACCCTCAAGGCCTAGTATTAAAAATATCAAAAAAGCTAAAAGTCTTAAATATTGTTTATTTTATATTGGCTTTTGCTACTATTTGTATATATATTTTGCCTATTCATTATAATAAATTATCAATACATAAAATATAGACCAAATCATATATGCATAACCTTGGGAATTATTAATAACATGTGTGCAAGCGCTTAATGCTACTAATAGTAATAATAATAGTTTTTGTAAATAAATTTGTCAATAATAATTTCGAGTTTTATCACTCAAGAATAGTATTCACATATTATTTGTTTTAATCTTCTAACGTTTAATAATAATATTCATGTAAAAATTGTATGTATTTTTAAACCGAAAACTAATTTTAGCCCTATTTGTTTTAATACTGCATATATCAAAATTAATATTGATCAAGTCTCAAAATAGTATAAATAGACGGGATCTGGCCAGAGAGCCACCAACTGGCTGATTGCTTGTTCCTAAATTAGTCTCAAGTCTCGCTACTTGTTGAGCCTTAAACTGTTACTTAGAAATCTTTTCAAGACTTAGTAAATTTTTCGATTCAAAGAGTGAAGTGGAAGTTAATCATATCACAGATACTACTGATACTCAGAATACCAAGGAGATTGAAGTAAAACAAAGTAGATCTCGGGAATACATATACAGTATTGAGAAGGCCGTGACCCTCTAATCTCGGGAACGCCTAAACGACTGGACTAGACGATCAGACACTTAAATAACTACAAAAGAATTACAAGGAAGATCATTCTGAGAAATACATTCCAGGCCAATAGTAGACCACTCGGCATATACTAAGAACGCTACCAATACATATACTAAGAACGCTACCAATAGAAGTAGATACTTAGACTAATCCTTAGACATATACCTAGACTTATTCTTAGACTTATACTTAGACTGATACTTAAAGACTTATACTCAGACCTATTCTAAGAAACATTTCTCAGATTATTCTAATATTGATAAACTCATAATTTATTAATCGAATAATCTTGGTGGCAGCTACCAACCTAAGAAGAACACTTAAGAGATTAGTAAATTAGCCCTGTGACAGCTTTTGGTGACAGTGTGAAATTATTATTAGAGACAGAAGTAACCCCTAGGACACATGGTTCCTTGGGACTATTGGTTGAAGGCAGTCACGTGACTACTATTCTATCTAATATCGACTTACATGTGTGTGTTGCCAATAGAAATGGCCAAGTGAATCCCAAGGTTATGCCCAAGCATGGACCAAATATGAAAATATAACCAAATGTTATTTTTATAACAACTATAACTATTTTAGGATTTTATATAATAACTAAGGTTATAATAGCCCTTAAAAGCAACAAAGGAAATATCTTTACCTACTAGTATAGCAGCCTAGGTAGCATGGCCTTTTGTTAATGCTTGATAGCACCTATATAATATGGCCTTTAATCAGAAATCTTGGTATAATTTTTCTAAATCTATCTCTAGAATGTTTAGTTTATCAGAGGTGGCTTTTAGAGTTTCCCATAGTAAAATGAATATTTGGAATAAAATAATTAAGTTTAAAAAGGCCTTTAAAGTCTAAAATGACAAATAATCTACTGTTTTCTTTTCAGAATACAAAATTTCTAGAATATGCAGCTAAGCATGTTACCATTACTACTAAAAGTACATCTGGAGATAGCAGCAAAGCTGAGAACATTAGCTTTGATTTGCATTGTATCAATCTAAATGAGGCTAACTGGCATAACAGTGTACCAAGGCAACACTATGATCTAATCACAAGCTTTCTAACTCTGCACTGGATTAAAAACTTGACTGCCTGTTTTGATAGTTTCAAGCAGCTTGCCACACCAAGGAAAACACTAATGTTTCATGTGATTGGTATCCAGCCAGGACGGAACTTTCAAGCCACTATTAAATCACTTGCTACCACAGATAAATGGGGTCACATTGTTCAGGTAAGTCTATTGAAATATATAGTGTTCATTTAGTTATTGCAGTGCATATTGCAGCTTTAGTTAGTCAATATTGGTAGAAGTTTGATATTGATATTGTAAGTTTATGCAAAACCTCTTTGATACATTTATAAAAAATATGTGATATTATTGGTTTTACTTTAAAATGAAGAGTATCTTTCATTTAAAGATTCATTTAAAGGTTCTCTAAACCCTATCTCTTGGATATAGAGGGGTATATATAAATCCAGAAAATTTTGAATCAAGGGCACAAATTACTAAGGTATATAAAATAAAAAATTCTAACTCAATAGAAGCATGCACCCTATGTACCTCCCCCTTAAATCTGCCACAACTTGGATACTCATCCCAAAGTTAATATACCTTAGTTTTACTTTTAATTAATAACTTTAATTGGTTTCTCAAGCTTAAAACACTTGTGTGACTGATAAATAATGTTATGTTGCCATATGCTATTTATTTACTCTTTCCTAAGTATCATATGATTGCAAGTAGAGATGCTAATACTGGGACCCCGGTTTCGAAAAATACTGGTTTTGGGCAATTTTTTGGTATTACCAATACCAGTATTAGGGTCTGGTATTGGTCTAAAATTATGTCTGTATTTTTACAAATTTACAATTTTTTGTTTAAATTGCATTTTTCTAGAAAGTAAAAATGCTTTTGCTTTGGCTTTTTAGCTTTAAATTTACTTGGGATTTGGGGATTTCTTAGAATTGGGGAAATGTTTAATTTATGCTATAAGGAATAAGCCTGGGGATACTCTTGATGGCATAAGTGTCTGAGTGGCAAGACACTATCTAATATACCAAGGGGGAAAGAAGAAAAGGGCTATGCAGTAGATTGGAGTTGCCTGGGAAATGGATGCGCCAATGGGAAATTTCAATAGCTAATGGGGAATTCTAACAGTCAATAGGGAATGCTGGCATAGAAAGTGGGATATTTATAGGGAATGGGGAGGTAGGAAGGCAGAATGCCTAATGAATTGGCACTAAGGCCTAATAGCAATTGCTTAGTTACCCATTAGCTAAATATCACCATATATTTGCTCATAATTTTAGTAATTTTACTAAATATGGTGGACAATTATTAACAAAATTTAAGCAATAGTATGTACATATATAGTAAGCAAAGTAAAGCAAGGCAATATATTTAACCACTTAATAAGGAAAAATAGAATTGAAACTATGAGTAGAAGATACATGATTTTTTGTGATCTATTTAACAAACAATATAGCTAGGCCTATATTAAAGTGAATATGATAAGGCAATCAATAAGAAAATAAGGTAAGGCTAGTAAGAATCCTACTAAAATGATAACTATTGTACAAACAATTACTACTACTTCACAAATAGTGATTGGATTTAAAAGTCAGGACAATTCAGTAAATGATTTATAATGCATTCAAAAAAAAAGCAAATAAAATTTGACTTTATTAAAATTTGGGAGCCAAAATATGAAAAAAGCTATTGAATACTGGTATTCAAAACTGGTATTGGTGAAATTCTAGTATTGAATACCGGGATCCTGGTTT
Organism: Macrostomum lignano; assembly: GCA_002269645.1. NCBI lineage: Eukaryota > Metazoa > Platyhelminthes > Macrostomidae > Macrostomum > Macrostomum lignano. The sequence continues at coordinate 165,695 of NIVC01000659.1, forward strand.
TGGGCAAGTCCAGTATTTTAGCATCTCTAATTGTAAGTACTCAAATAGTACTAGCCCTTTACATTCCACAGTAATTCATAGACAGAACCATAACCAGTAGATAAGCAACTGCAGCAAGTAGAAGTAGTGAGTCACTTACATCTAATGTGGCAGCTAAACTTTCCTTTCCTTCCTTTGGATTGTAGCCTTGGGATATGTAACTTGGGTTTACCAAATCTAATTCAATCATTAAAATAGCAATAAGAGATCTAGGTCAAATATGAATAGACAAAAAGCTTAAGTGTTTATATATTTGGCTATAGGCTAGGATACCACTATTTTTCTATTAATATACACACTTGATTTGGATTATAATAAAAAACTAAGTATAAGCCCAAGGCATTCACAAGTAGATAGGCCCTATTGGAATAGGTAGTCAAAAGGCAGCCAACCATCTATTGCAATTTCGGAATTTTCCAGTGTTGCATTGTGGCTAGAGTCAAAGCAAGTTGTATTGCAGTACAGTCCAGTTTTGGCTAAATAGCAAAGAGTAAATATGATTGTCTTATTAAGGCTAAATGCCTCATCATCTAATTAGTACACCTTTTCATGTTCAATTTTGATCAAAGTCCAGTTCTAAAAAAACTAATGAAATTCAATTCAGACTGGGGACAATTTTGTCTATGGCTAAACCTTGCTTTGGTAGCAGAATAGACAGAATGTTTTGAACTGGGGTTTGTTTTTATTGACAGACTTACTCTGTAAAAGAAACCCTATAGCAAAAATTAATGCAATTTTGAGTAAACAGTAGGAGTAACTATGATTGTCTTATTAAGGCTAACTGCCTCATCATCTAATTAGTACTACATCTGTAGAGTCTAGGTAAGGTACACCATTTGAGGAAAGTCAGGAAAATGAAAGCAAAAGTGAACTATTGATTTTGTACTATTAAAGATAAAATGTGAATGTTCACTTTTGCTTTCGTTTTCTTGATTTACTGTCTGTATTATTTGTGGGTATTTTTGCAACTTATCCCTAGTCTACCACAATTTATAATGGTCAGATTGGCCAGCAGTTGCACATTTACAAATAAAACTCTAGATCAAGTATAAAAGTAGTACAAAAATCTTTGCATACTTATCAGTTTCTTCAAGAATCTTGACAAGAATAAAATATTAAAAAGCAAAATCATATCAACCCTAAACATACAAAGTGTACATTTCTAGTCTAAGGTTTTAATATCTAATCTTTAAGCCTTGGTTTTCTTATTGACCCTTTGCATTTTGTTGGTTAATTCCCCTACACAAGTATTGGTATCCAAGCGATGAAATGTCTAAAATTTGTAGCATCTGATATAGAGATAATTATTCTAAGTCACTATATTAATAATTTATAACTTGATACAAAGCCTTTAACTTTAGGAAGACAAACATATAGGCCTAGTATTCTTAAATAACTTTTGGTGGAAAAAAATTATTTATAAAAAAATTATGTATCTAGGCCTACTGACTAACTAGTGTCTACTATCAGTCATATCACTATCAGAAAAATAAACAGAATCAGAAAAAAATAGGGGTCTAGTTTGATAATTTTTTGGTAAAAAGGCAAGAGGCTTATCAATTCTAATATTAAACACATTTTTCTACAATTTAGACCAGATTTAGTAGGCCTACTAGCCTTGTTTATCCTTTGACTTTTAATAGCACAATGCACAAGAATATGACCACCCATTTTAATTATGTGGGAGTAGTTAACCCCTTTCACTTTGCTTAGATTGCTCTCTAATGCATTTAGGCAATGACCAAGATATTAAATGGGGTCCAGTATGCTTTCAAATAAAGTACAAGAAAGTACGACAGTATGACAGAGTAAAGTAGAACAGAGTTGTCTTGTATGTCGAGTGTCAGTAGTGATGATCATTGCTTTCTTATTGATCACTTTTGCATGTTAAACTAATGTTTTGGGTTTAAAAAAATATTGGTCCTTGGTTTCTGCCTAGCCTAGATCTGAATGATGCAGTACTCTTGACCTTTAAGTAAGCCTGGTACTCCGCCCGCAAGTTATTAATCTTTAAATTTTCACGTGCAACTCAATTCATTATTTGAATCGTTTCTTTCCTGTCGTATTAAAAAGTTAAGATAAGTTAAATGAGTTTAACAAAAAGTTTTTTGATTACTAAAATTACCCTGTCTTACCAGACAGACCTATGCCATTACTGGGCAGCTTAAAGCAAACCATTTTAGTGTCGTTCTTTTTATCTTGTGGTCTGGAAATAAATCCATCTGGAGTTGAGTTTGACTCCCGAGGTCTGGTATTCATTTCCCAATGTTTTCAAGTTCCATTCCGGTTGTTCAAGACTATAATTGATGCCATTAACGGTAACAGAACCCTGCAATTGGAATTCAGCCAGCGGCTATTCAACCTTGATAAGCGCAGATAAAGTTTTACTGACCCCAGCCCCGGCCCCCATTCGTACGACACTTACCGTACTAGTACGACACTTACTAGCTAAAGCTGTATGTGCCCTGAAGTACATTATTATTATCTAAATGTCGCTACCGGCAGGGTGTAATGTTTTGGTAATTTGGTTCTATTTGTTTTCCGCTTCGCGTCTGAAAAGTCAAAAGAATATTAACGAATTCGACTGATTCAAGCGGTGGTAAACCTTCTCTTTGTTGTTTGTCTTATATTTCGAATGGTGGTAACAGTCAATCAGTGGTATGGTGACTACTGAGATTAAACCTAAGCAAGAAGCAGTAGTGAATTGTTTTATACTTATCAAATCGAATCCAAAGGTTCAGGCTGGATTATGTTAGCGTCAGATTGTTTCTTTTTTTCGGGTTGGCTCAATGTTAGGGTGCCTTCGTGAATATAGTAGTTTGAATAGTTTAGCTATGGAAGAGTGGTGCGGCGAGACGGGGGGGGAGAGGAGAACCGAAGGACACTGCTTGCTTGGTTTCTTATATTGGATGGCGAGTGGTCTGCCATTGGCGGTCTATGCATTAGCGAATACGGTGTTAGTGTAAAGCGCATTGGTGGGAAAAACGCATAGAATATTGTTAGAAGAAATGGCGACATTTCAAGGGCTTCCCGTTAATTTTTATGCAAGTAAGCCAGTGAATGGTAAGGATTATTATAACATACAGTGTTACGAAATTCTTTACTTGGATCATGCTTTCGTGTGTGCAGCATGTGTTTCAAGATGTATTTGTGCCTCGACTAATTAATTCTTAGTCATTTCTAAATATAGCTTAGGTCTAAAATATCAGTAGGTCAGCGGATGCGAGTATAAGAACCCAGTGTGTATATGTGTAGTTGGTAATTACTTGTACATGTACATGTAAAATTAAACAACCTTGAGGAATTCTCACTTGTTTTTAAAGCTTCCATTCGTATACAGTATATTGACTATTTGCGACAACTCCAGCATCAATCCAATCAAACTCGTTGATCGAGTTAGTAGCTTTAAATCAAGGGTCGGCAAACTTTTACTTCATGGGCCAGATAGATAATCTAGCGCATGACTGCAGGTCAAATGAGGAGAGATAGAGAGAGGAGAGGGAATAGAGATCGAGAGACGAAATAGGTGAGAGGATCGAAGTAAAGAAAGGAGAGGAGAGGAGAGGAGAGGAGAGAGGGGAGAAGATCGAGCTTGGCCGAATTTTCATATGAAGCTTCGTAGGACCCGAGGGCCGGCTTCGCGGCAGAGGCTTCGGAGTTTCGAAGAGGCTTCGGAGAGGCTTCGAAGCCGGAGTTTGACGAGCCCTGCTTTAAATATATTTACTTTTTATTTCGCGCACAGCTAAAGTGTACATAACAAGCACATCTTGGACAATCCTGATCCCCCATGTTGCTCTTATTTCAGGCACGCAAATCCAGTTACGTGTGTCTAACTGACTAAACTAATCCAACCCCACGCACCTCCCCTCCCGCATTGTGGACATGCCACTGCACAGGCCTTCATGCACGAAACTCGATGGCAAGACCCGACCATTGCCGACTGGCGCACCGGCCCCGATCCGGCTGGCGCATTTCGCAACATTCTAACCGCCGCGGGCTTCTCGGTCAGCGTCTGCGACAAGATGGCGTTCACTTACACAACGGAGAGCGAGGCCGAGTGCCGCGGGCATCTGCAGTGGCTGGTGCCCTTCACCTCCCAGCTGCCTGACGGTGACCGTGCGGAACTGATGGACGACTTCATGTCGGTGTACCGCCAGTTCACTCGACAAGAGGGTCCCGGTCAGTACGTGTGGGAGAACGAAGTCCTGGTGGTCTTGGCCAAGTTTTAACTTAAATGCTAAGAGTGATAATTTTACTTGGTTGTGCGCGTAACTTTTATAAATAATTCAACTATGAATGTCAAATTTTTTTATACTGCCAAGTTTTGAGTTTGATGTATGTTTGGTCATAGTAAAGTTATTAGTTGAAGTTATACGAGTATAGTTCCGTCTTATAATTCTTAAACTTTAGCCCTTCAAAACTATCAGGCAAAAAATTCAAAAGTTTCGCTCACAGATACCAGAATAACTACATGTAGATGGGCACCCAGGCATAATATACTAAGTAAAACAGCTTTCTACTTTCAGTTCAGTAGCAAAGAAGAATACATAAGCTATTTTATAAGAATAACGGCAGCTGAAATGAATTTGATAAGTTTAGAAGCCCAAGCTTTCAGGCGTAAACAACTTGCTAATTGGCTCAGCCATAATGTACATTAGCCAGTCCACTGAAATGTACATGGCAGCGTTAGGCTGGAATTCCGAGAAAGGCAATAAAAATTGGGGTGGGGCGGGGTAGAGTGGAAAGGCGCGGTTGGAGGGTTTAAGCTGGGGGTAAGAGCCAATAAGTAAGCCTTGGCTTTAAAAATGCATTAAAATGCTTTAGTTAAACTTACTACTGAACTGAAAGTAGCTTGCACGCAAATGTGCAGAGTGGCCCATCTAGTTATTCTAGTATCTTAAACCCTTTCTGTTTTTTAGAAACAACAGTTTTGTCATCATGGGTCGAACTCACTTGCATGCAAAAATACATTTTCGAATCTCTAGGCAGCCGTCCGTGGCTTTGTGGCAGGGGGAGCCTTTCCGATGTAAAGTGCCAAGCGTCACAGGATATTAACCTGATTATATATATATGTTACGAGTATAGAGGCATTGCTTTGACACTAATCATAGCTCGCACTACCTCCAGTGTAGATTCATAAAGTTTTTTATCTTAGCTATGACTTTGTAATCTGACAATTAAATTGTCAATCTACATCGCATTTGTTTTGTTATGAATTTTATTAGAAGGTATCGGCGGTAAAAATTTCTCTATATTGCTACTCGAAAGAGTGCTTTTTTTGCTCTGATCTTCTGCTTCGATCTTGCCCCATAATGCGATTGTCATTTTTGAGTAAAAATCTGGACAGGATCACAGTGGTTGTTCTGCCGTTTCATCGAAATTCTTGATTTGTTTTAATGCTCAAGTGTCCTATTAATTATTTCATGTGCACAGATATGCGAGTAATTTTCTCTACGTTGATTTTTAAGGTTCTTTCAACTTTTTGCCGGCTGTTGGCGCATGCGCTCATTGTAACGGGTGTCCTAAAAAAGCTTATCCATTTTAAATGACTCCTGTTCAGCACTTTTCCGATATGCGATCCCTATAGGGTACGGGCTGCAGACCAAAAGACAAGCATAATCTTAATTTAATCTGTCGAAACCGCATTCTATTAGAACAATGGTTACAGCAGCTATAGCCCTGCTTTAAAAATAAGACAGCATCTCAATGAGCACCCCACGACCCTCTTGAAGCATCTATCCGACCCTCGGGTTTTAAGATTTCACAATAGCAATCCAGCCCGCTTAAGGTCTCAGCTCAGCTCAGCTCCCTTACCTCCTCTCCCTTTTTCTCCTCCGCTAGCCTTTCTCTCTCTCTCTCTTTTCTCATCTCCTCTCTCTCGATCATCTCATGACTCCTCTTTCCTCTTCTTTCCTCTCTCATCTGGCCCGCAGCCATTAGCTATAGGTTCTTCATCTGGCCGTTGATGTAAAAAAAAAACTTGCCAATCCCTGACGTAGCGTAATCCGATCTGAAAGATTTTCAGACACGCACTAGTATGGTGTCTTTCTATATTATTTTGTCTATCCCTTGGCCAATTGTTTAGCAAGATTTCTCGCAGATTTAATTAGCTATAATCTATGATTTTTTCCTTGGCTCTATCCCTCAGTTATTTAATTTTTATTGCTTACCTTTTGATATTTCACTGTAACTTTTATGAAACAAATTCAGCTAATTTAGCTAAGCAAATTTAGTTAATAACTGTTAATTTCCTGCACTTTCTCAACAAAGTTCCCCCGCAGTGACACGCACTTGGCCCAGCGCTCTGGTAGCTTCTGAATGCCCGCAGCGTACCAGTCTTCACCCTGGTGTTTGCACCACCGGTTCACTGAGGATGCCAGTGCAGTCACAGAAACTCTGTGGCGTCCTCGCAGAGAGTTTTTCAGCGCCGGAAACAACTAGAAGTCCGATGGGGTCAGGTCTGGCGAATGAGCAGGGTGAGGGAGCTGCTCGAACCCCAGCTTGATCGCGTATGGCAGCCTGCGCCTTGTGACCGAGGTGTTGTCATGGACTGGAGAAGCCGGATGCCCCTGGTGACCTTTCCTCGCCTCTTCTTGATTGCTTCCTTCAGTTGACGCAATGTGGCAACGTAGGCGTCTCCCATGTCCGTCTGCTTCTAAGGCCCCACTCGATAGGATAGGCAGCAACCCTTTGCTGATCCCAAAAGATGGTGCCCATCCGCTTCTTCATTGATGGGACTGCCTTGGCCTTCAGCGGAGTGGGCTCATCGGGGTGCTTCTACTGCATGCTTTGAGCTTTTGTCTCCGGCTCGTACAGGGAGAACGTTGACTCATCCCCGTCACAATAGAGTCGAGAAACTCCTCTTGGCGGTGCTGCATCAGGCAAAGCGGATGCTGACATGCCTGCATCCGATATGATTACGCTGCATTTCCGCAGTCAGGAGTTTTGGCACCCATTTGGCACAAACCTTTGACATTCCCAGCTGGACCGTCAGGATGGACTGCGCGCTGCCACAACTGATGCAACAGGCCTCTGCTATCTCAACAATAGTCACTCGCCTGTCCTCGTAAAAGAGGCTCTGGACGCTGTCGATAACGCTCTGGTTGGTGGAGGTCCTGGGTCTGCCACACTGCGAAGTTCGTCTTCGAAGTCACCTTTTGCCTCCTTCGAAACTGTGAATCCAGCGGATGATGGTGCGATATGACGGCGCAGAATCCCCATGTGCTCATGCAAACTGGCTTCAATTTCTTTTGCTGCAGTGCCGCGCCTCTACTCATAATGGATGACGGTACGTATGGCTTCGCTTGAACCTGACATAGTCGCTCAGGGTCGGTGAAGAAAAAATGATGTAGATTCTCGAGCTACGCAATCTAGTGACGTTAAAAATTTATGTTTAAGTAGGGGACATAATGTGCCTATGGTAACAACTAAAATCAATTTAAAGAGAAGCCCCGTGTACAAGAAAAATTAAGCAGTCACTGAAATTTTTTTTCGTCCCACTACTCCCTCGATCGTATGCTAATATTTCAATAACATTTCATGTCCTACAGGAAATTTCTGTCTTATTTAGACCACTTTGTACGTCAACAGCAAAGCCTTAACGTTAAACTTTTTTTCTTATCTAAATGTAGCTTAATGCCTGTAATAAGGCATAAGTGACATACATAGTAAGGTTCGTCCTCTAAGTTTTAATTATGTCTTGAAAATGCTCAGTATAACTTGAATTTGCGTCATCTCTAAACGTTTCATATGCAAATTGATCAGCTGGACAGGCCTTATCTGTCTAGACGTTAAAAGTCGATTCACTTGTGGTATGTGTGGCACTCGTATGTGAAGATATGCCAAAGCCACCAAATATTCTCCTACCTGTTAACCTGTTTATCGCTAAACCAGATTTTAAAGCGGTTCTCCAAATTCAACCGTGCGCATATTGTTTTTAAAAAGTTTCTTTAGAAATTGGTACCAAAATCGATTGATCGATGGCTTTCACAGGGGACAATATTGGGTCTCTTGGTGGACGCGCCTGTCTCTTTGTGAGCACCCATGTCTCTTGGTTGGCGCCACTGTCTCTTGGTGGGCGCGCCTGTCTCATGGTGGGCGCCCGTCTCTTGGTTGGCTCTTTGTTTCCATGAGCTGTTATATACAATTTAGACGCGTTTTTCCTCAGAGTTCTATTCGCCCAGATGCAGCAGGTCTTCAATCTTGCTATTGTTAGCTACTGTGCTAAAGCCCCTGGTGCTAAAGCCCCTGGTGCTAAAGCCCCTGGTGCTAAAGCCCCTGGTGCTAAAGCCCCTGGTGCTAAAGCCCCTGGTGCTAAAGCCCCTGGTGCTAAAGCCACTGGTGCTAAAGCCACTGGTGCTAAAGCCACTGGTGCTAAAGCCACTGGTGCTAAAGCCACTGGTGCTAAAGCCACTGGTGCTAAAGCCACTGGTGCTACTAAAGTCTGTTCGCATTAAAATGACACCCTAAAATGATAGAAGAGGAGAGAAGGGAGGGGAGAGAAGAGGAGAGAAGGGAGGGGAGAGAAGAGGAGAGAAGGGAGGGGAGAGAAGAGGAGAGAAGGGAGGGGAGAGAAGAGGAGAGAAGGGAGGGGAGAGAAGAGGAGAGAAGGATAGAACAGGAGACAGGAGAGAAGAGAAGAAGAGGAGAGAGGAGAGAGAAGATGGCGGAGAAGGGTGAGGAGCTGAGAGGAGAAAGGAAATTGGGATAGCGACATTTGCCTGCGGGACGTTTGCCAGCCGACATTTGCCTGCGGGACGTTTGCCAGCCGACGTTTGCCAGCGGGACGTTTGCCAGCCGACGTTTGCCAGCCGACGTTTGCCAGCCGACGCTTGCCAGCCGACGTTTGCCAGCCGACGTTTACCTGCGGGACGTTTGCCAGCCGACGTTTGCCTGCGGGACGTTTGCTAGCCGACGTTTGCCAGCCAACATTAAGTCAGTGAGTGAAAAATTTGATACTGAAATATTCGCAATTTAGCGGGTTGAAAAAGTTTTTTTAGTCCAACTTTTTGACGGTTGTTCGCATGTATAAAAGTTCGAAAACAAAATCTATACAAATTATGCAGTTCATCAATCTAGCATCTAGTTTCACAACAATTTTTTTGAATGTGAAAATATTATAAAGTTTACTTCTGACAGTTCTGTATCGCTTTTCCCAGTTTGAGATGTTTCATTTTTGATTTGCGAATGAAGACACGCAAATTTAAACAGGAATATCCAGCGAGCCAAGTTTTGAGCAAATAAAAGAACTGCTGAACGATAATTCTGGCTTATATATTTCCCAGTTCATTGGGAGATCCAAAAGCGATTTAATTCCAATGCAGCTTGTCAAGTGCACGCTGTCATGGCGAAACTCCGTTAAGCAGAGTTTGGCTTTTGAGTTAAGTTATAGGCGAGACTAGACCAATACCATTATGGATGTCTCAGTCTTTTCCCATTTAGCTTGTAAAAACTTAGCTTGTTTGGCCACTGAGATGGAAAGGGCCATTCCATGGCATACATAGACACCAACTGTGACGATGGAAACTCCTATTTTGTATTTTCACCTTCCTATTTAGGCAGACAAGAGCAATAACTTCAATAAGCCTGAACAATAGTTTGTTAGTAACCCGTATATTTAATAGCAGTAGTAGGGAGCGAGCTGGAATTAGATTAGTGCAATGTCCACAGTTTTCAAATGCAAGTACATGTAAGCCTAGAGAGGGCATACTTCTTTAACCAATTGCCGCCTGCAAATGTCCGGCAGGCAAACGTCGGCTGGCAAACGTCGGCTGGCAAACGTCCCGCAGGCAAACGTCGGCTGGCAAACGTCCCGCTGGCCAACGTCGTATGTAGACCCGAGAAAGGAAAAGGAGGAGGAGAGGGGAGAAGAGAGAGGAGAAGAGGAGAGAAAAGAAAAGCGCGAGAGGAGATTAGAAAAAAGGAGCTAAGAAAAGACATACATGTACATGTAAACCCGAAGGACTAGCCTACTGAAATAAATTAAGGACGAGAACTACGTTGCTTGGAAAGAAGGCAGGTTTTACTAAATAAATTGTTATAGTAATAAATGTTACCTTATATGATTGTATGCTGTAGCTATATTATTCGTTAAACTCGTCATAAAATTCATATGTTTTCTTGTCATCAAATTAATTCTCCCTTTTTGCCTATTAGAATCGTCTGAAATATTATACTATACCTTAAAAGGTGCGCTTAATAACTACTACCTTATATATTTTGTTAAGAATTGTCCGCCATTATTGCTAAAATTACTATAAATATAAGCAAATGAATCGATAGAGAGCCCAACTTCTGTGGCCGCCTCTTTGTAATAGGCTTTGTCTTTCGGCCAAAATGAACAGTTGTTCTAAAAATAGATCAGTCTATGAGTTATTCCTTTGAAGGCGCCCGCCTTTCCCCTTCCCCAAGAGGTCCTGTTCAGCTTTAAGCGTACAGTCGCCTCCCCTTCTCTTCCCTAGAAGGCATTTGTTCAGCTATAAGCGTACAGCCTTTCTCCCTCTCCCCCAGAGAACGTACAGTCTCTTCCTGAGTAATATTTCTAACCCCTTTATCAGTTGGACAGGCGTGTGGCCTCCCTTCCCCAGATCTCTAATTAACCTGGCGATCTGCCAACTCCTCATCCAGACGCACTGTCTGCTTAGGCGCCCTGCCCTTATCTAATTCCCTATTAAAGCATATCCCTCCCATGCCAGCATTCCCTATTAGCTATTAAAATTCCCCAATAGTGCGCCCCGTTTCCCAGGCAACTCCGATCCATCGCGTAGCCCTCCCTCGGACTAGTTAAGTTAATATAGATTGTGTCTTGCCGCTCGGACACACCACGCCACCAGGAGCAACCTACGGCTTACTCCTGTTAAGTAATATAAATTGCGCAGCCCCCCCCCCCGAATTCTAAGAAAACCCCAAAAATTCCCAATAAACTTCCCACCCCCACGACCCCTATAACAGTTTTGGTAACAGCAGTGAGATTCGTAAACAGAGAGCCAGTAACCCTACAACAGATTTGGTAGCTAAGCGGTGGGATTTCAGTGAAGAGAATATAACCCTACGACAAAATAAATTACCGAGATAGGAGCTCTTCCTATTTCCTAATTTTTATTATACCTTTGATAGAAGGGGGGACCCAGTGTTCATCTTTTAATGTCCTTGTCTATCTTTTTTTTTATACAGTACATGTGTGTGTAGCTCGACTTACTGATATTTATTATTCATGCATAAAACACTTTCGTTAAGAAAATTACGATTCTATGTTAATTTTATAACCTTAAGTAATGCCCTAATGCCTAAAATTCTTAAACAATGGCAGAACTCGACTCATTGGTTAATATTAGCCTTAGAACTTTATTTTATCCTTTATTAGCTCAATGATACAATTAACAAAATGCATGGTGAAATAGAGGCTTTTTCAGGTTGTCTTAAATCTACATTGAAATTATTTTTATTTCGCTTTTCAGTCTTGTTGGGTTCTTAGCCACTTGTAGGTCCCGGACTGTTAGTTTCTTAATATAAATTCTCATCTCACTCTTAACAGCTATAGGCTGTATGGGAAGTCAGTACGCACAATAAAACAGCCTATCAGTCAGCAAAAACAATATAATATTAGCTTGTTGAGATTTTTATTAAAATTTTTCACACCATTTTATAATAATAGAGAGAAATTATCCGTTTTTAGGTCTTCATTTATTTAGTTTTATTATAACACGATTTCATCTTATAAAATTTAAAGCAACGTTTCGTCAGGTTCATCGTAAACGAGCACACAACTGGACACTGGACTGGACTGGACTCAATTGAATAAATGATCGACATTCTTGTAGGGAGTACGAGTACTGGAGTAGTAATTAGCTGATAGACTTTTGGCAGCTACTATTTATTTGAATTGACTATAGAATCAACGCTAGCGTGTAGTTTTTTCTGCCTAGAACTTTTCCAGAAATTATCGCTTTTTCTACTTGACTTGAATTTAAGAGACTAGTATAATTTACTATTATTGCAGATCAGATTTATGATCAATACTTTTCCTAAACTACTCGTTGAATTCGGAAGAAAAAATCCTACGTTTTTATTGTCTAGTTCTAGATCTAAGCATCTTCTTTCTATTAAAAAACATTTACCATTATTGACATTGTCTTCTTGCAATTCAAAGCAGTTTGTAACAACTACAAATAGCCATCATCCCAACATATTTGGTAGGCCTAGCCTCAACCAGCACAATCAACGAAGCAAGAGAATGTCTCAAGTAAGTAGAAATTGGAGGTGCTATTAAGCACTGCTATTAATATTATTATTAGGCCTAGGCAATTACAAATATTGATTTCTATTTATAGTATAAATGTAAATTGTAATGTAAGTTTGTACTTGTTATTGGATTAAAAATTTTTACTTTTTCTTTTCCAGAATAGATGTGGTCATTTGGTGTAATATCTAGGCCCTAGGGTCTAATACCTTTTTATTTGCCCATATTCCGATCATGCCCAAAAATTATATACCCAAAGTAGGCCTATGTGCCCAAAAATTTGGGCCTGCATTGGCCCTGCATGCCAAAAGTAGGCATACATAGTTGGTGTGTATCACTCCTAAGAAAATTGTGTACATGTATACCTAGTGGCATTCCAGCATGGAATTCTTGTATCTGGCATATAAAATGGAAAATTGCAACTTTTTTTTGGCATGCAATTTCATACTGAACCAAAAGCAATTTTTACAATCTTAAACAAAATTTAGTGGCGCAATTTTTAGCATTAACAATTGTCAAAATAATGTTTTGCGATAGTCTCATACTCTCATTTTTTGACGACTCATTACAATAAATATTAGATTGATTATCTTTGTTTTTTTAAGTAGAAAATTTTAAATTTGAACAGTTCGTAAATAACGAACTATAAATGTTACATTTTTGTAGTAATTTTATATTTAATACAGTAAAGTCAGTAATTTAAACTGTGCAAAGAGTTGCCAAATAATTCACAATTTTTGTTGCATTTTTTGCAGCCTGTATAGGTGCGCAATTTTTTTTGTGTTGCGCAATTTTTCGCAATTTTTTTCCCGAATGCAAAAATGCGTTGCAATTTTTGTGCAAGAATTCCTTCCTGGGTGGCATGCACTTCATAAAATCAGGCAGAAGAATTATTGTAAAGTAGAAAAAAAGTTCATTTTAATTTTAGGTGGTAAGCAAATAAATTTTAAGCTTTCTAGAAATATTTTTAAGCTTGTAACAAAGCATTTAAACAAATCTCTGCATGTATCAATTTTTTACTGTAAATAGTATCATCAAAAAAGCAGAGAAATATACCAAGTTATATGCCAAAAAAGGTCTATTATGCAATTCAAAAAAGTCATTTATTGTCACAACATAGGCATATTTTTGAAAATGGGCATGTACTCATTTTTTTGGTATGCATTTGTAATTATTCATTTTTTGTTTGAGCATATACCCAGCATGATTTGGACTATGGTTATCTACTAGTAAAGAGTGGTGATCAGTCACTCAAAAACTCCCACTTCTAGACACTGGCATACATGCGCAACTGCTGGCCGACCTGGCCGATCTGGCCACCGTAAATTGTGGTGGACCAGGGGTAAGTCGCAAAAATGCCACCCCAAAGAATACGGACATAGTACTAATTATATGCTGAGGCATTTAAGCCTGATAAGACGGTCATAGTTACTCCTGCCGTTTACCCAAATAAGCGTTTATTTTGCTTTAGGGTTTCTTTCACAGGTAAGTCGCATTTTTGGTCAAAAAGTAAGTCGCATGGCCAGTGTAAATCAGGGGGGTTGCGCATGTATGGACACTGGGGAACAAGTGCCTAGGTATTTTCCAGTTCAAATAACTTATTGCAGCAGATCCTCTTGGGGTCGGCAGCCAGTGGAGTCCTGTGGCTAGCAAGCTTGCTGAGCGGTTATGGCGACTAGTTCCGGTGAACAACTGTTGTTCCTTGGTATCCTTAACTTTATCTGTGGGTTGACCAGAATGAGAGTGAATCAGAATTCTTGATGGTCCTCGAGCTCAGAATTCACAATAGAATATGCATGTGCGCCCTTATGAACAATTGAATTCTCTAACTATCTATAATAGGTCCTCCTGAAGGGCATCTTCTTTGTTATGTCCAAAATGTAATGGATAACTCAATTAACTCAATAAATCCTCTAGGAATATCCTAGGAAACAAGGAGGCCTTTCTCAAATGTATCGACAATGAACTGCTCTTGTATAACTCAATTATTTAACTTAATAATGTTAACAATCAAATAACTGAATCTAGTAAATGCTTACCAATCGAACAAGTGTGGTTCCTCAGAGATTGGTCTTTTTCTTGTTTCTTCGGAGTCTTCTTAGAGACCGCTCTGAGCCTGAATTTTTGACTCAAATTTTTACTTATATTTATAGCAAAATTTTGGAGAAAAACTGGTTTGGGATTGGGTATTTACTTAGGTCATAAATGTTTGATTAAGCGGTCATGCATGTTTGAGCATTACCATATATGGGGTTAAGCAAATATAGCTGTTGGAATCTGGTTCCTTGATCAAACAATGTAGGGTTCTAAATCATTCTGTTTGTGCGTGATTCCTAAAATAGATGACTTATTTTTTAAAAGAAATTGACTTCCTTAGAATATTACTTTAAGTAGAGCATTACAGTATGGTTTAATAACTCTCTACACTAGCAGACAAAATGACTTCGAAGAAAAAAAATTTTCATAGTTATAGGCCTATATATTATAAAAGTTTTTTTTATATTAAGATAATATAATTAAAAAAATAGGCACTTATTATTTAGGCTTCCAGTCAATCTGTAGAAGTGGTTTTTGTTTCTAAGAAATACTTGTTTTAAAATGTTACGCGAAAATTCTATTTTTGTTTTACTTTGCAAAATATTCTCAAATATTCTATGTTTGTTTAAATATACACAAAAGAAATAGTATAAATAGGAGTGAAGTTTAGGGAAGTAGGATTCAACTTGCTCTCACAAATTAAATCTTTTACAGCTTGTTCAATACTTATTCTCAGATCATTGCTTATTTTAAAGAGGTATTGAGAGTTGGGAATCAGGGATTCATGCAAAGAAAGTACTAAGAGAGTGATCGCTGTGACCCTCTAATCTTGGTAACGCCCAGACTGGAGAAAGAGAGAGAAGTACATATACCAGTAAGACCGCTCAGGCCATATACTAAGAACGCTACCAGACTAATACATAAGACTGCTCAGGCCATATACTAAGAACGCTACCAGACTAATACATAAGACCGCTCAGGCCATATACTAAGAACGCTACCAGACTAATACATAAGACGCTACCAGACCATATACTAAGAACGCTACCAGAATATACTAAAAACACTACCAGAATATACTAAGAACGCTACCCAGAAGATATATGAAATTCTAAGAAACAGTTAGAAATACTAAAGGCAGAATTTAGTATCAGCAGTATAAATTCTAGACAGAGGAATAACGCCTGTCACAGCTGGTGGCAAATCGGTGGGATTAAAATTGATAAAGTAAGAGGTGAAAGGCCTGTCACAGCTGGTGGCAATAGTGGGATAGTTGGAGGACAGAAGTAAGCCCTACGACAAATCTAGCAACAGACAATCTGACAACAGTCAAAGTGGCTACAGATAATCTGGCAACAATTTATTTTGTAGATTTTACAGATTTTAGGACTGCATCTAATGCTTTATAATTGTATATAGTGCTCTTGTTCTCATCTAAGATGCGTCAATCCTAATGTAAGTTACTGTAGTAATTAAATTAAATTAAATTAATTTTAATTTTAATTTTAATTAAATAAAATGTTATTTTCTGAGTTGTTTATTACAAAATATAAATACTTTAATGTGTAGATGTCCTATAAATTAGACCTCATTTATATTTATATATTCATTGCTGCATGTGAACTATACAAATATAAAGCTTTTAAGCAACTAATTGTCAAGATTCTATTTCCTTGTAACAATACTCAAGAATTGAAAAACCCAAAAATTGCTGGTTACATTGCAACTTCCATGCATTTGCTATGCTAAAAATGCATAGGAGAATGCAACATATAGTTGTAACCATTCCATTTAATATAACAAATTCAGAGTAGAGAAATGTTTGCAGAATTCAATATAAATAAAAAGAATAATAGTACATAGCTCTAATAATCTATATAAATGCTAAATCATTGAGTTTTTAGCTTTTATTCATATTACACCAATTGTTGCCAGATTGACTATTACCAAATTGATTGTAGCCGGATTGTCTGTTTCCAGATTGTCTTGTTGCCACATTGACTGGATACCATTATTTGCATGGTACCTTGTAAATATTGCTGTTTCTTTTATAATATTCCTTTGATATTACTTTGCACAATTAATAGTTAATAGCTAAATAAACACATATAAATCATGCCTTATTCATTTATTCTATTTAGTTTTAACTCATTATTAGAGTATAAGATAAGTATTTATCAGGTAATTTTTTTAGCTACTTTATAGATAGTGCTAGTACTATTTACAATTATAAACCATTTTGGTAATAGCCACTTTGATAATTGCTATTTCAGTAACAAAGTAGACTTATAATTTTCAGTAGTATATATAATAATTGACTTTAATACCTATGAGATTAATAATTAACATGTCAAATATTTTATCATTAAATATAGTTTAATTTTCTAGTTTAACTATATTATAATTTATTTAAACTGGCACAGATCAGTAAAAAAGAAAATAGATGCATTCTAAGATCAGAATATAGTTTTACTATATAACTATAGTTAAAACTATATAACTATAGTTTATTGTTTGAAAAACATGTCACAAAAGGGAATATTGAAACTTGTAATAATTGTAATTGTACTAAAAAACACAATTTGTATCTTTTACATAGATTTAGCAAATCTGAAAATTGAAATAGATCAAATAATACCTATATACCAACAATTTGAACACTATGTTTCTGCATAGTCAGCATAGATATAAACTTCACAAAGTGTGGGCCCTAAGAGAATATATCTCAATGATTTCTTTCTAGTCTATTTCACAAAAGTTCATTAGCATTTCATTCTTCAAAGCATATCAAATTATATACTGTTAATTCTCCTTTGTTACTAAGTGGCTATTACTAAAGTAGACTATTATCCTATTTATATGGTATTGGGCAAATAACACTGGCAATATTTAAATGGTATTGTGCTAGTAGCAAGTAACAAAAAATATAATAATATAGTTTTAGTTATAGTGGTTACATTAATGCCTTCCCTGAAAACCCTGCGCCCATTGTTCAGCAGAAACGAGCAGCTGGCAGCGGCGACAAGACGGCCTCTGGGCCCGCCAGATCTGGGCTGAATCCCTGGCCCGAGTACATTGCCGAGCGGGAGAAGGTCTGGTCCAGATGCAAAGCGGCTTACGAAGAATTTGTTGCTAAGCAGCCGCGCGAATCAATTCGAATCACGCTGCCGGATGGCACCGTGAAGGAGGGCGTCAGCTGGGAGACCTCGCCGATGCAGATTGCCAAAAGCATCAGCCAGGGCCTTGCGGAGTCCGCTGTCATCGCCAAGGTCAACGGCACCCTGTGGGATCTGGACCGGCCGCTGGAGGGCGACTGCAATCTGGAGGTGCTCAAATTCGACTCCGACGATGGGCGCTACGTATTCTGGCACTCGTCAGCTCATATTCTCGGTGAGGGAGGGTATTGTATTGGCGAATATCCATTCATTGCTCCTCAGTTGCTGGGCTAGCTTCCCAGATCCTCATTTGCTGGGCTAGCTTCCCAGATCCTCAGTTGCTGAGCCAGCCTCCCAGATCCTCAGTTGCCGGGCCAGCCTCCCAGATCCTCAGTTGCTGGGCCAGCTTCCCAGATCCTCAGTTGCTGAGCCAGCCTCCCAGATCCCCAGTTGCTGAGCCAGCCTCCCAGATCCTCAGTTGCTGAGCCAGCCTCCCAGATCCTCAGTTGCTGGGCCAGCCTCCCAGAGTGTCAGTTGCTGGGCCAGCCTCCCAGATCCTCAGTTGCTGGGCCAGCCTCCCAGAGTGTCAGTTGCTGGGCCAGCCTCCCAGTTCCTCAGTTGCTGGGCCAGCCTCCCAGATCCTTAGTTGCTGGGCTAGCG
Organism: Macrostomum lignano; assembly: GCA_002269645.1. NCBI lineage: Eukaryota > Metazoa > Platyhelminthes > Macrostomidae > Macrostomum > Macrostomum lignano. The sequence goes on from NIVC01000659.1 coordinate 183,824, forward strand.
TCCCGGAGTGTCAGTTGCTGGGCCACCAGCCTCCCAGATCCTCAGTTTCTGGGCCAGCCTCCCAGATCCTCAGTTGCTGGGCCAGCCTCCCAGAGTGTCAGTTGCTGGGCCAGCCTCCCAGTTCCTCAGTTGCGGGGCCAGCCTCCCAGATCCTCAGTTGCTGGGTCAGCCTTTCAGATCCTCAGTTGCTGAGCCAGCCTCCCAGATCCTCAGTTGCTGAGCCAGCCTCCCAGATCCTCAGTTGCTGAGCCAGCCTCCCAGATCCTCAGTTGCTGGGCCAGCCTCCCAGAGTGTCAGTTGCTGGGCCAGCCTCCCAGTTCCTCAGTTGCTGGGCCAGCCTTCCAGATCCTCAGTTTCTGGGCCAGCCTCCCAGATCCTTAGTTGCTGGGCCAGCCTCCCAGATCTTCAGTTGCTGGGTTAGCGTCCCGGAGTGTCAGTTGCTGGGCCACCAGCCTCCCAGATCCTCAGTTTCTGGGCCAGCCTCCCAGAGTGTCAGTTGCTGGGCCAGCCTCCCAGATCCTCAGTTGCTGGGCCAGCCTCCCAGAGTGTCAGTTGCTGGGCCAGCCTCCCAGATCCTCAGTTGCGGGGCCAGCCTCCCAGACCCTCAGTTGCTGGGCCAGCCTCCCAGATCCTCAGTTGCGGGGCCAGCCTCCCAGACCCTCAGTTGCTGGGCCAGCCTCCCAGATCCTCAGTTGCGGGGCCAGCCTCCCAGACCCTCAGTTGCTGGGCCAGCCTCCCAGATCCTCAGTTGCGGGTCCAGCCTCCCAGATCCTCAGTTGCGGGGCCAGCCTCCCATATCCTTAGCTGCGGGCTAATAGTTTAGTTTTTAGCCAAATTGCAGATAAAAGTTTAAGCGATTCAGCCTCCCCGTGACTGCCGAATTCAAACTCCATCGCAGGCGAGGCCATGGAGCGCACATTCGGCGGCTGCCTCTGCTACGGCCCGCCAGTAGATGACGGCTTCTATTACGACATGCACATTGCCGAGGACACCGTGTCGCAGGAGGACTTCCCGCCGTTAGACAATCTGTGCAAAAAGATTGTCAAAGAGAAGCAGCCGTTCGAACGATTGGAGATGAGCAAAGCGGACCTGCTGGAGATGTTCAAATATAACGAGTTTAAGCAGCGGATTATCAATACTAAAATTGACACGCCTACAACTACGGTGTACAAGTGCGGCCCTTTGATTGACCTGTGCCGCGGCCCGCACGTGCCCCACACTGGCCGAATCAAAGCCATGATGGTCACTAGGAACTCGTCTGCCTATTGGGAGGGCAAGGTGAGGGAGTTATTAGTGCAGTATTCGTGCCCCAGCTACATTAGAGTTATTAGTGCATGGTAGTTTCCTAGTACAATCTCACCTGTGAGATTTTTTGTAGCTGCAGTCTCAGGGTGAGTTTTATTGTAGGAGATGCAATCTCAGGGTGAGATTTTTCGTGGGAGATACAATCTCAGGGTAAGATTATTGTAGGAGATGCAATCTCAGGGTGAGATTTATTGTAGGAGATGCAATCTCAGGGTGAGATTTATTGTAGGAGATGCAATCTCAGGGTGAGATTTATTGTAGGAGATGCAATCTCAGGGTGAGATTATTGTATTAGAAGCAATCTCATGGTGAGATTTTTAGAGCAGATTATTATTCAGTAATAATCTCACTAACAGGCGGATGCGGAGAGTTTGCAACGCGTCTACGGAATCTCTTTCCCGGACCCGAAGCAGCTGAAAGAATGGAAGACGATCCAGGAGGAAGCTGCTAAACGCGATCACAGGTATTGGATAACTAATTAGCTGACGAGGCTAAACATGCTATAGTTACTCTCGCCTTTTACCCGTGTACTGTCTAATATTGCAGGCGTCTTGGCAAAGAGCAGCGTCTATTCTTCTTTCACGAGCTTAGTCCCGGCTCTTGCTTCTTTTATCCGCGCGGCGCCCACATTTACAACACTCTCGTTGCTTTCATTCGCGAAGAGTATTGGAAGCGCGGCTTCAGCGAAGTGATCACGCCAAATATTTACAATGCCAAGCTATGGGAGACGTCCGGCCACTGGCAGCATTATTCCGACAATATGTTCAAGATCGAAATCGAGAAGGAGACTTACGGATTGAAGCCCATGAACTGTCCCGGCCACTGCGTCATGTTTGGCAGCGAACTGCGGAGCTATAAGGAGCTGCCTATTCGGTGTGTTTGCTGAGATCTTCTTTTAATAGAAAAATTGCTTTTGCTGGATTGCCCAGCTACCCCAATAGAATCGCCCCAGCTACCCTAAAAGAATCAACCCATAGACAATCGCCCTGAACTACCCATAGACAATCGCCCTGAACTACCCATAGACAATCGCCCTGAACTACCCATAGACAATCGCCCTGAACTACCCATAGACAATCGCCCTGAACTACCCATAGACAATCGCCCTGAACTACCCATAGACAATCGCCTTGAACTACCCATAGACAATCGCCCTGAACTACTTACTCATAGACAGTCGCCCTGAACTACCCATAGACAGTCGCCCTGAACTACCCATAGACAATCGCCCTGAACTACCCATAGACAATCGCCTTGAACTACCCATAGACAATCGCCCTGAACTACTTACTCATAGACAGTCGCCCTGAACTACCCATAGACAGTCGCCCTGAACTACCCATAGACAATGGCCCTGAACTACCCTGTCTACGCATAGACAATCGCCCTGAACTATCCATAGATAATCGCCCTGAACTATCCATAGATAATCGCCCTGAACTACCCAAAGACAATCGCCCTGAACTACCCACAGACAGTCGCCCTGAACTACCCATAGACAATCGCCCTGAACTACCCATAGACAATCGCTCTGAACTACCCATGGACAATCGCCCTGAACTACCCATACGCTCGTAGACAATCGCCCTGAACTACCCATGGACAATCGCCCTGAACTACCCATGGACAATCGCCCTGAACTACCCATAGACAATCGCCCTGAACTACCCATGGACAATCGCCCTGAACTACCCATAGACAATCGCCCTGAACTACCCATAGACAATCGCCCTGAACTACCCATGGACAATCGCCCTGAACTACCCATGGACAATCGCCCTGAAACCTATGCATCACCTAGAATATTTTCCCTGAAGTTTTGATCGGCCCTCAAATCATAAATAATCTTTCCCCTCCCTTTCCCTTGATCACGTGATCCCGTTCAGCTACGCGGACTTTGGCGTCCTGCACCGCAACGAGCTGTCCGGCGCACTCAGCGGCCTCACCCGGGTGCGCCGCTTTCAACAGGACGATGCGCACATCTTCTGCCGCGAAGACCAGATCCGCGACGAGATTGGCGGCTGTCTGGACTTCCTACGACACGTCTACGGAATATTCGGCTTCACCTTTAAACTGGAGCTGAGCACCCGGCCTGAGCAGTATCTTGGCGAAGTTGAACTCTGGGATCGGGCTGAGAAACAGCTGTCTGAATCGCTAAACGCATCCGGTCTGGAATGGAAGCTCAACCCGGGCGATGGCGCTTTCTATGGGCCCAAGATTGATATTGGCATTCAGGACGCGTTGAAACGCTGGCACCAGTGCGCCACAATACAGCTGGACTTCCAGCTGCCGCAGCGGTTCGATCTGCACTATCAGTCAGAGTCTGATGATACTGACGCTGTGAGTGCTATAGTGCTGTATAGGTGTGTGCAGACAGTGGTTCTAGCATTGCTAACTCACTGTGTATATCCTCTACCCCTTCTATCTTCTACTTTTTACCCACACTCTGTCTTCTACCCTCTGTCTTCTACCCTCTCCCACCCTCTGTCTTCTACCCTCTGTCTTCTACCCTCTCCCACCCTCTGTCTTCCACCCTATGTCTTCTACCCTCTCCCACCCTCTGTCTTCTACCCTCTGTCTTCTACCCTCTCCCACCCTCTGTCTTCTACCCTCGGTCTTCTACCCTCTCCCACCCTCTGTCTTCTACCCTCTGTCTTCTACCCTCTCCCACCCTCTGTCTTCCACCCTCTGTCTTCTACCCTCTCCCACCCTCTGTCTTCTACCCTCTGTCTTCTACCCTCTCCCACCCTCTGTCTTCTACCCTCGGTCTTCTACCCTCTCCCACCCTCTGTCTTCTACCCTCTCCCACCCTCTGTCTTCTACCCTCGGTCTTCTACCCTCTCCCACCCTCTGTCTTCTACCCTCGGTCTTCTACCCTCTCCCACCCTCTGTCTTCTACCCTCGGTCTTCTACCCTCTCCCACCCTCTGTCTTCTACCCTCTGTCTTCTACCCTCGGTCTTCTACCCTCTCCCACCCTCTGTCTTCTACCCTCTCCCACCCTCTGTCTTCCACCCTCTGTCTTCTACCCTCTCCCACCCTCTGTCTTCTACCCTCTGTCTTCTACCCTCTCCCACCCTCTGTCTTCTACCCTCGGTCTTCTACCCTCTCCCACCCTCTGTCTTCTACCCTCGGTCTTCTACCCTCTTCCACCCTCTGTCTTCTACCCTCTCCCACCCTCTGTCTTCTACCCTCTCCCACCCTCTGTCTTCTACCCTCTGTCTTCTACCCTCTCCCACCCTCTGTCTTCTACCCTCGGTCTTCTACTATCTCCCACCCTCTGTCTTCTACCCTCTCTCTGTCTTCTACCCTCTCCCCCACCCTGTCCTCTACCCTTTCATCGATCCTCTGCCTTCTACCATCTTCCCCACCCTAAGCTGCTTACCAATGCCAACCAGTTGTCAACGCTGATTTCTTCTCCGCAGTCGCGCCCCCGCCCGGTGATCATTCACCGAGCCGTGCTGGGCTCAGTTGAGCGCATGATGGCCATCCTCACCGAGAACTACGCCGGCAAGTGGCCTTTCTGGCTGTCCCCTCTCCAAGCCTTCGTCATTCCCGTTGTGTCCGCCTGCGACGATTACGCTACGGGAGTGCGAGACCGGCTTAAGGAGGCAGGGTTTATGGCCGATATGGATCTGGATCCTGGTTGGTGGCCTAAGTTACTGCTTGGGATTAGAAAATGACTATTGCGCTTGAATTTAATTGGTTTGGGGATTCTTCAGATTATCGGATTTATGGATTATCGGGGATTCTTCAGATTATCGGATTTATGGATTATCGGGGATTCTTCAGATAATCAAATTTATGGATTATTTGGATTGGGTCTTTAGGAACTTTCTAACTGACGGATATTGCTTATCACTGGCCATCAGATTAAGAGATTTGTTATAATCTGTTTCTCAGGCAAGTCGCTCAACAAGAAAATCCGGAACGCGCAACTGGCACACTACAACTTCATCTTAGTTCTGGGAGCTGAGGAGCAGAAGAACGGCACGGTGAATGTTCGCACGCGCGACAACCGGGTGCACGGCGAGCACAGCTTGGATCACGTGATTAAGAGATTCACCGAGTTCGCGCGTACTCGCACCCGAGACGCTGAGGAGTCGTTTTGATGGAGCGCAGAGTCTGGTTTAACAACTGATATTTGACTCGTTCGTTTCCGATTAGCTTCACGACTTAAAAATATTTATCCTCTTCTCACTGTCTGTTTTGTCTTTAAGTTTGAATACGGTATGGACCCAAGGCTGGTACTGAAAAGCGTTAAAATGCAAATTTGTGGGTCTTTGGAGACCAAATCGACTTGATTTTTGCCGTGTTTTTGCACTTTTCTCTTTCTTTATTTCCTTGGTTAGCTGCGCAGCTACTCTATTGATAAATGCGCTTATACTTAAAATTTGGAGGTGGTTTTATCTTTGAGTTAGTTAGATACATTCTGTCACCTGTTAGACAGTCAGGTGTCACCTGTTAGACAGTCAGGTGTCACCTGTTAGACAGTCAGGTTTCACCTGTTAGACATTCAGGTGTCACCTGTTAGACAGTCAGGTGTCACCTGTTAGACATTCAGGTTTCACCTGTTAGACATTCAGGTGTCACCTGTTAGACAGTCAGGTGTCACCTGTTAGACATTCAGGTGTCACCTGTTAGACATTCAGGTGTCACCTGTTAGACAGTCAGGTGTCACCTGTTAGACATTCAGGTGTCACCTGTTAGACAGTCAGGTGTCACCTGTTAGACATTCAGGTGTCACCTGTTAGACAGTCAGGTGTCACCTGTTAGACAGTCAGGTTTCACCTGTTAGACATTCAGGTGTCACCTGTTAGACAGTCAGGTGTCACCTGTTAGACATTCAGGTGTCACCTGTTAGACAGTCAGGTGTCACCTGTTAGACAGTCAGGTGTCACCTGTTAGACATTCAGGTGTCACCTGTTAGACAGTCAGGTGTCACCTGTTAGACAGTCAGGTGTCACCTGTTAGACAGTCAGCAATCAAAAATGCGTTTGACTTCAATTTAATGCTATATGATTAGGTGGTTTAAATTATTTTATTATACTTAAACGCGTAAGATTGATAATAGTATACGGTTGTGTTGCTGCAATCGGGTTATTATCAACTGTAACCTTAAAATAATGTTTATGCTTATATTGCGAACCGGTGGCTGCTTAGAGCTTAGTTTGATTGGCAGTTTGTTAAAGATAAAAAAATTAAATACAATGAAATTCAAGCTCATCTGATAGTAAAAGTCCATCCTTATCACTTTCCTTACTTCCGTCTCCAGCCCTGGATTGCAAATCTGATTTTTGTTTTTTTGTGCACCGCTTTACAATTTCTATTGCACTTTAATCAGCGATCTTCACTGCGTGCTGCTTAGTGACATTTCAACTACTCTTCTTTTACCTGTCACCTACCATCCGTGCGCGAACCAGGATCTTGGGAATTGTTGGCAGAATAATGTAATAGTTCTTATGCTAAATGCATACAGTTTGAAATAGAATATGAGCACTGCGGCTCCTGACTTGCTTTTATTTCATTTTTATGGTTACTTTAGCTTGACTACCAGCCTTCCAGATCTTCAGTTGCTGGGCCAGCCTCCCAGATCCTCAGTTGCTGGGCTAGCCTCCCAGATCCTCAGTTGCTGGGCCAGCCTCCCAGATCCTCAGTTGCTGGGTCAGCCTCCCAGATCCTCAATTGCTGGGCCAGCCTTCCAGATCCTCAGTTGCTGGGTCAGCCTCCCAGATCCTCAGTTGCTGGGCCAGCCTCCCAGATCCTCAGTTGCTGGGCCAGCCTCCCAGATCCTCAGTTGCTGGGCCAGCCTCCCAGATCTTCAGTTGCTGGGCCAGCCTCCCAGATCTTCAGTTGCTGGGCTAGCCTCCCAGAGTGTCAGTTGCTGGGCCAGCTTCCCAGATCTTCAGTTGCTGGGCCAGCCTCCCAGATCCTTAGTTGCTGGGCCAGCCTCCCAGATCCTCAGTTGCTGGGCCAGCCTCCCAGATCTTCAGTTGCTGGGCCAGCCTCCCAGATCTTCAGTTGCTGGGCTAGCCTCCCAGAGTGTCAGTTGCTGGGCCAGCCTCCCAGAGTGTCAGTTGCTGGGCCAGCCTCCCAGAGTGTCAGTTGCTGGTCCAGCCTCCCAGAGTGTCAGTTGCTGGGCCAGCCTCCCAGAGTGTCAGTTGCTGGGCCAGCCTCCCAGAGTGTCAGTTACTGGGCCAGCCTCCCAGAGTGTCAGTTGCTGGGCCAGCCTCCCAGATCCTCAGTTGCTGGGCCAGCCTCCCAGATCCTCAGTTGCTGGGCCAGCTTCCCAGAGTGTCAGTTGCTGGGCCAGCCTCCCGGATCCTCAGTTGCTGGGCCAGCTTCCCAGATCCTCATCTGCTCAGCAACACCTCCGAGATGCTCAGTACCGCCTCACCATTCTCCTTTGCAGCTAATCGGTTTTCCGCAATTGTCGTCGTCAAGCCTCTAAAAATAGCAATGACGTCATGGGATGAAAAGGTGGGCGGCGAGCCGGCCGACTACGGCAACGCGGTGCTGAGCGCCAATGGCAGCTACACGATCCTGCCGGAGCCCGTCAAGACTTTCCTCTGCAATTTCGAAGCGGCCATCCGCAATCGCAACGTGTACGACATCATACAGTGCTACGAGGCCCAGTTTCCAAAGCTCACCGAGCGGTTCTTCGCCAAGTACAACTGGCCGGCAACCCAGGTGGTGACGGAGATTGTCAGCCGGAGTCTGGGCGGCAAGGAGCCGGACCAGCTGTTCGTCATCCTGTACACGGAGATGTACTACAAGCACATCTACGCCCACATTGCCGGCGGGCCGAGCTTCGAAGATCGGGAGGCCTCCTATTTTAACTATTGCGACTTCTTCAACTTCGTGTTGGGCACGGATACTCCGGTGACTCACGAGCTGCCCTACCAGCTGCTCTGGGACATCATTGACGAGTTCATCTATCAGTTCCAGAACTTCACCCAGTACCGGGCCAAGCTCAAGAATAAGAAAGATGAAGAGATCAGCACGCTGAGGGACAGCGTCACCACCTGGAACATTCATTCCGTGCTGAATGTGCTGCACTCGCTAGTTGAGAAGTCCTGCATCAATGAGCAGCTGAGAGAGCTCGCCTCTGGCGGCGATATATCCGCTGTGGCTGGGGAGTTTGGCGAGCGGCAGCTGTACAAGATGCTGGGCTTCTTCAGCCTGATTGGCCTGTGCAGGCTGCACTGCATTCTGGGCGACTTCTTTCAGGCGTTGAAGGTAATTTTGCAGTTGTTTAAATCTGGGCTCAGGTTCGGGATTCGAACCATTTCCTTTGATTCTCATTTAGTGAGATTCTAACCCTTTTCTTTGATTCTTATTTAGTGGGATTCGAACCCCTTTCTTTGATTCTCATTTAGTGGGATTCGAACCCCTTTCTTTGATTCTCATTTAGTGGGATTCGAACCCCTTTCTTCGATTATGTATTTAGTGGGATTCGAACCATTTCCTTTGATTCTCATTTAGTGGGATTCGAACCCCTTTCTTTGATTCTTATTTAGTGGGATTCGAACCCCTTTCCTTGGTTCTTATTTAGTGGGATTCGAACCATTTCCATGATTCTCATTTAGTGGAATTCGAACCATTTCCATGATTCTTATTTCATGGGACTCGAACCCCTTTCTTTGATCCTCATTTAGTGGGATTCGAACCCCTTTCCTTGATTCTTATTTAGTGGGATTCGAACCATTTCCATGATTCTCATTTAGTGGAATTTGAACCCCTTTCCTTGATTCTTATTTCGTGGGACTCGAACCCCTTTCTTTGATCCTCATTTAGTGGGATTCGAACCTCTTACTTCAATCCTCATCCGTATACCCGCCGCCTGAAGGTCCTTGAGAACATCGACGTGAGCCGTCTGGACCTGTACTGCAACGTGCCCACCTGCAACATCACCACCTCCTATTACGTGGGCTTCTCATTCATGATGATGCGCCGCTACGAGGACGCGATTCGAACTTTGAACGACGCTCTGGCCTATCACAACCGGGTGAAGTCCTCTCTGGCCGGCCGGCCGGACGTGGCCGACTATGTTGCTAAGCAGACGGACCAGATGTGCCACCTGCTGTGCCTGTGCCTCAGCCTGCACCCGATGCGCGTTGACGAGATCGTACACGCCCAGATCAAGGAGAAGTACAACGAGAAGAATCTGAAGCTGTCCCGCATGGATCTGGACGAGATCGCCAACACGTTTCAGTACGCCTGTCCGAAATTTCTGTCCCCTGTGCCGCCGAACTTCGACCTGCCCGAGAATTACCAGATGAACCCGATGCGCCAGATCAAGGAGGAGTTCATCAGCGAGATCAAGCAGCAGGCTCGCATCCCGGATATCCGCTCCTACCTGAAGCTGTACACCACACTTAGCATAGAGAAACTGGCCGGCCTGATGAACACGGAGCCGCAGGTCCTGCACCGGGAGCTGATGTGCTACAAGCACAAGATGCAGAATATTGTCACAGCCGATGCGGCCGCAGCCGCCGCCGCGGAGGCCCCGACAGCCAGCTCCTCGGAGTTGGATTTCTACATTGACGGCGACATGATCCACGTGGCCGACACCAAAGTGGCTAGAAAGTTTGGCGAGCTGTTCATCCGGAATATTCTCAAATTGGAGGATGTGAACCGGGCTCTGACCCGGCTGGACCAGTTCATCTATGGCGTGGCCGCTGGCGAGGCCGGGCCGCAGGCTGGGTCAGCCCGCTCCTAAGAGAGTTGACCTACAATCACCTGGCCTGAGCTACAGTGGATGTGTTAAAGAAGCAGATTTCATTACTTAGTTCATGTGGGGTGTAGAGAAACGTTTGTTTTGGCAATTTCATTGATCAACAAAAGCAAAAGCTGTTTGGACAGTTGACGTATGGTTTAAAGCAAATACAAATTCAGCATTGTTGTTAAACATTCGATTGCGTATGGTAATTCTGGTGCATAATCGGTATTCGAGTTCTGTTATTTTCGTCCAAATCCTAGGTAGGTCTTCAATTGACTTTAGTAGCCTACATACAGCTGCGTGCTAACCACGGCCATCACTGCTTAACTTGCTGTGGTGCTGAGCACATGGCTACAGAGTAGTAATAAAAAAGTAGTTGCTGGGCCAGCCTCTTAAATCCCCAGTTGCTCAGCCAGCCTCCCAGATCCTCAGTTTCTGGGCCAGAATCAGAGACTGTCAGTTGCTGGGCCAGCCTCCCAGAATTTCAGTTGCTGAGCCAGCCTCCCAGATCCCCAGTTGCTGGGCCAGCCTCCCAGATCCTCAGTTGCTGGGGCAGCCTCCCAGATCCTCAGTTGCTGAGCCAGCCTCCCAGATCCTCAGTTGCTGGGCCAGCCTACCAGATCCTCAGTTGCGGGGCCAGCCTCCCAGATCCTCAGTTGCGGGGCCAGCCTCCCAGATCCTCAGTTGCTGGGCCAGTTTCCCAGAATGCCGGTTATGTGGGGTCTGTCAAACTATGTATTATCGAGAAATCTACATACATAAGGACATAAGTGTTGTAGACAGGCCACAGAAACAAACGCTTCAACAATTCACTGTGATAATGGATAGCCCTTAGTGGAAAATATGTATACTAAAAACTTCTAGTATATTGGATTTGTTTTAAAGAATCGAAGAAATCAGAGTTATTAACAAGCTTTTAATGCATATTTATAACAATAATATGCATTTTTATGTTAAATTACAGTTTAAGAGATAAGGAGTTCATACTTTAAAGCTTAAAGTTGAAGTACGTGCATCTAAGACAGGGAAATTGTCACTTCTTAGCAAAAGTTGATACAAAATATTAATTATTATAATGATTAGAATTATTTAGATTAACAAAGTTCAAGATCAAAGATAAAATGTGTGAAGCCGACAACATTGAAAATAGACTTAACAAAAGGTTTTGTAAATGTGTAGTGTGTACCCTAAAATGTGTTGTATACGCGTAAATCAAAAGCAATTCACGTCTTGAAAAACACGTCAAGCTACTTTAAATTCAGTAGTATTGTAGTATATGACTGCCCTGTTTTTGTACCCGGTTTTTTTTCCTTCAACTGCAGCGAAGTTTGAAGGAAAGTTCAGAGGTAAAAGCTGTCTCATCTTCCGAATTTCGTTCGATGTGCTGCATGCACTCTCGCAACTTTGTCAACAAAAGGTTTGAAAAGTACATGTTCTTAGAGAGGGAGCTGCGCTTTCTAAAACCAAGGAGTTCTATAATTAGCAATCTGGAGTGGGAACGAGTTTTTCAGTTTTACCTCATGAGGCCTGGGGGGTGTTTCAGATTTGACAAGCTACAATTGACTGATTATTGACTCATAGACTGATTTGTAAATCTAGTGACAAGTTACAAGCTGACTGAGTAGTGAACTAAATATCTATGGGCCAAACATCAAGTCCGTCCCAGGCGCAGCCACAGCCGACTCCCGTTGGACCCTGGATATGATCTACCTGGTAGTTCTGTATAGAGGAAGGACGATATTTATCAATATTTAAATATATTCTTTGGCGTAGAAGTCTATCTTACACGTTTTGGCCCACTAGCAAGCGTAAGAATGGTATATCTCCGCACGCTGCGCCTCGGCCAAAAAACAAGCTCTCAGGCGAGGAATTCGGGCCAAAGAAGGGAAGAAACGGAAAGAACTTATACATCTCCGCACTCTAACGAGTGCATCAATGGCAAAAGCACGAGTGCGCGTAGCGTAGCTACTCACTGCTCACTTGTCGCACTTGTAACTCTGACAAGTGGTCTATGAAACACCCCCCCCCCCCCAGACTAGCATAGGCAGAGTCAGACAGAGCCATAGACATTCAGTGCTGGCTCCTTATTCTTTACAATTGGCGTGGCCTCATGAGGTAAAACTCGTTTCCGCTCCAGACTGCTAATTGTAGAACTCCTTGTCTAAAACGGATGTCACAAAGCTAATTTGCACAGCGCAGAATGGGGTTTTGCCATAGACAAATTTGTCGATAAAAACCCATCTACAGAGACAGGGAATTTGCTTGCTTGCCCGGTCTCGGTGAACACACTTGCTACATTTGAAATTCGGAAGGCTGTAGTCGGTGAAATATTGGGAATTTAGTGATACACAACTGAAAACTTTCCAGTCTCGCTAATTGCAGGATTTTTTGTGTTAAGCGTCCGTCTGCTTGAGTTGTTCCTGTGTTTAGCCACGCAGATCAAAGCCAATCAAGCGACGAGATCGAAGAACTCGCGAATCTCAACCTCAGACATGCTCGAGTTGGCAATCGCCAGAGCTCTCAGGGTGCCGCTGAAATAATCATTCGGTGCTGGTGCAGTCCCGATCCGCAATCCGACGTACAGACAGGCGTTGGCGTTGATGATTGAGCAAGGACTCGAATCGCTTAAAGTCGGCAGGCTGCTTCTCAGAAGAAAGGAATCCTTCATGAAGACGTCGTACTCGCTTCCACTGACGGTTAATCCAAAGTTGATCCAGTCCTCCGAGCTGGCCGGGAGAGCGTCAGCTGGCGAGTAGATAAAAGGCAGAAGTGTTCCAGTGATTTCATTTGTTCGGGCGAACAATTGTCTCGGAGAGCCGTACTCCCACAGGTGAACTCCGTGTCTCGTGGGGGCGTTCATGTTGTTGCAGTCGGTGAATTCAATGAACGGCTGCAATTTCGGCTGCCTCTTGATCTTGAGCAGCCAGGTAAGCCCGGTAGAGAAGTTGAGGCTCGACTTTTGCAGCATCGCATAGGCGGTTGTGCCATCGAACTTGGCGCCTTCGCTGCTCCACTCGACGTTCATCAGGTGGAGCCGGTTGGTGTCTTCATCAGCCTGGCACACCAGGTTCTCCAGTCTGCTCACGCTGTCGCCCAGCCACACGCTGTTGAGCTTGGAGTTGATGGCTCTGTGATCGATCGGAAATCGGTAGAACACCTCGCGCCAGTTTTTCCAGGAATCAGACTGCGGCAGATCGACTGGAAGTTGAAGATGGCGCACGTGCCGGTGTCGGAGTTGAACTGGATCAGCAGAGCTCCGGTCAGGCCTGTCAGGAAGTCGCTCATGGCGCAGTGGGTCTCCGTGACGGCTCTGACGTGAGCCACCGCCACGGGCGAGTCATCGGGCACGCATTGGACTTTGGCGGCTTGGTACACGGACTGCTGCTGCTGGCAGTTGGCAAGGGTGGCAGCCAGCAGCAGCAGGTTGAGTGCGGCAGCAACGATTGACATCGGGTGCAGTCAGCTCATTCCTGGTGTACAGTGTAAAAAAGTGTATAACAAGTCTTGAGTCGTAGAAAGGATCACACTGGAATTCATATTACAGCAACCAGGTAAGTACAGGGCTTAGTTGCAGAAGCTTACCTGGAATTTCGCGACACAACGGTGGAAGCCAATAGTAGTGGCTGATTAGAAAATTATTTTTTTAAAGATAGCAAATTTAAGCAAAAAAAGTTTAGAGACCTCATCTCATCACCATGGGAATTAATCGATAGAATGCCCATCTATCATGCCTGCCAATGTTGGAGTCATCAAGCCCCATGCAGACGCCCGCTCATTAAAGTTGTGGACCGGAGCCTCAATAATTTTTTCTATATTGAAGCTGGGTAGATGGGGTTTTGTCTAGTAAAACAGAGAATCATTAAACTGCTTGCAAGCTTTGGCTTCAGCTGTTTTACTGCGCTCTCCCTACACTCCCTGCGGCTCCCTGTTTAGATGACTTATTTTATTAAATTATGCATGCATTTCCAAAGTCTTGCTATACCCACTTCACAGGACCGCGCTTTTTGTAGCCCTATGCTGCAAGTTAGAATGGCCTGATCTGCCATTCTCCCTCTCTGCTCATGTGCTGCCATTGGAAGGCTCATCTTGCATGATGGTTTTTTGCATTTCCATTTGACAGCAATGCCTCACTCACTCACTGTGCCATTTGCTGTCTCACTCGCTGTCTCACTCACTGTCTCACTCACTGTCTCACTCACTGTCCCATTTACTGTCCCATTTACTGTCTCACTCGCTGTTTCACTCACTGTCCCATTTATTGTCTCACTCACTGTCTCACTCGCTGTCTCACTCACTGTTTCACTCACTGTCCCATTTATTGTCTCACTCACTGTCTCACTCGCTGTCTCACTCACTGTTTCACTCACTGTCCCATTTATTGTCTCACTCACTGTCTCACTCGCTGTCTCACTCACTGTTTCACTCACTGTCCCATTTATTGTCTCACTCACTGTCTCACTCGCTGTCTCACTCACTGTTTCACTCACTGTCCCATTTATTGTCTCACTCACTGTCTCACTCGCTGTCTCACTTGCTGTCTCACTCACTGTCTCACTCATTGTCTCACTCACTGTCTCACTCACTGTCTCATTTACTGTCTCACTTACTGTCTCACTCACTGTCTCACTCACTGTCTCACTCACTGTCTCACTCACCGTCTCACTCACTGTCTTACTCACTGTCCTATTTACTGTCTCACTCGCTGTCTCACTTGCTGTCTCACTCACTGTCTCACTCATTGTCTCACTCACTGTCTCATTTACTGTCTCACTCACTGTCTCACTCACTGTCTCATTTACTGTCTCACTCACTGTCTCACTCACTGTCTCATTTACTGTCTCACTCACTGTCTTACTCATCGTCTCACTCACTGTCTCACTCACTGTCTCACTCACTGTCTTACTCACTGTCTCACTCACTGTCTTACTCACTGTCTCACTCACTGTCTTACTCACTGTCTCACTCACTGTCTTACTCACTGTCTTACTCATCGTCTCACTCACTGTCTCACTCACTGTCTCACTCACTGAGTGAGATTTACTGTCTCACTCACTGTCTTACTCATCGTCTCACTCACTGTCTCACTCACTGTCTCACTCACTGTCTCATTTACTGTCTCACTCACTGTCTTACTCATCGTCTCACTCACTGTCTCACTCACTGTCTCACTCACTGTCTTACTCACTGTCTCACTCACTGTCTTACTCACTGTCTCACTCACTGTCTTACTCACTGTCTCACTCACTGTCTCACTCACTGTCTTACTCATCGTCTCACTCACTGTCTCACTCACTGTCTCACTCACTGTCTTACTCACTGTCTTACTCACTGTCTCACTCACTGTCTCACTCACTGTCTCACTCACTGTCTTACTCACTGTCCCATTTACTGTCTCACTCGCTGTCTCACTTGCTGTCTCACTCACTGTCCCATTTACTGTCTCACTCGCTGTCTCACTTGCTGTCTCACTCACTGTCCCATTTACTGTCTCACTCGCTGTCTCACTCACTGTCTCACTCACTGTCTCATTTACTGTCTCACTCACTGTCTTACTCATCGTCTCACTCACTGTCTCACTCACCGTCTCACTCACTGTCTGACTCACTGTCCCATTTACTGTCTCACTCACTGTCTCATTTACTGTCTCACTCACTGTCTCACTCACTGTCTCACTCACTGTCTGACTTACTGTCTCACTCACTGTCTGACTCACTGTCCCATTTACTGTCTCACTCACTGTCTCACTCACTGTCTCACTCACTGTCCCATTTACTGTCTCACTCACTGTCTCACTCACTGTCTCACTCACTGTCTGACTTACTGTCTCACTCACTGTCTGACTCACTGTCCCATTTACTGTCTCACTCACTGTCTCACTCACTGTCTCACTCACTGTCTGACTTACTGTCTCACTCACTGTCTGACTCACTGTCCCATTTACTGTCTCACTCACTGTCTCACTCACTGTCTCACTCACTGTCTGACTCACTGTCCCATTTACTGTCTCACTCACTGTCTGACTCACTGTCCCATTTACTGTCTCACTATCTAACCCTAACTATTTTATCAGATTTTTTGCATCAGACGTAGCCGCCCGTTATGCAGTTAAACAGAAAAAACTTTGCGCGTTGAAATTTGTCAGCCAGCATCCCAGCTGACTCCAGCGATGCGCAAGTTGTTTTGCACTGAAATCTGCGGGCAATGCGGAGACAAACTGCAGTGGCCGCACACACTGCGGCTGTGTGACAGGAAATGCCTGCACAGATGATTGAACTGCCTGATTACAACCAGAGCTGTTTACACAAACATGCTTGATGAACTGGACATGTATAAATACAGGGTTTAAAAACACGCGCAAGCTAGCTAGAATAAGTTGCTAGTTTTGAAATTTTGAAATTGTAAGCCGAATAGCTAATAAGCTAATCTTAGAGTCATGCTGCGAATATTGACATTGCCTGTGCTGCTGTTGCAGTTCTTGCGGCTGCTGCGCTTCACTGAGGCGTCCATTAACATCCTAGATGACGTGAGTTCGATATTGGAATTTCTCGATTAGAGTAACTCTGTAGAGACTACGTGTCATGCTAGTAACTAGGCTATTTTCATTCCTATCGTTCAGGGTCAGCTAGATCTTTTAACCCCCCCCCCCAGATAGAGAACCTACTAGCACATGGTCTGCAAGAGGAGGGGAGAGAAAAGGGGATGGGTGAATAGAGAGATGCGAGGGAATTAAGGAGAAGAGAGAAGACGAGAGGATACGAGAGGAGAGGTGAGATGAAATAGGAGTGGAAAGAGGAAAAGGAGAGGAGAGAAGAGGAGAGAGGGCAGAAGTAGATGAGGGAAGGTAGAGGAGAGGGAGAGAGGAGAGGAAAGAAGTAGATAAGGGAAGGGAGACAAGAGGAAAGAAGTAGATAAGGGAAGGGAGAAACAAGAGGAGAGAAGTAGATAAGGGAAGGAAGACGAGAGGAGAGAAGTAGATAAGGGAGAGGAGAGGGAGAGAGGAGAGTAGAGAAGTAGATGAGAGAAGGGAGTGGAGAGGAAAGAAGTAGATAAGGGGAGGGAGACGAGAGGAGAAGTAGATAAGGGAAGGGAGACGAGAGGAGAGAGGAGAGGAGAGAAGAGAAGGGAGGAGAGAAGTAGATAAGGGAAGGGAGAGGAGAGCAGAGCAGACAGGAGTGAGAGAAGAGAAGGGCCGAGAAAGTAGAGAGGAGAGAGGAGAGAGCTGAAAAAGACACCAACCGCCCCTAAGTTGTCATAAATTTGTGATTGCAATTCAGAATTAAGAGAAGCCAAAATCATTTCTCAGGCTCAGACCCAGCCAGGCCGCGGAATCATAACTCTATCGCTGGCGAATCTCTCCAATCCCATTGGAGTTTCGTCTTTCACTGGCCTTCGGTGCGACCAGCGGACTGACTGCGACCCCTACTTCACCGTCACTCTTACCGATGAGAGCGGAGAGTGAGCAGTTTTTAACTCTTAATAAGTTTAGTCTGTGAGGGAGGAATGCATTTGTGGGGCCAGGTACTTCAGTACTAAATCAAGTGAGGCTGATGGATACACTTTTTCAATCATAGTGGATATCCAGGTGGGGATATCCAGGTAGAAGGGACAGGTGGGGATATCCAGGTAGAAGGGACAGGTGGGGATATCCAGGTAGAAGGGACAGGTGGGGATATCCAGGTACATGTAGAAGGGACAGGTGGGGACAGGTGGGGATATCCAGGTGGGGACAGGTGGGGATATCCAGGTGGGGACAGGTGGGGATTATCCAGGTGGGGACAGGTGGGGATATCCAGGTGGGGACAGGTGGGGATTATCCAGGTGGGGACAGGTGGGGATTATCCAGGTGGGGACAGGTGGGGATATCCAGGTGGGGACAGGTGGGGATATCCAGGTGGGGACAGGTGGGGATTATCCAGGTGGGGACAGGTGGGGATATCCAGGTGGGGACAGGTGGGGATTATCCAGGTGGGGACAGGTGGGGATATCCAGGTAGAAGGGACAGGTGGGGTATCCAGGTGGGGACAGGTGGGGATATCCAGGTGGGGACAGGTGGGGGCAGTTGGGTTTGTCGTTCAGAATCTCTTGATTACCTTAATTAACCCAGTAATAAAATCCCTTTGCCCGAACCCCAGGGAGCTAATCTACGCTCGAACCGAGGTGTGGCGAAACCAGAACAGCCTGATGTTTGAGGTGTTCCGTCAGTCAGTTTCGCTGAACGGATCTCTGCCTGTAAGCGGAACGTTTAAATTTTTTTATTGGTAAAAATTTTCCCTAGAAGTTTCACAAGTAGATTTCATAAATCAGCGGTTTTTTTTAAATTTCAAATTTCAGTCGAAAGTGTACCTGAAAGTTTATACCATGGACAAGCACATGCCTGACGATCAGATCATCGCAGAGTTCGATGCTAAGTTTCAGTTGAACCAACCCGACAGGCCCGACAAGGTGCAACTGTTCAGCACTCCAAGAAACAAATACGTCAGGTGATCTGACACTCTTGTGATCTGACACACTTGTGATCTGACACTCTTGTGATCTGACACACTTGTGATCTGACACTCTTGTGATCTGACACACTTGTGATCTGACACTCTTGTGATCTGACACTCTTGTGATCTGACACTCTTGTGATCTGACACTCTTGTGATCTGACACTCTTGTGATCTGACACTCTTGTGATCTGACAGTTTAGTCGCATTTACAGTTGCAGACTTGTTCAATTTTGTTGACTTTTTTGTTTTCGTTAAAATTTCAGTTTGATAGCAAAGGTGGCGGTCACGTGCTCGCAGTTCTACTTCGGGCCCACCTGCTCAGAGTTCTGTCGCAACGCCTCCATCCTGACTACCTGCCGGCCCGACGGCAGCCTGGTCTGTCTGGACGGTGAGTCAGGGACCGCGGATTCTGGTCACTGTGACACCCCAATTCTGGTCACTCTGACACCCCAATTCTGGTCACTGTGACACCCCAATTCTGGTCACTGTGACACCCCAATTCTGGTCACTGTGACACCCCAATTCTGGTCACTCTGACACCCCAATTCTGGTCACTCTGACACCCCAATTCTGGTCACTGTGACACCCCAATTCTGGTCACTGTGACACCCCAATTCTGGTCACTCTGACACCCCAATTCTGGTCACTGTGACAGCCCAATTCTGGTCACTGTGACAGCCCAATTCTGGTCACTGTGACAGCCCAATTCTGGTCACTGTGACAGCCCAATTCTGGTCACTGTGACAGCCCAATTCTGGTCACTATGACACCCCAATTCTGGTCACATTAACACTGACTTAACCTCCCTTATCCTATCAGAAGACCTAATCAGCCTAGCGCACCATAGCGGAGCAGCTTTGCATCACATGATATTTCAGTTAAGAAATTCAAAGCAAAAATATTGTTATGAAGGGCAGCCCTCTGTACCATTCAGTCCAATTTAATGCTTGAAACATGCAGATAGTCAACACCGGAAGCAGATATTGCTAGCATTTGTTTAAAATAGGCCCCCAGTTCAGTTTAGTTCGAGTCTGACAATAACAGCTAGGGGGGGGGGGGTAGTGCTATCACGTGGCTTCTTGCTTTTGCGTGTAAATACGAGCCTATTTTTCCCCCAGCGGCCCCTGGATATCTAGGGGTCTCATGAGGCACAGATCGAGCCTGGCACCTTGATAGACAGATTTGCAGCTGACCTTAGAAACCTTGTCTGTCAGTGACGTGCAGGTAAACTGATGTTCTGTTGCAATTGAGCGTGCAGTATAGATGCTGGAGACCACTCTCTGTTGTTGGTTACAGGCTCCATGGACTGCCTGCGACCGCCTGTGCGGGAGGCCAAATCTGTGTCAACCACTGCTGAACGAATTGAAGTGCCCGTGAGCCTTTGAGTCTTCTTATTGCTTATGATTATAAAGTTTCTGTCTGTTCTTCTTTCTGCTTTCATCTCTTGTCTCTCATCTCTCTTGCCTTTCAAGTCTCTTAAATCTCTCGTCTATCACCTCTCTTGTCTCAGGAATCTCATCTCTCATGTCTCTCGAATCTCATCTCTCATGTCTCTCGAATCTCATCTCTCATGTCTCTCTCGAATCTCATCTCTCATGTCTCTCTCGAATCTCATCTCTCATGTCTCTCTCGAATCTCATCTCTCATGTCTCTCTCGAATCTCATTTCTCATGTCTCTCTCGAATCTCATTTCTCATGTCTCTCTTGAATCTCATCTCTCATGTCTCTCTCGAATCTCATCTTTCATGTCTCTCGAATCTCATTTCTCATGTCTCTCGAATCTCATCTCTCATGTCTCTCTCGAATCTCATTTCTCATGTCTCTCTCGAATCTCATTTCTCATGTCTCTCTCGAATCTCATTTCTCATGTCTCTCTCGAATCTCATTTCTCATGTCTCTCTCGAATCTCATTTCTCATGTCTCTCTCGAATCTCATCTCTCTCTTGAATCTCATCTCTCATGTCTCTCTTGAATCTCGTCTCTCATGTCTCTCGAATCTCATCTCTCATGTCTCTCTCGAATCTCATCTCTCATGTCTCTCTCGAATCTCATCTCTCATGCCTCTCTTGAATCTCATCTCTCATGTCTCTCTCGAATATCATCTCTCATGTCTCTCTCGAATCTCATCTCTCGTGTCTCTCTCGAATCTCATTTCTCATGTCTCTCTTGAATCTCGTCTCTCATGTCTCTCGAATCTCATCTCTCATGTCTCTCTCGAATATCATCTCTCATGTCTCTCTCGAATCTCATCTCTCATGTCTCTCTCGAATCTCATCTCTCATGTCTCTCGAATCTCATCTCTCTCTCGAATCTCATCTCTCATGTCTCTCTCGAATCTCATCTCTCATGTCTCTCTCGAATCTCATCTCTCATGTCTCTCTCGAATCTCATCTCTCATGTCTCTCGAATCTCATCTCTCGAATCTCATCTCTCATGTCTCTCTCGAATCTCATCTCTCATGTCTCTCTCGAATCTCATCTCTCATGTCTCTCTCGAATCTCGTCTCTCATATCTCTCTCGAATCTCATCTCTCATGTCTCTCTCGAATCTCATCTCTCATGTCTCTCTCGAATCTCATTTCTCATGTCTCTCTCGAATCTCATCTCTCATGTCTCTCTCGAATCTCATCTCTCATGCCTCTCTTGAATCTCATCTCTCTCTTGAATCTCATCTCTCATGTCTCTCTTGAATCTCATCTCTCTCTTGAATCTCATCTCTCATGTCTCTCTCGAATCTCATTTCTCTTGTCGCTTGAATCTCGTCGCTCATGTCTCTCAAATCTCATGTTGTTTCTCCTGAATCTCATTTATTAACTTTTTTCTTTAGTATCTTTGATAATCTTACAAAAATTAATTAAGATGAACCAATTGCCCATTCGCGCAGAGAACTCTGGTCTACTGGGTCATCCCTGGCGTGTGTTTCGGCCTGCTGCTCATAGTGCTGATGGGGCTGTTAGTGAGGCTGCTCAGAGCTCAATCGGACAAGATTATTGTGTGAGTTGTGGCGGCATTGGCAAATTTCTGTCATCAGCAGTTTACTAAAGGGCAAAGGCTTTTCTTCTATCGAGTGCCGAGAGTAGAGAATAGAGTAGAGAGTAGAGAGTAAAGAATAGAGAATAGAGTAGGGGGGCGTAGCCCAGTGGTAGCGCAGCTGCTCTGGTGTGCCAGCGACCCAGGCTCGATTCCAAGTGCAGTCACATTAATTTGGGGCTGAATTGGAATCTTGGCTTGGCTCTGCTCTTGCAATTAACGGCCTTGAGAGCCAACCCCCCAAGGCGCAGTGAAGTGTACATGCCTAACGATAATATAAAGTTAGGGCCGCTGTACACTCCTGTGTGAGTGTGTGCCTGCGTACGTATCCGCGCGCTTGTATGCCTGCTCAGGGGAGTCGGCGGAATGGGCAGTAATGCCTCTCGCCGGTTGTGTGCCTATGTCGCTGAAAGTGCGCCAGGGTGCACACAACCCCCCTGCCTCTAATAAAAAATAAAAGAATAGAGTAGAGAGTAGAGAGAGAGAATAGAGTAGAGAATGGAAACCCTTTCTGATCTGAATCCGCAGCACCTCCCTGGAGGCCGCTCTTGAGAGCGGCGCCGGCGACCCGGACGTCTTCGAGTCGTTCGAGCACCGCCAGCTGCCCGACGACATCGACGTCCTTCGCTCGCCGACTCTCCTGCTGGCTCCGGCGGACAACCAGCGCTTCCGCAACCCGGTCTACTCGGCTCTGCGCTCAAACGAAGCCGGCCGCTCAGCGTCGGTGACCACCCAATCCACCGCGGTGTCAACTTCGGTGGCCGCGTGCAGCAGCTCGGAGCTGGATCGCGATGCTGCCGCTGGTGCAGCCGTCAGCGACACCGCGGAAGACTACGACGCCTATGACGAACTGGAAGAGGTGCTGCACGGCCCGGCCCAGGTGCCTCGCCCGCTGCCTCCGACGCCATGATCAGCTGAGAGATGGGAAGCTCTCTCGATCTGTACATGCGCTGCACGCAATCGCCATCTCGCGGAAAACTGAATGCACATTATGGTAACATGGGTTACCCTATGCCTGTACATTTGCTGTACATGTACATGTAGTACTCATTGTAAAACACATGCAGATCATGCAAAAAACGTTTGATGCAGCATGCAGCGTGCTTAACATTAGTCCATTCGTATTTTTGATTTTATAAATTTTTACATTTACATGTAAAAACTTCAACATTAAATTAGATAAGCTGAGTTGTAATTTCTCCTAGTCCTAGCGAACCTGAAGATGTTGCTAAAATTGCTAAATCTCAACGACTCTCTCGATAACTTATGCGCCGCCTGCACACATGTACATGTAATGACGTCAAGATAGACTTTTAAATAACTTTTTCCCCATAGAAATGTTACCGCAATTTTACTTAAATACAGTTAAGACTTCATTTTGACATCGCTTGAGTAAAGTATTACACTGCCCTATTTTATTGGAACTGACCCGCAATAGCACTTTTACAAAGCAAGCTAAATGGTAAATACACGGGTTGAATTGTCGTACTTGGAAAAAAAGATTCCAACTATAAGTCGTGAAAGATTTCCGTACTTTTGTAGAATGAAAAATTCAGTTTATTTGTAGGGGAATTCATATGATTATGGCATGATTATTTCATATATAGTTAGCTAAAGTAATTACTTAGTAACTTTGTGACAAACAATGACAAAAAGACAGATTAAAATCTTTTACAGTGGCAATAATTGGCTATGAGCGGTTTTCGTTATGAAAAAAGAGGTCCTTAACTTGTTTATGTACTCTTACTCGCCTACTGTTAGTAGGGAACTTAACATTTTGTTAATATACTTTAGAAAATAGCCCTAAAAGTGACGTCATCATACAGCATATTAGCCTCAATCGCAGCCCAGACCGCCTAACGCCAGCCTCTTTAAAGCGAATTGACTAGAAAACCGTTAGGCGTGCACATCGCCACAGGCGGTTTCAGCCAACACAATCGGCTGCGTGCCACAGGCGCCATCATTAAAACGACAAACCCTTTGCTGGCAGCGGCGTCATCAACGCTTCATACAGAATGGCTTGGTGAGTAGGCGGCGGCGGAACTGCATGAGCTGCTAGCTAACAATTTACTGCGCATGTTACATACTCGCGATTTACGATGTACACTACTTATTTATCCAACAAATAGTTGCATAATAGGGAAATAGATTTAAGAGGCTCAGAGACGGGAGGCTGGAGGTTGGGAAAGCCTTCTTCACTTGCCGATCTCGTCAAGCAGTTTCACAACGTCGGCCTCCATGTCCTGAGGAGAGAGTGATTGGCGATGTTTGTCTTTGTGTGTCTTCGTTGGCTAAAGTAAATGGCTTTTTGTATTAAAAACATTGGACATATGAACTGCAAGTTTTACATTCGAAACCAAAAATACAAAGCGAATACAAAGAAGTGTCCTAGTCACCTGTCTTAGTGAGGCTTAGTTACCTGTCTTAGTGAGACTTAGTTACCTGTCTCAGTGTGTCTTAGTTACCTGACTTAGTGTCTTAGTCATATGTCTTGTGTGTCTCAGCCCCTTTAGTGTGCATTAGTAACCTGTCTTAGTGCGTCTTAGTCACCTTACTGTGTGTTAGTCACCTGACTTAGTGAGAATTATTAGTACATGTATCTGTGTGTCTTAGTGCCTGTCTTTATTGTGCCTTAGCACATACATGAATGTACGTTTCTTAGTTTCTTTCATAAATGTGTATCCATGGCAGCTTAGATTCCGAGAAAGTTAGTGTGCGTGTCCAAGTCAGTCTTAATAATAAAGTAGATCTCATTTATGCAAGCCAGGGTTTACGGGTAGAGCTGGAGACTTGCGCGAATGCATACGTTTCGCAAACGTCAACTGTGAAACATTTGATAAGCAACCCGAGCTACACACGTGACATCTTGAGGTATCAGATAACTGAGGCGTCAGAGCTAATGTACGCGTAAATACTCGGGTAGTTAATAACATTCTTATCTATCAGATTGTCCAGCAGAGCAGATAAAAGCTCAAGTAAGCTAATAAGAATCTCAGCTAAGGTCTGATAGAGCACGGTAGGCATTGAAAAAAAACTATGAAGCAGGTTGGAAGGCAGATTTCTAGTAGTCACGAGGGTCGAATAAAGATTCTTCAGCATAGTTCTGCAGGGCACTGAGGGCACCAACAACAGCGATTTGAGCTTGTTAGAAAAGTAAAAATTGCATTCTTTAAAATTTAGATTAAAATTAAATCGATTATCTCACTGGTGTAACAAACACTTTCTGAAATTCTATCAGAGTTTCTATCAGGGTGTGACAGGCACTTTCTGAAATTCTATTTGGGTGTGACAGACACTTTCTGAAATTCTATCAGAGTTTCTATCAGGGTGTGACAGGCACTTTCTGAAATTCTATTTGGGTGTGACAGACACTTTCTGAAATTCTATCAGAGTTTCTATCAGGGTGTGACAGGCACTTTCTGAAATTCTATTTGGGTGTGACAGACACTTTCTGAAATTCTATCTGGGTGTGACAGACACTTTCTGAAATTTTATCAGGGTGTGACAGACACTTTCTGAAATTCTATCAGGGTGTGACAGACACTTTCTGAAATTCTATATGAGTGTGACAGACACTTTCTGAAATTCTATTTGGATGTGACAGACACTTTCTGAAATTCGATCAGGGTGTGATAGAAACTTTCTGAAATTCTATTTTGGTGTGACAGACACTTTCTGAAATTCTATCTGGGTGTGACAGACACTTTCTAAAATTCTATTTGGGTGTGACAGACACCTGAAAATCCATCTAGGTGTGCCGTACACTAAAAGTCTGAGTGTGACAGACACTTTATGGAGTTCCATTTGGGTGTGACAGACACTGAAATACTAACCAGATGTGACAGACACTGTGAAATTCCAACCAGATGTGACAGACACTATGAAATTCTAACCAGATGTGACAGACACTGTGAAATTCTAACGAGATGTGACAGACACTGTGAAATTCTAACCAGATGTGACAGACACTGTGAAATAAATTTTATCCAGGTGTGACAGACACTGTGAAATAAATTCTATCCAGGTGTGACAGACACCTTCCGAAAAAGAGCCGCTTTGCTGAAACCCAGTGAAACTCACCTTCGGCGCCGTGGTCGGGGAGAACCGCTTAACCGGGACACCTTTGGAGTCCACCAGGAACTTGGTGAAGTTCCACTTGATGAAGTCGCCAAAGGTGCCAGACAGACGGTTCTTCAGGAACACGAACAGAGGATGGGTGGCGCTGCCGTTCACGTTGATCTTGGAGTACATGTCGAAGGCGACGTTCCAGCGAGCGATGTAGGCCTTGATCTCAGCCTCCGGCCAGGGCTCCTGGGAGCCGAACTGGTTGCAGGGGAAGGCGGCGATGGCCAGGCCGCGGTCAGCCAGTCGATTGTGCATCTCAACTAGCTGGGTGTAGTTCTTCTCGGTTGCACCTCATTTGCAAGCCACGTTCACCACGATGAGAACGCGGCCCCTGGGATTAGGAGGGGAAAAGATCAAAGTGCTATCGCTTAGGTCTATTTAATAATATAACTAGCTATTATAACTAAAACTTGAGTACTCGAAAACTTACTTGTACTTGTCCATCGACACATTGTTGCCATCGATGTCGACAGCTTCGAAGTCGTAGACAGTGGATGGCTCCGCACTTGAAGCCTAAAATAAAAATTAAAATATCATTTACTTAGCTTAGAAAGTTATTTAGTTGTGGTAAAGTAATTTTAACGCTAACACTAAACTAATATAAGTCCGGATAACAGTAACAAACTATTATTTAATTTCAAATACAAAAACGCAGTGGAATAGTTAACGCTTTTTATTTGGCCCCTCTATAAACTTTTAGGTTTTACTAGCTAAAAACTGCAGTCAGCAAACCGCAAAAATCCGCGAGTCGGGAACCATTCCAAATCTTAATTAGTATCAAATAGCGCAAAAAATAAGAAATAGTTATGTACCATAGTTAAAATGGAAGATTGATAGCAGAAAACGCAATTAACTTAGCGCTGTGTAGAAGAAATTAACTCCTGTAGACGGAGTGGATTCAGGTATGTTTCGAGTTCAGAATAATCTTATTTGTTCCCAACTTAAAAAAAGTTATTTACAAGCCTACGTAACGTTTTAACAACAAAAAAATTGAAATATAAATAAAGAGATTAGTAAATTAGCCGTGAAAAAATCACTAAGCAGCATCCATTGTTTTTATTTGATTTTTTAATTAAGCATATCCTTTGTAGCATATCCGAGTTACGCATGCACGCACTCCAAGTTAAAAATTTCCACGAAACGGGTAATTGCCAAGGCAAATGGAAAAGTGGAAAATCTACATAATTTTCCAGTCGTTCGACAGTATACTCGGTTAATGCCACATAAAACTAGTGCGATTCTTTAACGGCGTAGGCCTATATTTTATTTGTTTTTTTGACACTTTTTGCCTTACAGTACGAAACGCTGTCTCAATTTTTGACTGGATTGTGTGATGTAAAATTAGGCTAATTAATTAAATACTGTATCAATTCAGAACTCAGAAGTCTTTCTTATTGCCTATTATTAGACGAGTACCATTAAACTAAGTTAGCTCAATGATACCTTCTTTTGTTGGTTTTGTCACATGTTAACGATGTAGTTTTTAATGACTATAATAAAGTGCTCTGTGTCACTCTGACAAGCGACAACTCATTTTTATAATGATAGCTTTGTTTTAGCCTGTACCCTAGTCTAGTTGTTTATAATAATAATATTATAGCTACCAGCCTCCAGGCATAACAGCTGATTATGATTAAGACTGGATAACCTTTAGTTTTACAAATAAAATATTTCTTATTCTCAAAACTAAGAATTAGAATTTAGTTAAAGTCAGATATAGCTAGCTAGCAACTTTTTAGATAGGTTCTATTATCATCATATTTACTTTAATCAATTTAATGGCATCTAGTAGATATAGGAGGTTATAGATATATTGATTTTGGCCTTCAAGTTAATAGATTTGGTTATTGCCATAGGCCAATGGTCATGGAATAGAAATTTTATAGATGTTTCTCATATAGGCCTACTATATTGTCATAGAACCTAGTTTTTGTGGAAATCCTTCAGTTTATAATCACTGTCTATTTTGCCAGTTTCAGTTTATAATCACCTATTATTCCATTTTCCTTTTACAATCACCTTATATTTTGCTTATTGCAATGCAAAATTGGTATGTTCAAAACTAAGACATAAAAACTGACAGTAGTTTCAAATGAAAAGAAAGCAAAAGTTGGATGATCAACTAACTTTGTAAGTTTGTTTATTTGAAACTGAAAAGATTATACATTGGTTCACTAGTAGCTTATATATATCACTTTCAGTTTACAATCATTTGAAGCAAGCTATATAAAAGCATATCAACCCTAGCTTAGTATAATTAATCTTTAATGCTGCACCCACCCCCCTCACTTTTGGTTTATGATCACTTCCACATATGCACTCCATTGAAATGATTGTGAACCAAAGCTGGCTATAGGAAAGCATGGCCAGCTTTCTTATGGCCAGCTTCAGTTCACAATCATTTTAATAGGCAACATACATTTGGGTGGTTTTAAACCAAAGGTGAAATATATAGACTACCATAGCTCAAACTTGCAACTTGACAGTTGAAATTATTTTGACAGGTTTTTCTATTGCCAGCTTTGGTTCGCGATCATTTCGATGGGCAACATACATGCGCAACCTCCGAAATTCGGTCAGCCATGCGACTTAGTTTTAACAAAAATACGACATAGTTTTTGGCCAAAAATGCAACTTACATGTAAAAAACCATAAAGCAAAATGAATGCAACACCTGTGGGTAAATGGCAGGAGTAACTATTACTGTCTTATTAAGCCAAAATGCCTCTTCGTGCCTCTTGGTGTTTTTTCGGGTGGGCATTTTTGCGACTTCCTTGGTTGGCCACCAAATTGGTTGGCCGGATCGGCCGACTTGGCCGACTGTTGCGCATGTATGATGGGCAACATACATTTGGGTGATCGTAAACAAAGGTGAAATACATAGGCTACCATAGCTCAAACTTGCAACTTGACAGTTGAAATAAGTTTGACAGGTTTTCTTACTGCCAGCTTTGGTTTGCGATCATTTCAATGGGCAATATACGTTTGGGTGATTGTAAACGAAGGGGAAATATAAGGTGCTACAACAATCTTACTATCTTTTAAAATAAACAACTAGTCAGTTTGCCAACATTTGATTTTGTTTCATTGGAAACTATGGATTTTATGTCTTATAACTGTTTTTTTGTGGTGATTGTCACTGTTTAAGGTGATTTCAGTGAAATTGTGTTTACTTTTTATAATTGTTGTTTATAATTATATCACAAAAAACTAAAAATCTCTAAAGAAGTTTATAAAACACAATAGACATAGTATATGTAGCAACTTATCAGCAAGTAAATAGAAATAAAAATATAAAATATAAAATTTTATATAGAAATAATAGTAGAAATGGCATAAAAATAGAAGTTATAACATTGTATAAAAAGGCTGTGGTGGAAAGTGCAATTCATTATTTTCAATCAATTAGTCCATCTCAATCTGCGCCGACTCTATTATGCCCACACATTGATTTTCTCCAAATACACCCATATCGATTTAATGTACGCAAATGCATTGTACGCAAGCCAGGTGAACTTACTCTTTTTTACACGGCCTTGATTAACTATTTAATAAATAAACTGTAGCCCAGTGAGGCTGGGATTGTGTTTTTTTTGTGCATAATGCAGCGTCGCTAAAAGTTCAATCCAAATTGACTACAATTCAACTACATGGCGCCCAAACAGTGAAATTCTACTATCTATGATTCAGCAAACTGCGCTTTGAGGTTCAGGCTTTGGATCGGAGCTACAGGAATCGTCTGAATCTGCTCAACAATTCCTACGTCTTCAAGGCTCCTGTTGGCATCCGTTTCCGGGTCCTGAGGTTCATCAACAAGAGCATCTTCGTGAAACTCCTTCGACTGCGCGGACTTGTTGAGACATTTTCTGTTTTTTTGCTAATTCATTTGACATCTATTCAAATTTCCCGTTTGTGTTTTTAAGCGAAGATGATTTTTTGTTAGATTATTCCCACTGTCATAATTTTTTGCTCTTCTCGTGCCTCATATCTGCTCGGAATCTGCTTCCTTCTTTCTTTCATCTGTCCTCTCGCCTGTCTCTGCTCTGTTCTTCTCAGCCTTTGATGGAGGAGTTCAAGAAAGATCGCGCTGTGCTGCGTCGTTCGGCTACGTTGCTGGTGGAAAAGATTCAGGCGGTTTTGGCTGGAGCAGAGAAATCAGAGGATGAGGTAAATTGTTTGCTGCGCTTGGTGGTGACGAAGAAAACCGAGCTGGAAAAAGTCGACAAGCAGATTTTGCGCGAATTTGTTACAGACGATGGTGAGCCAACGGACAAGCTGCAGGAAGAGACGGAAAAATGTGACGAGTATATGCTCAAATTAGAAAGAGCGGCTGCAGGTCTAGAGCGGATTCGGGAGAAAAGATTTAAATCGGTGGCTGCCCCATCTTCAATTGGTTCAGGAAGCCCAGCGTCAGCTGTCGGTTCCAAAGTGATGCCGGAGACGGCTGATCGCAAGTGCAATGTAAAGCTGCCGAAGATGAGTCTGCCTATTTTTGACGGGAGCGATCCAACTCAGTGGCCCAACTTTAGTTCGCAGTTCAACTCATCAATCCACCAAAATTTGCATCTGTCAGATGTCGAAAAATTTTCATATCTTCAGAGCTGTCTAAAGGGTGAAGCACGACGATGCATCGAGAACTTTAAACTTACGACGGGTGACTACCACAACGCCTGGGAGTTGCTGGAAGACAGGTACGGGTCTCCAGATAACCTCATTCAACACTTTATGAAGAGGCTCGAGACAGTCCGATGCGCGTCCGATTCCACTGTAGCTCTACGCTCATTCTTAGACGTGAGATCCAGCGTCCGAGCCCTAGAAACTTTAGGAGTGGCTACAAACAACTACGAAGTGCTACTTCTGCCGAATCTGGAAGCTAAGCTGCCCGGATCAATTCGCGCTGACGTCATGCGCCCAATTCTGACTAGAACTTATAGAAAACCGTCAAATCTGGAAAACTTCTTAGATGCACTCGACGACGAAATTAAACTCCGTGATCGATGTGCCCTGGGCTCAGGCAGATCAGGCGACCAAAGCCGACACACGCCAGAGATACGTAGTTCTGTAGCAGGACCTACTCAGAAGTTTTCATGCGACCAAGATTCGCATCCCTCTTCGTTCGTCACGCATCATCCGGCGTCAAAGGAGCAGAACAAAGCAGCAGAGAGTCAGCAATCGGATTCAGCGCAAAATTCCGTGTCGTGCACAGTGCACATACATGCGCAACCTTGGGAATCACCCGGCCGTTTCTATTGGCAACACACACATGTAAGTCGCCATACATGCGCAACAGTCGGCCGAGTCGGCCGATCCGGCCGACCGATTTGGCGGCCAACCAAGGAAGTCGCAAAAATGCCTACCCGAAAAAATAACAAAGTAGTAGTACTAAGTAGCTGACGAGGCATTTTGGCGTTATAAGACAGTCATAATTACTCCTGCCGTTTACCCAAAGTTGCGTTAATTTTGTTTTTGGTTTTTTTGCATGTAAATCGCATTTTTGGCCAAAAACTATGTCGCATTTTTGTTAAAACTAAGTCGCATGGCCGACCGAATTTCGGAGGTTGCGCATGTATGTAAGTCGCTATTGGCTGAGAGCAGTCACGTGACCAATATTCTGTCCAATAGCGACTTACATGTGTGTGTTGCCAGTAGAGGCGGCCGGGTGAATCCCTAGTTTGCGCCCAAGCATGCGTGCACTTACTGTCGTCAGGGTCACTATTCCGATTTCTGCACGGTTGTTCCCACAGCAAAGGAGAGGATAGAGATTCTGAGAAAGGAGAGACGCTGCTTTTGCTGCCTACGACCGAACCATCCTTCCAGTCAGTGTCGATCGAAGAGAGCTTGTCGCCATTGCGGTAAAATGCATCACCCAAGCGTCTGCCTGACTTCCCATCCTGGCGAAGCGCATCCTGCGATGACGAAAGTTGGAGCTGGGCACGTAGACCAGCAGAAAATAGTAACTCCACCGAACTGCAGTAGCACAACAGCCGTGACCATACCATGCGAGGACAAGACAATCTCTGAGAGTCAATCCCTTGTCGTGCACTCCAATCCTGCAGTGATCATGCCGACTGCTAAGTGTCTCATCATCAGTTCGGATGGCAAAACCGAAGTTCTGGTTCGTGCGCTCTTTGACACCGCCAGCAATAAAACTTATATCAGACAAGATTTAAGTCGGCAGCTGGACCTTGCAGTTGAGGCAACGGAAGTTTTGCGGGTCAACACATTTGGATCCAGCAGCACTGAATTCACATCAAGCATCGTCAGATTTAGCATTCGCAAAGCCAACTCTCTGGACGAAGATTATGTGACTCTGAGAGGCTACACGACTCCTCGGATCTGCGAACCTCAGGCATCGGCGATGTGCGACGCTCATCCAGAACTCCAGCGTCTTCATCTGGCGAATCCATTTGACCCTCGCGATGCTAATGAGCCGATATCTATCTTGATTGGTGCCGATTGTTACTATGATTTGGTGGACGGCGACATCGTTAGAACAGTGAGCGGCAATGGTCCAGTCGCCGTTAAGAGCAAACTTGGCTATCTGGTCACCGGCAGATTAAGAATTGCTGACACACTTTGTGCTTCCTCGTCCGCATGCGCGATGCACTGTTCCGGAGAATCCCTAATGGATGGTATGCTGGCAGATTCCACAAGCAGTGAACTAGATCCGATGAGGGCGAAGCGGCCATTTCCTCCAAGTCTGGAATTTGAGCAAGGTAGATACTCCATCGGTCTGCCATTCAGGGATGGATGTCGAAAACTTCTGAGTGACAATTTTGGTCTCGCCTACCGACGGCTAAGGTCGACTGCGGAAAAGCTGCGTCAGACAGGAACAATCGACGAGTATGACAGGATCCTGCAGGAACAGCTGAACAGTGGCGTCATAGAACCTGTGCCATCTGACAGTGATCCCGAATCAATCCAGCACTATCTGCCGCATTTGCCGATTGTCAAAGAGGACAGTTCGACGACGCGACTTCGTATCGTCTTTGATGCGAGCGCCAAGTCGGCAGCCGGCTGTTCGTTGAACGACGTATTGGAACAGGGTCCTTGCCGCTTGCCGTCTCTGTCACCGGAAGGTGGCTCACGGGGGAGTTGCAGCTACGTTGGTGCAGATTCGCGAGAAGTATTGGATGCTGAAGGCTCGGCAGAAAGTTAAATCTACTCTACGACGTTGCAACACCTGCATCC
Organism: Macrostomum lignano; assembly: GCA_002269645.1. Lineage (NCBI taxonomy): Eukaryota > Metazoa > Platyhelminthes > Macrostomidae > Macrostomum > Macrostomum lignano. Next base: position 216,683 of record NIVC01000659.1, read on the forward strand.
GGCTCCAGGGTTTGCCGTACAAAGTTGGTCAGCAGTCGCAGTTACCCCTGTCAAGAATCGAATCGCTGAGAGCTTTCCAGCATGTTGGCCTGGACTACTGCGGTCCGCTTTTCTACCGCAGGGGGGAGGGAGATGGCCAACAAAAAGCCTACATCCTGCTCTTTGCCTGCATGGGCACCCGAGCGGTCCATCTTGAATGACCACAGATTTGACTACTCAATCTTTTCTGCAGAGTCTTCGTCGCTTCTGTGCTCGTCGCGGGATTCCGTCAATCATTTCGGACAACTTCAAGACTTTCCACGCAGCCGCGCGACTACTAGACGCCCACACGGCGCCCCTTCAGACCACACGAGTTCAAGAGTTTTTAGCCGCAAAAAAATCTGCTGGTCGTTTATCCCAGAAAAAGCACCATGGATGGGCGGATTCTACGAGCGATTGGTTGGTGTCGTGAAGTCAGCTTTGAAAAAGAACGTCTGCAAAGACTTTCTCACTCTGGACGAGTTAACAAACAGTTGTGTGCGAAGTGGAGGCAGTTGTGAATTCAAGACCACTCGGGTTCGTCTCGTCCGAAGCGCACGCGGAAGTGATCACGCCGAGTCATTTTCTTGTTCTGCATCGCCTGACAAAAGAACCAGAAGCGAATCCGAAAAGCCAAACAGTCCTGCCTCTTCCAGAGCGTCTGAGCAAAGTGCGGCGGATGCTGACCAAATTCTGGCAAGAATGGTTGAATGAGTACATCGTGGCTCTGCGCGAGCGTTCAGCAAGGAAGGAAGGACGAACTCTGGTCGCATAATCAAGGTCGGAGATGTCGTTTTGGTGATGGACGCCGGCATGCCGAGGCTGCAATGGAAGCTGGCGGTTGTGGAAGCGGTACATCATGGCCGTGATGGCGTTGCTAGGTCGTGCCTCCTGAGGTTAGCTAGTCCGCATCGTAGTCGCGCTGCTGTGCATTTTCGGCGGCCGGTGGCGTCGCTGGTTCCTCTGGAGGTCTAAGCCTGTCTCTCTTTTTTTGATCTTGTCTCGTGCTGTCTCGCCGTCGATCTCTCAGTCTATCTTTGTCTGCGTTTGCGTCGTCTAAATTCTGCGAGCTATCTGTAGCCACTGCGTGATTAGTTACTGATTCTGTTTCACTTGCATGATTTTTGCTGGCAATCAAATAATGCCTCTTGGTGTCGTAAGTACATACGTAAATTCGACGCACTTTTTTTAATCCGCAATTGATCATAGTTTTGTTTGATTTTAATGTTCCAGTTTTTGATTGTCTTTGTGTCAAGGCACTTATTTCCAATATAAAATATTTTCTCGAAGTGCATTCGCTTATTTAGCTCGAAAATTTGTATTCGATAAAATAACTCGCATTCAATGTCTCGTCTTTATTTTCAGTGAAAGTTAGACTTTGCAGCCCTTTCCTTTTTAGCCAGAGGTCTTGAGTTCAAACCTCTGGCGGGGGAGTGTGGCGGAAAGTGCAATTCATTATTTTCAATCAATTAGTCCATCTCAATCTGCGCCGACTCTATTATGCCCACACATTGATTTTCTCCAAATACACCCGTATCGATTTAATGTACGCAAATGCATTGTACGCAAGCCAGGTGAACTTACTCTTTTTTACACGGCCTTGATTAACTATTTAATAAATAAACTGTAGCCCAGTGAGGCTCGGATTGTGTTTTTTGTGCATAATGCAGCGTCGCTAAAAGTTCAATCCAAATTGACTACAATTCAACTACAATTCAAGGCATACAAAGCAAGAAGCACTAACATTTACCTCCTATCCATGACATGGAATTGTTAAAGTAGGCATAATTAAGCCATATATTTCAATAAGGTAAAGGTTTAAATAGGAAATAGGGGAATCAATCCTATGATCCCAAAAGCCTAGAATTTGGTCTCTTTAGTCTAGATTTTTAGATTTTTTAATCATCTTATACTAAATTTTATCTAGTGCAGTTTGAAATTGACCTTTTGGCTATAGTTTTAAACATGGCCAGTTTATTTTGCTTTACAAACTGTGTTGCCAATAGAAATAGCTGGGTGAATCCCTATGTTGCGCCCAAGCATGTTTAATAATTTATATGCTAATCAAGTTAGAAGCTAAAGTTCATTCAAAATAATAAAGGTCCCAATAGATTTAGAATCAGTTTATGGAAAAGGTTTTGCTTTTTATTCTAGTTCACCTAGTTATATTTGCATGATTTCATAATCATATTAATGAATTAATAATTATATCAGCAACCCCACTGCATTCATGTACAAAAATGTTAAGTCAACTTCGTCACAGTTGCTTCAAGTTCAAAGCAAGTTTTCAAGGTCTGACCCGACCACCCCTTCGCTGGGCACGCTCATCCTCATCAGCATTGCTGCAGCTTCCTGGCCATCAGGCGCCAAGTCTGCAGTTGCAGCGTCAGCTACACGATAAGCTGGTGCACAATCGGTCTCTTCGCTATCGTTTGGTGATATTTGACAAGGATGGCACCTTAGTGTGCTTTCACTCCATGTGGGCGCCTTGGGCTCGGGGCTTGGCAAATCGGCTGGTGAAGGCTAGCGGCCTTGATGTGGCTGCCAAGGTGGGTTTCTGGGTGAGGGTGAGGTAGAATGCCAGTTACAGGTGAGGTAGAATGCCAGTTACAGGTGAGGGAGAGTGCCAGTTTCAGGTGAGGTAGAGTGCCAGTTGCAGGTGAGGGAGAGTGCCAGTTGCAGGTGAGGGAGAGTGCCAGTTACAGGTGAGGGAGAGTGCTAGTTACAAGTGAGGTAGAGTGCCAGTTATAGGTGAGGAGAGTGCCAGTTACAGGTGAGGTAGAGTGCTAGTTACAAGTGAGGTAGAGTGCCAGTTACAGGTGAGGGAGAGTGCCAGTTACAGGTGAGGGAGAGTGCCAGTTGCAGGTGAGGGAGAGTGCCAGTTGCAGGTGAGGTAGAGTGCCAGTTACAGGTGAGGGAGAGTGCCAGTTGCAGGTGAGGTAGAGTGCCAGTTACAGGTGAGGGAGAGTGCCAGTTGCAGGTGAGGGAGAGTGCCAGTTGCAGGTGAGGGAGAGTGCCAGTTACAGGTGAGGGAGAGTGCCAGTTGCAGGTGAGGGAGAGTGCCAGTTACAGGTGAGGGAGAGTGCCAGTTGCAGGTGAGGGAGAGTGCTAGTTGCAGGTGAGGGAGAGTGCCAGTTGCAGGTGAGGGAGAGTGCCAGTTGCAGGTGAGGGAGAGTGCCAGTTACAGGTGAGGGAGAGTGTCAGTTGCAGGTGAGGTAGAGTGCCAGTTGCAGGTGAGGTAGAGTGCCAGTTGCAGGTGAGGGAGAGTGCCAGTTGCAGGTGAGGGAGAGTGCCAGTTGCAGGTGAGGTAGAGTGCCAGTTGCAGGTACCGGACACCCAATTCCTCGCACTGATCCGGCAGGTTTACGGGATCCTGGGAGTCTGCGAGCAGACCCAGCGTGCGGGTCCGGGCCTGCTGGCCGAGGGCACCAAAGCCCAGATGCGGGTAGCACTGGCGCAGATGCTGGCTCACGAAGGCATGGACAAGGCCAAGGCCACCGCTATTGTTGAGGCCTGCGTGCCGGAGCCCGCTACGGATGCTGAGCACGTCAAGGAGCTGCACGATCTCAGCCAGCTGTTCGAGGTGCTGAGGCAGCACGGAGTGAAGATCGCCGTGTGCACCAGCGACCAGCGGGAGAGCACCATTGAGTCGCTTCGCCGGCTGGGGGTGAGGCGGCTGATGGGTGTCTCAGGATGGAGCGGGTGATGGTGTCTCAGGGTGGAGCGGGTGATGGTGTCTCAGGATGGGGCGGGTGATGGTGTCTCAGGATGGAGCGGGTGATGGTGTCTCAGGATGGGGCGGGTGATGGTGTCTCAGGGTAGGGCAGGTGATGGTGTCTCAGGGTAGGGCAGGTGATGGTGTCTCAGGGTAGGGCAGGTGATGGTGTCTCAGGGTAGGGCAGGTGATGGTGTCTCAGGGTGGGGCAGGTGATGGTGTCTCAGGGTAGGGCAGGTGATGGTGTCTCAGGGTGGGGCGGGTGATGGTCAGTGGTGTGATTCAGGCGCGAATTCGCGCCAGGCGCGAAAATGGCGCGAATGCGCGAATCCTGGGGGTCTGGCGCGAAATTTTGTGGAACCATGGGCGCGAAAATTGCATTCTTATTTTCTGCTTTTTACGCTTATTCTCTTGTCAGACAGTATGAAATACAAGAATGTCATAGCTTAGGAGATTAATCTCGAGAATTTCGAGATTCGTGGAGAATTTCGTGGTCGCAAAGAAGCAAAGTGACAATGAAGATGTGGCTGCTACGTCTGCAAGGGCGGCAGAGATCAGATGTGTGTGTTGTCAGGATTGCACTGAAGAATCGCAGCTTCGAGTCAGAAGAGGACCTTGCCGAGGATCTGATGGCCATTTGCCCAGATTCAAAGATTCCACCCAACATCGCCAACAAGAAGTTCAGGCGGGACACGGCTGGGACTTGAGAGACATGCTAATTGGTAGCCAGACGCATCCTCAAAAGTGTCATCAATTGACTTATTTGGCTGTCAGTAGAATATCATTGGCATGGCGCGAAAATTTTCAGTCGGCGCGAAATTGGGCAAACTTTCCAATCACACCACTGGTGATGGTGTCTCAGGGTGGGGCGGGTGATCGTGTCTCAGGGTGGGGCGGGTGACTTAAAAATGTGGTCTCAGCCCGACTCAAACAGGAATCTCAGCATGACTCAAACAGATATTTCAGCATGACTCAATCAAGAACCTCAGCATGACTCAAACAGATATTTCAGCATGACTCAAACAGATATTTCAGCATGACTCAATCAAGAACCTCAGCATGACTCAAACAGATATTTCAGCATGACTCAAACAGGAACCTCAGCGTGACTCAAACAGATATTTCAGCATGACTCAAACAGATATTTCAGCATGACTCAAACAGATATTTCAGCATGACTCAATCAAGAACCTCAGCATGACTCAAACAGATATTTCAGCATGACTCAATCAAGAACCTCAGCATGACTCAAACAGATATTTCAGCATGACTCAAACAGGAACCTCAGCGTGACTCAAACAGATATTTCAGCATGACTCAATCAAGAACCTCAGCATGACTCAAACAGATATTTCAGCATGACTCAAACAGGAATCTCAGCATGACTCAAACAGATAGTTCAGCATGACTCAATCAAGAACCTCAGCATGACTCAAACAGATATTTCAGCATGACTCAATCAAGAACCTCAGCATGACTCAAACAGATATTTCAGCATGACTCAATCAAGAACCTCAGCATGACTCAAACAGATATTTCAGCATGACTCAAACAGATATTTCAGCATGACTCAATCAAGAACCTCAGCATGACTCAAACAGATATTTCAGCATGACTCAAACAGGAACCTCAGCGTGACTCAAACAGATATTTCAGCATGACTCAAACAGATATTTCAGCATGACTCAAACAGATATTTCAGCATGACTCAATCAAGAACCTCAGCATGACTCAAACAGATATTTCAGCATGACTCAATCAAGAACCTCAGCATGACTCAAACAGATATTTCAGCATGACTCAAACAGGAACCTCAGCGTGACTCAAACAGATATTTCAGCGTGACTCAAACAGGTGTCTCAGCATTACTCAAACATGTATCTCAGCATGACCCTGATGCGCCTCCTCCCAGGTGTCCCACCTAGTTGACAAAGTGGTGTGCGCAGACGATCCAACCAGCCTGCCGAAGCCGGACCCGCACAACGCCCTGATGATCTGTGACGCTTTGAGCGTGCATCCAAAGGACACCGTGATGGTCGGGGACACGGCCACCGACATGCAGTTCGCTAAGCAGGCTGGTCTCGGCCTGGGGGTCGGCGTTCTGAGCGGCATTGGGAGGTGCGTTTTGTTGAATTCGGTAGTCCGTAAATTGGTCAGATCAATTTATAAAATTATTGATTGAGTAGTTGAGTATTAGATCATAGGATTGTCATTTGATGGTTAAATTAATTGGTCAGATCAATTTTTTATTGGTCAAACCAGTTTGTAAATTCGTTTGATTGATTCGTAAATTGGTGAAATAATTTTAGAAGTATATAAGATAATTTTTTAAATTGGTCAGGTTAATTTGCTAATTTGTCAGAGTAATTAAAAATGGTCTAAACCAGGGGTCGGCAACCTTTTTCCACTTGAGGGCCAGATGAGGTTTTCAGTTCAAGACCACGGGCCACAGGTCGTCCCCCGATTACTTCGCCCCCCCCCCCTGGGTCTTTCTTTACCCTCCAAAATCTGCCCTCTGGGTCTTTACCTCCAAAATCTGCCCTCTGGGTCTTTACCTCCAAAATCTGCCCCATGGGTCCTTACCCTCCAGAATCCGCCCCATGGGTCTTTACCCTCCAGAATCCGCCCCGTCGGTCTTTACATTCCAGAATCCGCCCTCTGGGTCTTTACCCTCCAAAATCTGCCCCGCTGGGCCTTTACCCCCCCCCATACCATATTCGAAAGTTTGAACTGATGTGCTGTCTGTCTAGAGTTTGTAAACAGCCACTTACACGATCAGTTTGGGTCTCATTGTTAACTAATTTGTTATTAAAGTTGGCAATTGAGGAAAGAAATTTCCCATTATTAGTGCACAAAACTTTTGTAGGAGAAACAATGAAGTTACAATAAAGGTGCGGGCCGGATTGTAATAATTAAGATTAAGGAAGTTCGCGGGCCGCATAGAAAGTCTTTGCGGGCCGGATCTGGCCCGCGGGCCGGAGGTTGCCGACCCCTAGTCTAAACAGTTCATAAGTTTGGTAGCGTAATTTGATAGCAACACATAAGTTGATCAAATAAATTTACAAATTGTTCAAATCAATGTGCTGGTTTTTTAAACCAATTTACAGATTAGTCAAGCCAATTTGCAGATTAGTCAAACCAATTTGCAGTTTAGTCAAACCAATTTGCAGATTAGTCAAACCAATTTGCAGTTTATTCAAACCAATTTGCAGATTAGTCAAACCAATTTTTGCAGATTTGTCAATCCAATTTGCAGATTAGTCAATCCAATTTGCAGATTAGTCAATCCAATTTGCAGATTAGTCAATCCAATTTGCAGATTAGTCAATCCAATTTGCAGATTAGTCAATCCAATTTGCAGATTAGTCAATCCAATTTGCAGATTAGTCAATCCAATTTGCAGATTAGTCAATCCAATTTGCAGATTAGTCAAACCAATTTGCAGATTAGTCAAACCAATTTGCAGATTAGTCAAACCAATTTGCAGATTAGTCAATCCAATTTGTAGATTAGTCAAACCAATTTGCAGTTTAGTCAAACCAATTTGCAGTTTATTCAAACCAATTTGCAGTTTATTCAAACCAATTTGCAGTTTAGTCAAACCAATTTGCAGTTTATTCAAACCAATTTGCAGATTAGTCAAACCAATTTGCAGTTTATTCAAACCAATTTGCAGATTAGTCAATCCAATTTTCAGATTGGTCAAATCGATTTGCACATTGTTTATAATAAATTTAAAATGAACTATTTATTTTCGCTCTGTATTCTAGGAAAGCCGACTTGGAAGCTGCAGGCGCCAGCACAGTAGTAAACACTGTGGGCGATGTGCTGCCAAATTTCTTCCCAGACCAGCCGATCAGCTTGACGGAGTCTGCGCGCCTCATCGCCGAGCGCGACTGGCGGCTGATCATCTGCGACAAGGACGGCAGTCTGGCCGACGTGCGCACCCGCTGGTCGGAATGGGCGCTGCGGGTTGGCAACCGCCTGGCCGAAGCTACCTCCGAATCGGTGGCCGAAAATTTCTACGATCTCATCGGATTCGACCCGGACACTGGCCGGATTCTGGGCGGTCCGTTGGCCGAGAGTCCGCTGTCCGATTTGCGCGATATGCTTGAGAGTCTGCTGCTGTTGAAGTGGCGGGTGGACGACAAGCAGCTGAGGGGAATTCTGGACCAGGTGAAATTCCATTGTCTACCTGGTTACCTTGAATTATAATGAGAAAGTCAATCATTTCTGCTCCATGGTAAAATTTGCGATTCTCTTCAGTCAAGTTCGGGATTTCCCTTAACCACTGTAATCTCGGATTTCTCTCACGTGAGTGCGGGATTCCCTTCGTTCCAATTGGGATTCCCCCCAATCCAACTCGGGATTCCCCTCCATCTGATCGCGATTCCCCTCAATCCAACTCGGGATTCCCTTCATCCCAACTCGGGATTCCCTTCATTCCAACTCGGGATTCCCCTCAATCCAACTCGGGATTCCCCTCAATCCAACTCGGGATTCCCCTCAATCCAACTCGGGATTCCCTTCAACCCAACTCGGGATTCCCTTCAATCCAATTCGGTATCGGGATTCCCCTTCATCCGATGGCGATTCCCCTCAATCTAACTCAGGATTCCCTTCAATCCAACTCGGAATTCCCTCAATTCAACTCGGGATTCCCCTCAATCCAATCGGAAATTTCCCTTCAATATAACTCGGGATTTCCCGAAATCCAACTTAGGATTCCCTTCAATCCAACTCGAGATTCCCATCAATCTAACTTGGGATTTCCCGAAATCCAACTCGGGATTTCCCTCAATCTAACTCAGCTGATTTTTCTCAATCCAACTCGGGATTCCCCTCAATCTAACTCAGCTGATTCCCCTCAATCCAACTCGGGATTCCCTTCCGTCCAACTCGTGATTCCCCAACTCAGGATTCCCCTCAATCAAGCTGGCTACTCCGCCCCCCTCTGCAACCAATCCAAGGTGTGGGACGACGGCAGCTCGGCCAGCAACCGCGCCGCCGACTCGCTGGCCGCCGATGGTATCCCGGAGGCTTTGGCCGACCTTCGCTCGCTCGGCTGCCGCGTCGCCGTGGTGACGTCGGACTCCCGAGCCAGCCTGAACCAGTTCCTCACCGACTTCAGCCTGGCCAGCCTGGTGGATTACAGCCTGACCCCGGCCGAGCACCAGCCCTGGAGCGGCGCCTGCAAGTCACAGCCGCTGCTGGCCGCCTGTCGCCTCGCCGGCGTCTCCCCAGCCGACGCCGTCGTTGTTGGCGACACTCGCGCCGATTTGTCCGGCGGCCGGCGCGCCCGTCTCGGCGCCACCGTCGGCGTCCTGAGCGGCATGTCGGGACCGGAGGCGCTGATGCCGCACGCCGATTTGCTGGTGCCGAACCTGCCAGGCTTGACCGGCCTGCTCAAGCGGCGGCCTGCAGCTGAGCTCGGCCGGAGGTCCTACTCCACCTCCGCGGCGTCTGCCGAATACGATTACGTCATCGTTGGGGCGGGCAGCGCCGGCTGCGTGTTGGCTAACCGATTGACCGAAGATTCCAATGTTCGCGTGCTGCTGGTGAGTAGCCTGTCTGGGTTATTGTTAGATCCTGGATGGGTTTGAACCTCAGCTGAACTTCAGGATCCTGAATGGGTTTGAACCTCAGCTGAACTTCAGGATCCTGAATGGGTTTGAACCTCAGCTGAACTTCAGGATCCTGGATGGGTTTGAACCTCAGCTGAACTTCAGAATCCTGGATGGGTTTAAACCTCAGCTGAACTTCAGAATCCTGGATGGGTTTGAACCTCAGCTGAACTTCAGGATCCTGGATGGGTTTGAAACTCTGGTGAACTTCAGGATCCTGAATGAATTTGAGCTTCAGGTTTTAGGATTCTGAATGAGTTTGAGCTTCAGGTAGACTTCAGGATTCTGAATGGATTTGAGCTTTAGGTAAACTTCAGGATCCTGAATGAATTTGAGCTTCAGGTAAACTTCAGGATCCTGAATGAATTTGAGCTTCAGGTAAACTTCAGAATCCTGAATGAATTTGAGCTTCAGATAAACTTCAGAATCCTGAATAAATTTGAGCTTCAGGTAAACTTCAGGATTCTGAATGAATTTGAGCTTCAGGTGAACTTCAGGATTCTGAATGAGTTTGAGCTTCAGGTGAACTTCAGGATCCTGATGAATTCGAGCTTCAGGTAAACTTCAGAATCCTGATTGAGATTCAGCTTAATCTAAACTTCATGATTCTGAATGAGTTCGAGCTTGAGCTAAATTTTTGTATCTTTAATACCCAGAGTAAAAATGAATATTCTTCCAGATCGAAGCCGGCCCCACCGACCGTCGCAACCTGTTCATCCACATGCCCGCCGCTCTCATGTACAACCTGTGCCACGACAAGTACAACTGGTACTATCACACTCTGCCGCAGAAGCACATGGACTCCAGGGTGATGTACTGGCCGAGAGGTCGCGTCCTTGGTGGCAGCAGTTCGCTAAACGCTATGGTTTACGTTCGGGGTCATGCATTTGACTATGACAGGTAAATATAGGGGCAATTCATGTGTCTCACTCCTGGTATAATTTTTAACGCTCTTGCGATATCGAGAGCTGATTCAGAATATCCCATTTATCAATTATGAATCTTGTGTATATATGAGGTGGGTTGCGCGGGACTGTAGAGACAAGACGTCACGAGTCTGGGATGCACGGGTCATAAGCTTTCTGTTAAGGGTCATAGGCTGTATCAGGGGGTCCGTTATGAAGGGGTCATATGCCTTTTGTTAAGGGGTCATAAGCATTTTGTTAAGGGGTCATAGGCCTTTTTCAGGGTCATAGACCTTGTTTTAAGGGGTCATAGGCCCGGAAGCACAAGTCATAAGCCCTGTACCAAGAGATCATGGGCCTCGGAGCAAGGGGTCATAATCTTCGTGTCAAGAAGTCAATCTTTGTGTCAAGGAGTCTTAATCTTCGTGTCAAGAAGTCAATCTTTGTGTCAAGGAGTCTTAATCTTCGTGTCAAGGAGTCAATCTTGGTGTCAAGGGGTCATAGCCTGGTGTTAAGGGGTCATAGCCTGGTGTCAAGGGGTCATAGCCTGGTGTTAAGGGGTCATAGCCTGGTGTCAAGGGGTCATAGCCTGGTGTTAAGGGGTCATAGCCTGGTGTCAAGGGGTCATAGCCTGGTGTTAAGGGGTCATAGCCTGGTGTTAAGGGGTCATAGCCTGGTGTCAAGGGGTCATAGCCTGGTGTTAAGGGGTCATAGCCTGGTGTTAAGGGGTCATAGCCTGGTGTTAAGGGGTCATGTTTGTAGCAGAGGGGTCACAGAGTCAGCAATCTCGGCAGCTGATTGTCACCCCTCGGCCACCCCCAGGTGGGCCAAAGAAGGCGCCGCAGGCTGGTCCTACGCGGACTGTCTGCCCTACTTTCGCAAAGGTCAGCATCACGACGACCTGCCGGCTGACGATTACGTCGGCGGCGACGGGCCGCTGCACGTGTCGCGAGGTCGCACGGCGCATCCGCTGCACAGCGCCTGGCTGGCAGCCGGTCAGGAGGCCGGATATCCGCTTAGCGACAACTTGTACGGCTATCAGCAGGAGGGAGTTGGCTGGCTAGACATGACCGTGCACAATGGCAGGCGGTGGTCAACCGCTACAGCTTATCTTTGGCCGGCTGCCAAGAGGCCAAACTTGACTGTGGTTACCGACAAGCTGGTGACGAGGTAAATTGTTGGATGAGTTGACTGCAAAAGTTTTGTTTGTTTGGGGTTGTTTTTGGGATGACTGCTCAAGTTGGAGATGTTTTTGGGATGACTGCTCAAGTTGGAGATGTTTTTGGGATGACTGCTCAAGTTGGAGATGTTTTTGGGATGACTCTCAAGTTTGAGATGTTTTTGGGATGACTGCTCAAGTTTGAGATGTTTTTGGGATGACTGCTCAAGTTTGAGATGTTTTTGGGATTACTGCTCAAGTTTGAGATGTTTTTGGGATGACTGCTCAAGTTGGGTATGTTTTTGGGATGACTGCTCAAGTTTGAGATGTTTTTGGGATGACTGCTCAAGTTTAGGATGTTTTTGGGATGACTTCTCAAGTTGGGGATGTTTTCGGGATGACTGCTCAAGTTGGGGATGTTTTTGGGATGGCTGCTCTAGTTTGGGATGACTGCTCAAGTTGGGGATGTTTTTGGGATGGCTGCTCTAGTTTGGGATGACTGCTCAAGTTGGGGATGTTTTTGGGATGACTTCTCAAGTTGGGGATGTTTTCGGGATGACTGCTCAAGTTAAGGATGTTTTTGGATGACTGCTCAAGTTGGGGATGTTTTTGGGATAACTGCTCAAGTTTGGGATGTTTTTGGGATGACTGCTCAAGTTGGGGGTGTTTTTGGGATGACTGCTCAAGTTGGGGATTTTTTGGGATGACTGCTCAAGTTGGGGATATTTTTGGGATAACTGCTCAAGTTGGGGATGTTTTTGGGATGACTGCTCAGGATAACTGCTTGAAGTTCAAGGATCAGAGTGATTTAAATCCTTGCTTGTGCTTGGGATTAGAGTGGTTGGGATTCAGATCACTGGCAGCCTGAGCAGTGCAAGCCCCACCCTCTCCCCTCCCCAGCCTGGTGTTCGACGGTCTCCGTGCTACCGGCCTGCAGATGCAGGGCAGGCGTGGCGGCGGCGGCGACAGCCAGACGGTCCGCGCCAATCGCGAGGTCATTCTCAGCGGCGGCGCCATCAACTCGCCCCAGCTGCTCATGCTGTCCGGCATTGGGGACGCTGACCAGCTGCGCAATCTGGGCATCCCGCTGGTGCACCACCTGCCCGGAGTTGGTGCCAACCTCCAGGTGAGAGCCCATAGCACACACTACCCCCGTAGCACCCACCACCCCATAGCACCCACCACCCCATAGCACCCAGCACCCAATAGCACCCAACACCCCACAGCACCCACCAACCCGTACCACCCACCATCCCACAGCACCCACCACCCCACAGCACCTACCACCCCACAGCACCCACCACCCCACAGCACCTAACACCCCACAGCACCCACCACCCCACAGCACCCAGCACCCCATAGCACCCAGCACTCCACAGAACCTACCACCCCACAGCACCCACCACCCCACAGCACCCACCACCCCATAGCACCCACCACCCAATAGCACCTACCACCCCACAGCACCTACCACCCCACAGCACCCACCACCCCACAGCACCCACCACCCCACAGAACCTACCACCCCACAGAACCTACCACCCCACAGCACCCACCACCCCACAGCACCTACCACCCCATAGCACCCACCATCCTACAGCACCCAACACCCCACAGCACCCACCAAACCCGTACCACCCACCACCCCACAGCACCCACCAACCCGTACTACCCACCACCCTATAGCACCCACCACCCCATAGCACCCACCACCCCACAGCACCCACCAACCCGTACCACCCACCACCCTATAGCACCCACCACCCCATTGCACCCACCACCCCACAGCACCCACCACCACAAACGTATCTCACTGTCTACCTCACCGCTCCCACCGCCGTCAGGACCACCTGGAGCTCTACGTGCAGCAGCGGTGTACTCAGCCAATCACACTGTACAGCGCCCAGTGGAAATTCCCCTGGAACATGGTGGGCATCGGACTGCGCTGGCTGACCACCCAGACAGGCTGGGGCGCCACGTCTCACCTAGAGACTGGCGGCTTCATCCGCACGGAGGCTGGCGTGCCTCATCCGGACGTGCAGTTTCACTTCCTGCCGTCTGTGGTCACGGATCACGGTCGAAAGTCGGGCAATTGTCACGCGTTTCAGGTAGGCATTGTTCATTAGGTGCTGGAATTATTGATTTTTTCTAATATTTCGCATTGTTTTTCACTCCACTTAATCCGCTTCACAAATATTATAATCCTACAATCTCCCAATGATCCAGTCCTAATCCGCTTCCCAATGATCTTCCCATAATTTACTTTTAATAATCCACTGACGATGATCCACCTCCGATAATCTACTCAATTATTACTTCTGATGATCTACTTCCAACAATCTACTTCCGATAATAAATTTCTGATAATCCGCCTCCGATAATCCACTTTCCACAACTCACCTCCGATAATCCACTTCCCATAACCGAGCTCTGATAATCCACTTCCAACAACCCACCTCTGATAATCCACTTCCCACAACCCACCTCTGATAATCCACTTCCGATAGTCTACCTCCGGTAATCCATTTTCAAGAAATATTTCATCTTCGATAATTCATCTCTAATAATATCCTCCCGATAATCTACTCCCGATGATCCAATTCCAAAAATCTACTTTCGATAATCCATTACAGATAATACACTTCTACATTCCACTTCCGATAATTCATCTCTGATATTCTGATAATCTATTTCAACTGGATAAATCATTTCGACAATTAAATTCCGATAATCCACTCCCTATTATTAACCTCCAATTAATATTACTAGATGAAACTATAGTCAGAGTTTATCCCAGACCGTTTATAATCATATCCAAACGAATCCCCCAGGTGCACGTGGGCCCCATGCGGCCGGAGAGCCGCGGCACGCTTCGGCTTGCCTCGGCGGACCCGCGCCAGGTGCCCCTGCTGGATCCAAACTACATGGCCACCGAGCGGGACAGGTGGGAAATGCGGCAGTGCATCCGGCTGGCTAGGGAGATTTTCGCCCAGCCCGCGTTCGACCAGTACAGAGGTGAGATAATAGTAGATCCCCATAGCAACTGTCATTCCTATACTAACCGCATCTATTGCCAAATAAAAAACCATTACAATAGCAACGATTTGGCTCCATAGCAGCGGTTAGGCCCCCCATAGCAACGGTTAGGCTCCCTCCATAGCAACGATTTGCCTCCCCATAGCAACAATTCGCCCCCATAGCAACGATTTGCCCCCATAGCAACGATTAGCCTCCATAGCAGCGATTAGCCCTCATAGCAACGGTTAGGCCCCCATAGCAACGGTTAGGCCCCCATAGCAATGGTTAGGCCCCCATAGCAACGGTTAGGCCCCATAGCAACAATTTGCCCCCATATCAACGGTTAATATGGCCCCCATATCAAGGGGGCCTAATAGCAACGTTTAGTCCGCCATAGCAAGGGTTAGAACTAATAGCAATCATTAGCCCTCTTAGCAACGATTAGCCTCCCTAGCAACGATTGATCCCCATGGTAACAACCATTCGATCTCCAGGCTCCGAGCTGCAGCCGGGCTCCGAGGCCCGCACCGACGCCCAGCTGGACGCATTCGTCCGGGCCGCCTCCGACTCGGCCTACCACCCGTCCTGCACCTGCCGCATGGGCCCGGCCGCCGACCCCACGTCCGTGCTGGACGAGAACCTCCGGGTTCGTGGACTCGACGGCTTGCGCGTCGTCGACGCCTCGGCGATGCCCTCGATTGTGTCCGGCAATTTGAACGGGCCAACCATCATGCTGGCCGAGAAGGCCGCCGACATCATCAGGGGCCGCCAGCCGCTGCCACCAGCCACCGAGGTCCCCGTGTGGCAGCCGGCCCGGCCGGAAAGGCAGCGAGACGGGGAGCCGGTCAGGCGATTGGAGCAGGTTTAAGGAGGCTTGAACTGCGGTTGCTATGCGGTAACTATGCGGTTGCTATGCGGTAACTATGCGGTTGCTACGGCCTCGTTTTCCGTTTTTTTACTATCTAGTTTCCATGGTTGCAACTATTTAGTTGCTATGGACGCAATGTGGTTACTATGGACTCTTTGACCGTTTAACTTGCCATAGTAACAGCATCACGATTGGTTGCTAGGGCCTATTTTTACTGTCCCATATGTAAACCACTTAAATTTATAGTTTATCTGGTTACCATAGTTACGACTCTATCAGTGGTTGCTAAGGCCTATTTTCATAGAGATTCGGGCTTGTTCTGAACATTTCTGGCTAATTTTGCATCCCATCTGTTACCATAGAAACCAAAGTTCTATTGTGAATTGAAACGCCTTCTTTCTAGTTGTCATTAAATTATAGTAACTAGACTCAGTCTCGCTGCTCCATCATTTTGATTCTATCACTTTCCTACCTACCAACTTTACCAATATGCTTTAACCGGTCTTTTTTGTTGATTGCCTGTGTAAAATTCTGATTTCTTTTTTATAGATGGTAGCTTAGTGAGTTATATAGTTCTATAGATAATAATTTCAATTCTAGCTCATAAAATACTATCAGGCATTGTGTGCGCATTTTGTTTAACTGATCTGTTAGCAATTATATTTTTTTGCATTACTCTGTGTTAATCCAGAGGTGATTGTAGATGGTTTCATCTCATGCTTGATCGAAATCTGCCACACCAAAAAGTTTATAAATGAAGTTATTTCCGTCTAGCAGCGGAGCTTGTGATTTTCTGCTCTTTGCTGCTTCAGGCCAAAAAAGTTGGGAATCAATACAAAACTACTGCTTTTAATTTTATAAATTTAAACAAATGTTGCACATTAATAACGCAAATTTGCTGACGTGAATGCCGAAATTTGTTATGAATTTGCCTATAGACTTGTCCATTATTTCTTGTAGGCTGCCGGAGTCTTCAGCGATTTAAAAAAAAAATTAATAAAAAAATTAATTAATTAATGAGGAAATTAATGTAGGTGAGCACGGGGGCCGTAGCCCAGCGGTAGCGCAGCTGCTCTGGTGAGCCAGCGACCCAGGCTCGATTCCAAGTGCAGTCACATTAATTTGGGGCTGAATTGGAATTTCGGCTTGGCTCTGCTCGTGCAATTAACGGCCTTGAGAGCCAACCCCCCAAGGCGCAGTAAAGTGTACATGCCTAACGATAATATGAAGTTAGGGCCGCTGTACACTCCTGTGTGAGTGTGTGCCTGCGTACGTATCCGCGCGCTTGTGTGCCTGCTCAGTGGAGTCGGCGGAATGGGCAGCAATGCCTCTCGCCGGTTGTGTGCCCATGTCGCTTAAAGTGCGCCAGGGTGCACACAACCCCCTGCCTCTAATAAAAAAATGTAGGTGAGCAGACAGACGGACGGACAGACAGACACACAGACAGACAGACACACACACAGACAGACAGACAGACACACAGACAGACAAATAGACAGACAGACAGACAGCCAGGCAGGCAGGCAGCCAACGTACTGTCGGTCAATTGTCTGACCAAGTATTGCACTGAAAGCGAATTATTGCTGAGCGTAAGCATTATGGCCACAATCCGCTACTCGCGAGTAGGCACATGCAGATGCAGCTACCAGTACAATAAGAAGCGCACCCGTGCAAATGTACGGGTTTGCATAAACAGTGCTATAGTTGATTAAAGAGGGTAAAAGAAAAGCACCTGAACAACTGGGTGAATCCGGTGGCTGTGTACACTGGCAACGGGTGAACAGCTGTTTGGCCGAATAGCAGCTCATTTTTCGTCTCTTATATCAACCCCGTTAGCTAGCTGAAAGCCAACTACCTGCTAGTTTTATCTGTCTATCGTGACAGCGAGTGGCCCAAAGAGAATGAGCGAGAGTGCCTGCTCGCATTTCATTATGTTAGGAGACTTGAAGGAAAAAAACTGCTGTGTTGAATTTAGTCTCAAGAACGTACGGGTAAGGCTGGAGAGATGAAGACAAACAAGAGACGGTGGCCTCACAAAGGCGATGCTGGGAGAGAGGGAGAGGCTGGAGAAGCGAGGAGGTGGCTGCGGACAGACCTGGAGAACTCAAAGGAACCGAATTTGGATTGGCAGCTTTTTACTGTAACGCTCGTTTGCAGACACAAGATTTATTGTACAATATAGTACGAGAATAATATCACAATCTGGTAAATTACATGTCAGAGAACATCCGCGAGGTTTAATTTAAGCTAGTTATATTTTCATAGTTGTGTCATATTGACGAATCCGGTTGAAAAAATAATGCATATAACAGAGACAGAATTAGCAGGTGAAATTTTGCTGGAACTTTTCTCGCTTGCTTATTATGGTGTCCGGTAGGATTTCATAAGTAAATTAACTTGATAAATCTGCTACTCATATGACCTTGTAGCGTCCGTAGAGGGAGGGGTGAGCGTTAGCGCTCCAGATTCTTGTCTTTAGGTCTCCTGGGGTGCAGAAATCTAATCGAAAACACACGCCGCCCCACCTCCACCTGCACTGGTCTGGGTTAAGCGCTGGTTTCTAAACCATTATAGGCACAGGTTAGTCCGATAAACACGAGAGTGGAATTCTCGCCTCTTTCATTATCTACTTGCCCAACTTCTGATGAGCATGAGACCGCCGAAGCCGCAGGGTCCGCTGCAGGTGGACAAGGCTACTCACCACTCGCTGGAGCTGAACTGGGAGGCGCAGCTGCAGCAGGCGGCCGCAGAGCAGAGCGGCGAGGACGGCCGACTTCGAGTAGAGGTCCAGTGGTGCCGATTTGAGAACACCTGGGAGGTGGCCTACAAAGGATTCGATGTGCGCTGCGTCTGCGCAGGCCTGGAGCCCAACCAGGAGTACCAGGTGGGCAGTTGAGCTTTGCGAAATTCGAAATCTTGATGGCTGTTTAATTTAACTCTGAGGGACATTGCTAATACAGCTGACGCCAATTCCGTTAGAAACGAATTACCGTGACAAGAATTGCTATAGAGAGTCATTGCAAACAACTCACTCTAGCGACTATGGGGCGACTCTTGTGACTTTTTAGCGACTGGTGCGATGGAGAAGCGGTTTTTGAGTCTGGAGCGCATCACGTGAGCTGCAGAATCGTAAAAGAGTCGTGAAAAGATCGTCCAAGAGTCGTTGTGTTAGCGCTTTACTTTCTACTGACTCAAGTAGTCTAAACAGAGTTGTTATAAATGCGAAATGCGATTCTGATTCGTTAAGTAAGTGACGCAAATGCGCTTTAGACGCAAGTCGGTGATTCTGCAGCGACTCGAGCTGCCTCAGATCCGACTTTACGGCCCCAGAGTCATTTCAGAGTCGAAGCCTACATGTAGGTACCGTTTTCAGCGGAATAGTACGATACATTCTTGCAGAAGCCTTGAAAATCGTGTCTCGTTACGTCTAAACTCAATGTGAGCGATGGTTTTCTAGCGAGGAGGAACACTGATACGTACACAGGCATGGCACAGGCTCACAGGATGTCCCTTCCCTCAAATGAATGAATTGAACCAAGGGTCGTGTCGTGCGACTACGTGATTACAGTTGAGCTACTCCAGCCCGACAGCAAGAATTCGTTTGTTTTGTATATTTGTGGATTGAGTGCCCGCAGCCCCTGGATGTAAGAGCAACTGCAGCACCCCCCCCTCGTCAAAACCCAGGTGCGAATCCGGTTCGGCAACGGGCACGGCTGGGGCGACTTCAGCGAGCCGGTGACATCGAAGACCGCCGCCAAGCCGTTCAGCGGCGAGGATCTGCACCGGTATATTCGTCGACGAAATTTGGACGCTCTGGTGAATGTGCTGGAGACCGGGGAGGCCAACCCCAATGCGCCGGATGACAAAGGTTTTACGCCTCTGGCTGAAGCGGCTCTGGAAGGCTTGCTGGACTATTGTCAGGCGCTGCTGGACCATCGGGCTGATGTCAACTGGTCTGGAGACAATGGTGCGTCGAAGGGTTGAAGCTGGATTAGTTTACATATTACCGTTGTGGTGTACATGCTGAATGAATTTTACTTCCTGATAGAGTGTACCCTCAGGGAGAAATAATTATTTTTTCATCACAAAGACAATGATTGCATTTGATCTGTGGTAGTAAAGATTACCATTATTGTACAATAATTTAGCATGCACAGCACGTTACTCTGTTGATTTTATGTAGTTCTGTAGTAAAATGATTTTTTCTTATCAGAATTCTCATCTTAAATTGGCCTCCAAAAATTACACAATGTTTGAGTTTTTTTGTCGTGTTTTTCGACAGTACAGTGGTGATTTTTTTAAATTAATGTGTTAGTACATGGATTCTAGAGTGTGTGGCAGAAGGAGGACTTAAGTGGGACGGGAAACCTCGTTTCCTAGAAAATTTTTGAAGGCGGCTTTTCCCGAAAAAATACACTACGGAGATAGGAAGTTTTCATTTTTTCAGCAAAAAATTGCTATTGCTTTTGATAGGAGGCAGATCCAGTGTTCATCTTTTGATATGTTGTGCCTTTTTTATTGCTCTATCGATATTTATAAAGCTTTTCGTTCAGAAAATTAGGATTCTATGTTAATTTTTTTTCTACGTACATTTCCTTTACCTAAACAATAATAAAAATGCATGGCACAGCTTCAATCTTTGGTTTTATGAATCTATCTTATCATCTCTGTTACAAATATTTGTTACTCAGTCAGCTAAGGATGATAAAATAGACTCATAAAACCAAAGAGCCGAGCCGTGCCATTTTAATGGTTTTTAGGCACAAGACAAGTGCAAATGTACGTAGAATAAAAATAACGTATTTTTAAAGTGATAAAGTATTTTTCGGAAAAGCCGGCCCTCAAAACTTTTCCAGGAAACGAGGTTTCCCGTCCTTCTACTTAAGTCGTCCTTGGTGTTGCATTGCTGACAAAATAAACATTGCTGATCAAAGTCGTTTGTCCAATGTTTAATTTTCAAAGAACTTCCCGATCCTGCACCGCCGCAGGCAAGACCTGCCTGATGCTGGTGGCCTACAAAGGCAAGCCGGAGGTGCTTCAATGGCTGCTGGAGTCGGCCAACGCCAGTTTGCATCCGCGCGATCGCAACGGGCTCAGCGCGCTGCACTACGCGGTGGACGGCGAACAGCTGGACAATGTCCGACTCCTGCTGGACGCCGGAGCCGACCTGCACGCCAAGGACAACGCCGGCTGCACGCCGCTGCTCCGCTGCGCCCAGCACCGCAATAACGGCAACGCAGCATTGGCAGTCGAGCTGCTCAACCGTGGAGCGCTAGTCGACGAGACCGACTCCAGCGGGCAGACGGCGCTGTTTTACTGCGTGATGAACCGGCACGAGAAGCTGGCCGCTGTGCTGCTGCATCACGGAGCCGACATCCGGGCCACCAACAGCCGCGGCCTGTCCGTGCTGAAGGCCACAGACGGCCAGCAACCGGACCGCAAAGCGATGCGGGCGCTGCTGCTTGAGCACGAGGAGAAACGCCGGTCGGAGCAGCAGCAGAAATCCGCTTAAGTTAGGCGTTCGTGAACCGCAAATCTCACAATAAACTTACATATTTATTGTTTTAATACGGTACAAAATGAACATTCTACACATTGAATTCTGAGCATTCTGTTGTTGCGACCCGCTTATGCTATAACATCAAATTTTAATTCAAAGTATTTGTATTATCAAGCTCAAATTTTGAAATTGATTTAGTCATTCGTTAAAAACCATAAAAATAATTATATTTGAAAACTTTTCAAATCAATCTGACTACCTATCGTCTCTTTGGCGTGTAAAAAACATTGAAAATATGCATTTAAGTGTCCTTCCTGACGTCATGTAGCATCTGTGTTCTTCCTGACGTCATGTAGCATCTGTGTCCTTTCTGACGTCATGTAGCATCTGTGTCCTTTCTGACGTAATGTAGCATCTGTGTCTTTTTAGACATCATGTAGCATCTGTGTCCTTTCTGACGTCATGTAGCATCTGTGTCCTTTCTGACGCCATGTAGCATCTGTGTCCTTTCTGACGCCATGTAGCATCTGTGTCTTTTTAGAAATCATGTAGCATCTGTGTCCTTTCTGACGTCATGTAGCATCTGTGTCCTTTCTGACGTCATGTAGCATCTGTGTCCTTTCTGACGTAATGTAGCATCTGTGTCTTTTTAGACATCATGTAGCATCTGTGTCCTTTCTGACGTCATGTAGCATCTGTGTCCTTTCTGATGTCATGTAACATCTGTGTTCTTCCTGACGTCATGTAGTCATTTCCATGTAGTTATGTCATGTCCCTTTGCTCGCTCACCCGGGTCCTTTGTTACGCACTCGTATGCATCTTTAAGTGCTGGCGCCCCTTCCGGTGCCCTATGCCGACAGACGCTTCCTCATCTGTGGCTAATTACTATCAGCAAAAAGCCACAACTGCGGAACCTTTTGATTAGGCTGACAAAGCATTTTTTTGACTCACCCAATCCGACTATCCTTGTCATCGATGCAACTTCTCAAGTGTCTAATAGTTCCCAAATGATTTCCAAAGCCAACTGTGAGTTTTAAGCTGCAGGAGTCCTCGAGTCAAAGCATGGGATAACCGGATCGGTAAATCCGACAACCATGGATAGGCGTCGACAAGAGCAGCCAGTCAGCAGCGGACATCGCTGCATCAACAGCCCGCATCAATTTGCCTCCAAGCTGGACTCGACTCGGAGAAATTCGATTCCGTATGGGCGGCAGGCAAATCAGCGGGGGGAGGCCGTGAGGGGGCAGCCAGCGCCGGTAAATACGGGTCGTTAGGGAGGCGAGCTTATTTAACAGGTGAAAAGTCTGCCTCCGTTTTCGATACTTTTCTCAGAAGCTCTGACGTTGGTATCGAGTATTTGAGCTCGTTAAAAACACAAACTTGCTTTGCAAAATGTCAAATAATTCCGTTGAAAGTGTTACTGGTAAGTTTAATTGATAATAAGTGAATCTGGGTATAGAAACGGTGTAAAAATTCATTGAGTATACCCAAAAGTCTGTTCCAATCAGAGTTTACAGCAGATGTTTCAATATACTGATATACCTGAGTAGCACCAGAGCTCCTTATTGGTAAGGTAACGCGTCAGACCAGGGGTCGACAAACTCCGGACGGCGAGCCACTTGCGGCCTGCAATGGCCCCTCGGGTCCTTTGAAACTTCAAAATAGCAATCCGGCCGATCAGGGTTGCTGTCGCTCCTCAGCTCCCTTTACTCTAATCTCTTCCTCCTTTCTCCTCTCCTCCTCCTTCTCCTCGTCTCCTCTCCTCTCCTCTCATGTCTAATCTTTAATCTCTTCTCATCTCCTCTCGTGCCCTCTTTTCTCCCTTATTACATCGCCTCTCGTTTATCCTATCTTTCTTCTCTATTCCCTCTCTTCTCGTTCCTCCTCTTGCCCGCAGTCTTGCGCTAGGTTCACTATCTGGCCCTTGAGTAAAAAATTCGCCGACCATTGTGCCAGACTCTCGCGCGAAAGTCCCTGGTTCGATTCCGGGTGCAATCACATTAACGTGGGTCCGACAGCGCAAAAGTTCGCACCTGAGGCTTGTTGTACGATTCACGGCCATGAGAAATAACCTTTATTGTGTATATTCCCGAAATCAGGGTCTCCAAATACCCTGCACGTCTAGATTGTTGCTTTGATTAGCGGCAATGCCCAACTCCGTCCAATTAAAAGCCAACAAAATCCACAGAATGCACACAGGAAACACAGGTAGAGTTGAGGTCTTATCTAGTTTAGTCAAACAGAAGATCTGATAGAAGTAAAAAAAACGCAAGGGTAAGTGAGTAGACTGTTGCTGGACGCAGCCAATTCCCCGCAGACATGAGGATAGAGCGAAAGGGTCAGAGAGGAGACGCCGGCTAGCCACAACCAATCAGCGCAGAGATCAGGATAGAGCGAAAGGGTCAGAGAGGAGACACCGGCTAGCCACAACCAACCAGCGCAGAGATTAGGATAGAGCGAAAGGGTCAGAGAGGTGACGCCGGCTGGCCGCAACCAATCAGCACAGAGGTGAGGATAGAGCGAAAGGGTCAGAGAGGTGACGCCGGCTGGCCGCAACCAATCAGCACAGAGGTGAGAATAGAGCGAAAGGGTCAGAGAGGAGACGCCGGCTGGCCGCAACCAATCAGCGCGGAGATAAGAAGAGAGCATCAGAATTAAACTAAGACACCAACCGGTTTATAGTGAATCTCCACTAATATTTTCTTCAAGTTGCAGATGAGCCCTACTCATCTCTTTGGATCGTCAAGAAAACTACGGATGAGATTCTAGCGAACTTAAGGCTCTTCGTGGCTCCAACCGCATCTGCGGTGAGCATAGTGGGCCTTCTTCTATCCGTATGGGCGTTCGCTAGAACCTGGCGCGTCCTCAAAGGCAAGGACCTGCTGCTGTGCGCCAATATCGCGGCCGACTTCGTCACCGTTGTCACCACGTAATTTTCAATCGTTTGATTATCAAATGGCCAAGCCGCACACGTTACCAGGCACAAAAATAATTTGGCAAGTTAGCAAAAAGTGAAGTATAAGAGATAGTCTACTATGAGTAGTAATAGCAGGAGGGCTGCGGGCACCCTTCGGCGACATCGTCCTAGAAGCAGCGCCGAAGTAATTCTGCTCATTACGCTGCTCGGCACGCACTCATACACACGCTCACACAGGGTCGTCAGTCATGTACACTCTCACCTAGCAGTCCTTGCCAATGTCCCTTCCTGGTGTCCGCAGGCTGACTGCCCGCGAGTTTCTCAACGGCGGCCTCGGTAGTCGAATGTCGCTAGCGCTGCCCCACCTGGCTCTGAACTGGGCCTGCAAGCTGTGGGCCTTCTTCTGGGTGCTCAGCAATAGCCTGTCGTCCAATTTGATTTGTCTGATGGCCGCGGACCAGATCTACGCCCTGTGCTGGCCGCTGCGCCACCGAACTCGCATGACAAAGCGGAAATACTGCCTGACGCTCTTCTTGTTCGTCTTTCTCTTTGCCTGCGCAGCAGCTCAGGGCGTCCTGTACGAGACTTACGACTACTATGGGCAGAGGTACTGCTACCTGCCACTCATGCTGATCAAAGTCGTCTCCGAGCTCACCCAGGCCTACGCCTCGCTGCTACTTAACGGCGTTGTTAGCAGCATAGCTCTGGCCGTTAGCAACGTCTTCATCTGCGCCAAGATCTTGTCGATTCGAGCAGCCAGTGCGAAGCTGCAGCAGCAGGCGGACCAGCAGGCGGTGGACCTGCGCGGCGCCAGAAGCCTGCTGGTCACTGCCGCCGTCTACCTACTGGTCTCGCTGCCCCGAGTGGCGACGTACTTTTTAGCCTATCTCAACATCCGCTACAACATGTGGGATAACGGGGACATCATGAACCCACTGCTGCTGGCGCTGGCTAACGTTTTCAACTACCTGTTCTACGTGTACTGCTCGGTTAACTGGCTGCTCTGCGGTCTGCGAATTCGGCTGTTTCGCCACCAGTTCAACCAGCTCCTGGGCCGCCTCAGGCAGCGCGCCACTGGGCCTGCGTAGGCTGCTAAAGTTTGAGGACATTTGGCACCAACTCTAAGCTCCCAATGTGACGTCACACAATTACACATCTGGCGCCAACCCTAGCTCTCAGATCGGTTCCAATTAACCCTAGCTCTCAGAATGGGCGATTAACCCTGGCTTCCTAGATCGGCGCCAATTAACCCTAGCTTTTAGATCGCGCCAATTATCCTTAGCTTTCAGATCGGCGCCAATCAACCCTAGCTCGATCAGATTGGCGCCAAATAAACCTAGCTCTCAGATCGGCGCCAATTAAACCTAGCTCTCAGATCAGCGCCAATTAACCGTGGCTCTCAGATCGGCGCCAATTAACCGTGGCTCTCAGATCGGCGCCAATTAACCCTGGCTCTCAGATCGGCGCCAATTAACCCTAGCTCTCAGATCGGCGCCATATTTGATTGTTACTGGCATTTGGGATTAGTCTATAGTGCTTGTGGTGTGTCTGTTTTGTAGTAAAAATGTTTGTGTCTCTACCCAGATAAAGTGTGATTCGAACTAAGGAGTCTAGTAATTAGGAGTTCTAGAAAAAGTCTCTACTTGTTAGTAGGCTGTTTTAAACGTTGCTTTTTAGACGCACCACATTTACAGGTAAGCTAGCTGATAAAAATGATGGGACAACGGTAGGTGGTATTTTTAGCGATTTAAAAACACTCGAAGCGAGCCCGTGACCTACAATTTAATTAGCAAGGTACTGTAGTTGCATCAGGACACTCCTTTTTCGATATTATATTTTTTAATTCTGATTTCGCATCAAAATCGCTTTAGTAGTGTGTTAAAATTTGATGTTATATTTTGATTAAACATTTTATAAGCACCCAGTGTACTTTGAAGTACTCAGTAAATGAATTAATAGAAACTTAATTTTTATTTTAATCAAATTTATATATTATTTATTGCATGTTGTTTTTACGTTGATGATCCTAAAAAAAATTTATTTAGTTTAATTTATTTATATTTTACTTTATTTAATTTCTTTTTTCCAACGTTTGGCGTAACAAAATTTTGCACCCGTTGTTGTCTGTTCCTCACCAGCTATAATCAAGAAGTTCAAAGTTTATTTTTTATTTTCTCGATTACTTCTTGTCAACGTTCTTTTTGTTAATTTAACAGACTCTGTTGTGGGCAACTCTGTTTATGGCACTGCATGCCAGTCCAATTCCGCGGCAAGCTCTGATCGAGGGAAATAAAAAGCTAGACAAGAAACAAAAAACAAATAAGAGAAATGGCCAGGGCAGACCGCCACTGCGTTTTCCTTGTTGGCAGCAAATATATACTCTTTATAATTACTGCGACAGGTAAAATATGCAAAATACTTTTTACCGTAATAACTAGTAAAAATTAGAATTTGTGGAGAGTTTTAGAGGAATAGCTCTAAAACTATAGCGAAAGATGCATCGAAATTCACGATCGATTTTTTTATTAATAAAGGTTTTAAACAATGTATTTGACGATTTACCCTTTTTAAATGTCCAATCCCTAGCTATAAAAGCTAGAATTAATTTTATTGAATCAATAGTCTTCCACTCTGATCCAGAGACCGCGCATTCTAACCTGAAATCAATGCTCCATAATGCAACCAAGGACGACTCAAGTAGAAGGACGGGACACCTCGTTTCTTAGAAAATTTTAGAAGGCGGCTTTTCCCGAAAAAATACACTAGCTACGGCCAGATAGGAAGTTTTTGTTTTTTCAGCACAAAAACTGTTATTGCTTTTGATTGCAGGCAGTTCCAGTGCTCATCTTTTGATATGCTGTGCCTTTCTTATTGCTTTATTGATATTCATAGAGCTTTTCGTTCAGAAAATTAAGATTCTATGTAAATTTTTCATTCTACCTACATTTCCTTAACCAAAAAAAATATTAATGCATTGCACAGCTCCAAATCATTGGTTTTATGAATCCATTTTATCATTTGTGCAGCTTGTGCTACGCATATTTGTTACACAGTCAGCTAAAATAGATAAAATAGACTCATAAAACCAAAGAGCCGAGCTGTGCTATTAATGGTTTTTAGGCACAAGACATGCGGAAATGTACGTAGAATAAAAAATCAACATAGAATCCAATTTTCTGAACGAAAAGCTCTATGAATATCAATAAAGCAATAAGAAAGGCACAGCATATCAAAAGATGAACACTGGATCTGCCTCCTATCAAAAGCAATAACAATTTTTGTGCTGAATAAACGAAAACTTCCTATCTCCGTAGTGTATTTTTTCGGGAAAAGCCGCCTTCTAAAATTTTCTAAGAAACGAGGTCTCCCGTCCTTCCACTTAAGTCGTCCTTGAATGCAACCTGAACCTAATACTACCCAAATGCAACCCCTCAAGCTACTCGTAAACTGAGGCCAACTAGCCAAACCAATTTAAGTCTGCAAATGCTGAAGCAGACAAACCATGCACATCTGGCTGGTGTAACAAGTGAAGCGTCTAGAGCAGCGTACTCTGTCGTTGAGAAGCGACTCCAGCTCAAGCTCACACCGATGGGAACTGCTGCTCATTGCCACTGCCGTTCTCCACCCCAATGGAGCCATAGCGCGGCCGCCGCATCTCCGACGCGGCCAGGTCCTCCGGCTCGGTGAAGTTGTCAACAACCTGCCGCTCGCGTTCCTCGTGCTCGGCGCGCCAGTTCAGCTCGTTGCCGCGGACGAACTTCTCCGCGTCTTCAACGGTGTCGGGCAGCGGCATGTCCTTGGTCTCCGGCAGCCACAGCACGCTCAGCACCGATACAATAGTCAGGCCGCCAAACACCACAGCCGGTAGCCACTCGGCCACTGTTGACAGGTAATTAATCACAGGTGAGATTACGCTGAGAAAGCCGGCTACCACGGCCGAGAGGAAGACACCGTTGTTGCGCAACGAGGTGGGGAAATTCTCAGCGCCGTAGATGTCCATGGCTGAGTAAGCGGCCGTGAGTAGGCACTTGCCTGGGGAATTTCATGAAAGTTGGGTGCATTGTGCTTGTAGTCTGAATTTCTCTTGTGACTCAAGTCCTAAGCTTGATCCCTGATTTCTCTGACTTCTCTTGTGACTCAAGTCCTAAGCTTGATCCCTGATTTATCTGACTCTCTTGTGACTCAAGTCCTAAGCTTGATCCCTGATTTATCTGTGACTATCTTGAGACTCAAGTCCTAAGCTTGATCCCTGATTTATCTGTGACTCTCTTGTGACTCAAGTCCTAAGCTTGATCCCTGATTTATCTGTGACTCTCTTGTGACTCAAGTCCTAAGCTTGATCTCTGATTTCTCTGACTCTCTTGTGACTCAAGTCCTAAGCTTGATCCCTGATTTATCTGTGACTATCTTGAGACTCAAGTCCTAAGCTTGATCCCTGATTTATCTGTGACTCTCTTGAGACTCAAGTCCTAAGCTTGATCCCTGATTTATCTGTGACTCTCTTTAGACTCAAGTCCTAAGCTTGATCCCTGATTTATCTGTGACTCTCTCGAGACTCAAGTCCTAAGCTTGATCTCTGGTAACTTGGTATTGCCGAAACACACAGACATACCGATAAGCGCCATTGCAACCTTGATGGCAAACAGGTACTGCTGCTCCTGCGGTATGAACGGCACGGCAATTATGGCCACTCCAGCCACGATGGACATCGCCACGGTAGGCGTACGGCGCCCGATCCGCTCGGAGACCTGCCAGGCGAGTAGGTAGGCGGGAATCTCTAGCACGCCGCTGACAGCCGTGTTGATGTACACGTCGTCAATGATGAACGTGGTGTCTATGGTGAGGCCGTAGTAGGCCAGTGAGTACACCAGCATCACGAAGACAATGATGAGAGTCTTGCGGCGCATGATTGGGTAGGTGAACAGCTCCAAGGTGCGGCCCGTGGGCGTCTCCTCTATCACGATCTTCTGCAAGTTGCGACCGTGAGGTACTATGTACAGGAGTGGATGTTTGTTCAACAGATAAAGCCAGAGACCTCGGCATTTCTCTATAGAGAGATCTTGGCGCTTCTTTAGACATTCAGAGACTCTGTGGCACTCAGTTAGGGATCATGGAAATTCTATCGACATCTAGAGACTCTGTGACACTCATCTACAGATCCCGGCACTTCTATAGACATCTAGACACTCTGTTACACTCATCTAGAGATCCTTGAACTCCTCTAGACTCTCCTAGAAACTTCTCTAGAGTCGGCCTCTTGTGCCTCTGTGCCTTGTCTTGCTGCAGACCTGCTCAGAGTCACCCTAAAAACTAACTTAATTAACCACAGAGCTGTAATCAATCACATCAAACTTGTTGGTCCTCCATCGAATTCCGTTCCATCGGGCCATCTTCTCGAACACTCGACCGGCCTCCTTCGTTCGGCCCTTCAGCAGCAGCCAGCGAGGCGACTCCGGCACCAGGAAGTACACCAGGATGTAGCTGGAACTGAACGCCAGACTAATTAATTGAATGATGCGCCACTCCTGGCCCAGGTAGGCGATGAGGCTGCATAGCGAGTAGCCGATGCACCAGAGCAGCCAATAGAGATTGCCCAGCATGGCCCTGTGCTTGGCGGCTGTCAGCTCTTCGACCAATAAGAGGCCCTGGTAGTACACTGGCGATGCCAGACCTGCGAGCGATGTGGTATTTTCGAATTTGTTATCGGTTTCGACTTTCGACACAAGTTCATGTACTGCTCGCATAAATTTTCATGAAGATTACTTGTCACTCCTGGCATTGATTTGTCACTCCTGACACTGATTTGTCACTCCTGACATTGATTTGTCACTCCTGACACTGATTTGTCACTCCTGACATTGATTTGTCACTCCTGACACTGATTTGTCACTCTGACACTGATTTGTCATTTCTGACACAGATTTTTTATTTCTGACATTGATGTGCCACTTCTGACAGTGATTTGTCACTCCTGACATTCATTTGTCACTTCTGACACTGATTTGTCACTCCTGACACTGACTTGTCACTTCTGACACTGATGTGTCACTTCTGACACTGATTTGTCACTCTTGACAGTTTTTTGTCACTTCTGACATTGATGTGCCACTTCTGACACTGATTTGTCACTCCTGACACTGATTTGTCACTCCTGACACTGACTTGTCACTCCTGACACTGACTTGTCACTCCTGACCCTGACTTGTCACTTCTAACACTGATTTGTCACTCCTGACACTGACTTGTCACTCCTGACACTGACTTGTCACTCCTGACACTGACTTGTCACTCCTGACACTGACTTGTCACTCCTGACACTGACTTGTCACTCCTGACACTGACTTGTCACTCCTGACACTGACTTGTCACTCCTGACACTGACTTGTCACTCCTGACACTGACTTGTCACTCCTGACCCTGACTTGTCACTTCTAACACTGATTTGTCACTCCTGACACTGACTTGTCACTCCTGACACTGACTTGTCACTCCTGACACTGACTTGTCACTCCTGACACTGACTTGTCACTCCTGACACTGACTTGTCACTCCTGACACTGACTTGTCACTCCTGACACTGACTTGTCACTCCTGACACTGACTTGTCACTTCTAACACTGATTTGTCACTCCTGACACTGACTTGTCACTCCTGACACTGACTTGTCACTCCTGACACTGACTTGTCACTCCTGACTCTGACTTGTCACTTCTAACATTGATTTGTCACTCCTGACACTGACTTGTCACTCCTGACCCTGACTTGTCACTTCTAACATTGATTTGTCACTCCTGACACTGACTTGTCACTCCTGACCCTGACTTGTCACTTCTAACACTGATTTGTCACTCCTGACCCTGACTTGTCACTCCTGACACTGACTTGTCACTCCTGACACTGACTTGTCACTCCTGACCCTGACTTGTCACTTCTAACACTGATTTGTCACTCCTGACCCTGACTTGTCACTTCTGACACTGATTTGTCACTCCTGACAGTGATGTGTCACTTCTGACACAGATTTGCCCCTCTTGACAGTGATGTGTCACTTCTGACACTGCTTTGTCACTCCTGACACTGACTTGTCACTCCTGACACTGACTTGTCACTTCTGACACTGATTTGTCACTCGTAAAACCAGTTTATCACTCCTGACACTAATGCACCCACCAATGATACAAATTTGTCACTCTTAGAATCTTACAATATATTTTCTGAAGTATAAAAAATACTCTGAATAAAAGCGTAATTTATTTTAAATTCAGTATGAAACTTAAATTACAATTTTCATGTAAGAGATCGCCTACTTGTAAGTAAGAGAGAGAAACATTTTATTCCTTTCTTTGTTGCCTGCCCAACGGAGGAGGCTAAGATTGCTAGTTAAACCTGGATAGTTATTTATCCTATCTTAAATTAAAATAAAAAAGGAGAGTTGCAGGAAACCTTACCTCAGTGCTTCGGCGACATCGTGAGGCCCATTCCACTGACTCCTGTGCAGACAAGCCTGCCAATACTGCAGGCACTCATACATACGCTCACACAGGGTGCACAACGGTCCTGACTTTCTAATCGCTGGGCATTACTCTCTGTGCCTTGGGGGTTGGCCCTCATGGCTGCTCTTCTGCCTGAGAAGCCAACTGATGCATTTCTCACCTTTCAGAAATCGAGCGCCGATCTGCCACTCAACGGTGGGCGTGAAGACCGGCAGCACGGTGGTGACAATGTCCACGCAGCCGCAGACCAGCAGGATGGTGCGCCGGCCGATCCGGTCGCCCAGAGTGGCAAACAACATGCCGCAGGCGTCGCCAAAAAAGTACACGCTCATGAGGATGGTCGGGTAGATGTCCCTGGCGCAGACCAACTGGAAGTCCTTCACCATCGTCAGCCGGATGAAGTCGTTCTCGAACTCGAACTCGGTGCACGCCTCTTCAGTCATGTTGCCGGCTGAGTACAGGGACGGATCTGCTGATGAAGCGTTGCCAGCCTCCGACGACCTGCTTATCGTGCAGTGACTGTCAAAGCCCTGAGGCTCGTAGCCGCTCGAGTTCTGCTGGGCGCACCTGAACGGCGACACGTGCAGCATGAGGGCCAGCAGCTGCAGGTCCAGCACCGCCTTCACTGACGTCATCGACAGGGAGAGAAAAACCATCAGCTGGGCGCGACCGAAGCCGCCAATCTGCGTGAGAATTTTCTCGTACTCCATCTGTGCACGAACTTTGGAGTCTTCTTTAATTCTCACCTGAGCATTGCTACCTGGCGAAAAATGGGTCTGTCGTTTCTCCACGAGCTAATCGAGACTTTACACAAAAATTGAAACAATTTTTTAAACAGATATCTTAGGCTTTTCTGGTTTTATCTTAAAAATAAAGTGCACACTTTCTCTTGGCAAAGTAAGTTGCTGGCTTCCACGCAGGTAAGCCATGCCTCAATCAGAAATGACCAGACTCGGTATCAGGGCTCAGTTGAGAACGGCGGAGCTCTCGGTTATAGTGAGTTCAAAGCTCAAATCTGATTTATACTGTTTGGTCTGAAATGAAAACACTGGAATAACCTGCACTAAAATAAGGCATTGGGTAACGGTTGCTTTTGAATACACTGTGCAGTCCGCAGTTTCAAAAAAGTCATCTAAAGAACCCGAGAAGAGTTGTGGCGCCCTCTGAAGGACCCGAGAGAAATTGTGGCGCCCTCTGAAGTACCCGAAAGGAATTTTGACGCCCTCTGAAGGACCCGAGAGAAATTGTGGCGCCCCTCTGAAGGACCCGAGAGAAATTGTGGCGCCCTCTGAAGGACCCGAGATAAATTGTGGCGCCCTCTGAAGGACCCGAGAGAAATTGTGGCGCCCTCTGAAGGACCCGAGAGGAATTGTGGCGCCATCTGAAGGACTTACTACAGTGTCTAGTAGACGACAAATCCTTACTCTAAATAATTAGGTTAATGAGGCTAATCAGCTTTTATTGCCTTTTATGCAGCTCCAGAGACAGTTTTATCACGTCGTTACTTTGTCAGTAGTGTGGCGTGAACCCGAGTTTGTTATACAAATCAAGAGGAATTTTATTCCTATCGGACTCGAAAACAAATCAATTGGATCAATTCAAAGCAAACTTTCTCATATTACTCCAATTCTCTTTTACTATTTAAACTCCCAGCTTCCGACTCCATCCAGAGCCATCTGGAGGTCTATAAAACTCTCCCTGAAGGATCAAAATCATCATTCAAAGGAGGCTTGACAAATAAAAAACACTGGACCCATCTCTGCACGCTTTGATGTTTTCGAATTTCAAAATGTCAGTCAAAAATCCATAACTTTGCGCTGAGTTGACAAGAAGGCCTTCGGAGCTCCGGTTGGCGCTCCTGGACCGACAGTGCAGCTTCCGTCTTGCAGATTCCTCATCTCTTCGTGGCCATGCATGCACGGGATTTCCGCGACTGCAGAACAATGGGAGCGCTATGAGGTAAGTAGACCCTGAGCAAACTGATTTGCCTAGCATTAAGCTTCAGCTTAAACGGGGAGCCTGTTACTCGAGACAGCTCAGGATGTGTGCTCTGGCTTCGGGGTCGGCAACAACTGTGGAAGCTGCCTGGGCTTCAGTTTGTCTATCTTTGCCCCCCCCCCTCCCAACCCCCGAATTTTTCAATCAAATTCAGAGCTAACAGGCGGCTGTTGTTGGCCGTGCCGGATGCCACCTCATTGCCAGCCCTGATTGCCAGCCGTGCAGACTCAATCAGCAATTATCAGCCATGCGAGGCAAAGCGTTAACAGTCGGGCAAACATTGCGGGCCAGATTTTTTCCCTGTCTCCCATTAAGTATCTTGTGCAGGCCGGGTTTCCCGCCAGT
Source organism: Macrostomum lignano (assembly GCA_002269645.1). Classification (NCBI taxonomy): domain Eukaryota; kingdom Metazoa; phylum Platyhelminthes; family Macrostomidae; genus Macrostomum; species Macrostomum lignano. The sequence goes on from NIVC01000659.1 coordinate 250,243, forward strand.
TTTGGGATTAACGATTGAAAAACACGAGCAGGCGGAAGCATTCTTTGGCTGGCACAACACGCTTCTCATGGGGCCGGTTCAGGAAATTCACTGCCTGTGCAAAGCCAAGAAGGTTTTGAATCAAAATTTGAAGTAAGAGCTGTTGCCTCCGAAGCCCTTCTTTACGAGAGGCGGTTTTCAATCCACAGACTTTACAACTTTTCAATCCACAAACTTCACAATCCACAAACTTCACAATCCACAAACTTCACAATCTACAAACTGTACAATCCACAAACTGTAAAATCCACAAACTGTACAATCCACAAACTTCACAATCCACAAACTTCACAATCTACAAACTGTACAATCCACAAACTGTAAAATCCACAAACTGTACAATCCACAAACTTCACAATCCACAAACTTCACAATCTACAAACTGTACAATCCACAAACTTTAAAATCCACAAACTGTACAATCCACAAACTTCACAATCCACAAACTTCACAATCTACAAACTGTACAATCCCCAAACTGTAAAATCCACAAACTGTACAATCCACAAACTTCACAATCCACAAACTTCACAATCTACAAACTGTACAATTCACAAACTTCACAAACCACAAACTACAATCCACAAACTGTACAATTCACAAACTTCACAATTCACAAACTTCACAATTCACAAACTTCACAATTCACAAACTTCACAATCTACAAACTGTACAATCCACAAACTTCACAATCCACAAACTTCACAATCTACAAACTGTACAATTCACAAACTTCACAAACCACAAACTACAATCCACAAACTGTACAATTCACAAACTTCACAATTCACAAACTTCACAATTCACAAACTTCACAATCTACAAACTGTACAATTCACAAACTTCACAATCTACAAACTGTACAATTCACAAACTTCACAATCTACAAACTGTACAATTCACAAACTTCACAAACCACAAACTACAATCCATAAACTGTACAATCCACAAACTTCACAATTCACAAACTGTACAATCCACAAACGTACATTCCACAAACTGTACAATTCACAAAATTCACAATCCACAAACTTCACAATCCACAAACTGTACAATTCACAAACTTCACAATTCACAAACTTCACAATCCACAAACTTCACAATCCACAAACTGTACAATCCAAATACTTAAAAATTCACAACCTCCACAGATCGCAAATGCCATGATTTTCAACTGTCGAGATGCTGCGAATTCATTCGGCATCATTATGAGACCAGAAGTTGCGTCACCAGCTTTGCCTGCGGGGGTGGCGATTCTGAGCAGTTCAGTAGGGGAAGCCATAATAACACAGCCAGCATTCCACTGACAGCAGCTGTCAACTTTCGGCAATGACGAGTAGGACTCAACAAAACTTCCTGCATTCTATTTCGTTGTCGACTTTTTTATCGAAGAAGAGTGCGGGGGATTTCTCGAGGAATAGTTTCTTGAACAAGAAATTTTAACCCCCTTAGCAACTATAGTCTCCCTCTGTCTCCTAGATCCATATTCCTGTTCAGTTGTCTGTTTGAGTTTGACAGGTTCATTTTGGAGGAAGAAAGAGAATAAAAAAACGTTTATGATGAACAAGGATCCACACGAGTTCTCTGCGACACTGAGGGCGACAGAACCTAGAGAGCAATTCGTGTGATGATTGTGTTGAAATCACTCCACTTGTCCTCACTGGCTGATTGATTGATTTTCGCACTCGTAACACTCGGGGCGACAAAGAGCTTTGGGATATTATATACTTATAGTTATCGGAAGTACCCTGTATTTATCGTTCAAAGCTTGCTCGGCTCGCGCAATTGGAATTGGAATTGAGTGAGGGTCCACTTGGGTTGCACGCTTCGCTGCAGACCATAATTAACTTGTTTCAAAGTTTCCGCCAGTCAGGGGGCTCACAACTGGACAATGACATCACAGACGGACATCCGGGTGAGCATAGAGTTCGTCAGCGCTAGACTGACTGGCTGACTGGGCGAGCAATTGAGCGGAAAAGTGGCTGAGCAAAAAAGACAAACTAACTTTTAAATTAGAATTTGAACGTTTCTCTTTGCTCAGAGGTAACGGCCCTGAAAATCCGGATGAAGAGGCTGACGTTCAGGTTGGGGAAAAGTCGCTCACCTCTGTAGGAACTTGGGAAAGAGGTGCTCATCACCCCTAAAGGAGACTTGGGGAAGAGGCGCTCACCCCTGAAGGAACTTAGGAAAGAGGCGCTCACCCCTGAAGGAACTTGGGGAAGCGGCACTCACCCCTGAAGGAACTTGGGGAAGAGGCGCTCACCCCTGAAGGAACTTGGGGAAGAGGCGTTCACCCCTGAAGGAACTTTTGGAAGAGGCGCTCACCCCTGAAGGAACTTGGGGAAGCGGCACTCACCCCTGAAGGAACTTTTGGAAGAGGCGCTCACCCCTGAAGGAACTTGGGGAAGCGGCACTCACCCCTGAAGGAACTTGGGGAAGAGGCACTCACCCCTGAAGAAACTTTTGGAAGAGGCACTCACCCCTGAAGGAACTTGGGGAAGAGGCACTCACCCCTGAAGGAACTTAGGAAAGCGGCACTCATCCCTGAAGGAACTTGGGGAAGAGGCACTCACCCCTGAAGGAACTTTTGGAAGAGGCGCTCACCCCTGAAGGAACTTGGGGAAGAGGCGTTCACCTCTGAAGGAACTTGGGGAAGAGGCGCTCATCCCTGAAGGAACTTGGGGAAGAGGCACTCACCCCTGAAGGAACTTTTGGAAGAGGCGCTCACCCCTGAAGGAACTTGGGGAAGAGGCGCTCACCTCTGAAGGAACTTGGGGAAGAGGCGCTCACCCCTGAAGGAACTTGGGGAAGAGGCGCTCACCCCTGAAGGAACTTGGGGAAGCGGCACTCATCCCTGAAGGAACTTAGGGAAGGAGGAATGCTTGCATCACATGCCCCGAGCTTGATAACTAACAATCGTCGTTGGGCAAAAACCAAACTGTATACTAAGAAAGACAGACAACTTAATAAGTTAAGGCGTGGGCACAATGCGAAATTATAGAAGAACAAACTGGGTTAATAACTGGCTTGGCCAACAGGCCAAGTCTCATTCATGGTTTGTGTTTGTCACAAATTGGTAAAGAAAGTGAGGAGCGATAGGGCTCAGTCTCTCTCTTTTGTTCAGCTCAACCAGCCCCATGGTCCGCTTCCAGCCGATTGTCAGTTTGCTGATCGTGACAAAATGGACAGTTTCTCTTGAATGAAATGAGACGGCGGTCCCAGCTATTTGTCTTATCTATCTAAATACCTTTAATGAATTCCACACAGTAGTGGAGCGAGTTTATGGCGGCCGGGTGTGTCATTAACTGCACGCCCCAAGTCCGCGGCTGCACCGCGAAATGAATCAAAAGGTGCTAATTAGTCATCCACCCCAACCCCACACCACTCTAGACTTAAATTGCTCAAACTCATTTCACACCTATGCACTCGTGGCTGGGTTGGGACCGGAACGCGCCGTCTGTTGTTTAAGGTTGGGCCGCCCCGAGCGCACAAACACCATTAATAATTGTTGGATGTTTGCACAATCAGTGGGGGCAAACAGACAGAGACCTGTATAGCTCTGAGACTAATGAATTCCGTGGATGGCTCGTAGAGAGAAGCGGCTGTTGTGTTTTAGAATTCAGAAAATAAAGAATACAGCCGACTAAACTGAGTTGAATTGAATTGGATTGTCTTCTCTCTCTCTCTCTCTCTCTCTCTCTCTCTCTCTCTCTCTCTCTCTCTCTCTCTCTCTCTCTCTCTCTCTCTCTCTCTCTCTCTCTCTCTCTCTCTCTCTCTCTCTCTCTCTCTCTCTCTCTCTCTCTCTCTCTCTCTCTCTCTCTCTCTCTCTCTCTCTCTCTCTCTCTCTCTCTCTCTCTCTCTCTCTCTCTCTCTCTCTCTCTCTCTCTCTCTCTCTCTCTCTCTCTCTCTCTCTCTCTCTCTCTGTCCAAGTTGAGACTGACAGGCTGACAGCAATGGTGACTGTGTGTGTCGTCTTTTCTCTCTTTTTTTCACAATCGATTCTGTCAGTTTTTCGGCTCTTTATGAGTTTTAGATTAGCGCAAAAGTTGAGTTGTTTACCTAAGCTTAATGAGGTAGGTAGGCTAGTAGGTAAATGCTATACCAGGTGATAGGTGGGTGGGTGGAGTGCGGCAGCCTAAATAACAACAATGAGGCTCTGATGAGCAGCGATTAACCACCCCTCCTTCGCTGTGCGGTCGGTTCGGGAGCTTCTTAAATAAACAAGAAAAATAGGCTATAGAACCCAATCAAATTGGCTTACAGACCTCACACTCTATGCTTACAGACCTCACATTCTATGCTTACAGACCTCACACTCTATGCTTACAGACCTCACATTCTATGCTTACAGACCTCACACTCTATGCTTACAGACCTCACATTCTATGCTTACAGACCTCACACTCTATGCTTACAGACCTCACATTCTATGCTTACAGACCCCACACTCCGATGCTTACAGACCCCACACTCCGATGCTTACAGACCTTACACTCCGATGCTTACAGACCCCACACTCCGATGCTTACAGACCCCACACTCCGATGCTTACAAACCCCACACTCCGATGCTTACAGACCCCACACTCCGATGCTTACAGACTTTTGAACTTAATGCTTGGAGTGGCCAGGCAGTGAAGGGTCATGCGCCTTTATGCATGGAAACCAAAAAGGAATATTAATGATACTTGATAGTTTAAACAGCTTAAGTGTTGAACTCAAATAGCTGAGCTCAACTCAAATAAACGTTATAAATTTTTATAGACAGATAATTTTACAAACGGGCTACGCTACCTTTCGTAATGAATGACAGGAAAATCATCGTCGGATCGGGAAAAAGCTAAAGCCTCATCACCATCATCGTAATTGCTCAGACCCCTGCCAATTATCCCCATTGCAGCTTAATGGGTCTGCTCATTATCAATATCTCACAAGCCGCTATACAAAAATGAGCAGAGAGGAGAACTCAAATTGCTAATAAAATTTGCTTGTCATTTTCCCTGAATGAAAACACGCCGTTTGGGGCTGCACAGCGGAGACAAGAGGAGTGTGGAATTGGGATGGTAAGGCTGCGGGCCCCGCACGATTAACTCACCTGCACGGGCCCAGTTAGTCAAGTCAGTCGTGTAATGAGCCCTGTCTCAACTACCCTGCTGCTGGTTGCATAATGTGTATGAGGCTAATAACCTGGCTAAAGCGCCTGCACACCAGCCCAAACCCTGGTCTTGCACCGCAATGCTGCCATGAATGTCTACTTGATGAATTGCAGCCGAAACAGGGGGGGGGGGTGATGGAGGTAGCGGGCCATGGAGCACTGGAGTCTCGCGTCTGGTCGGGAATAGACACTCAAGAAGTTCTTTTAAAAGAATGATTGAGAAAATTGGAAAATTTTAAAAAATTGTTTCCATGCACAAGTATTGTAGGCACATCTTGCAACTCTATCTAGCACTCCTGACACCTCTATATCTAGCACTCCTGACACCTCTATATCTAGCACTCCTGGCACCTCTATATCTAGCACTCCTGACACCTCTATATCTAGCACTCCTGACACCTCTATATCTAGCACTCCTGACACCTCTATATCTAGCACTCCTGACACCTCTATATCTAGCACTCCTGACACCTCTATATCTAGCACTCCTGGCACCTCTATATCTAGCACTCCTGACACCTCTATATCTAGCAATCCTGACACCTCTATATCTAGCACTCCTGACACCTCTATATCTAGCACTCCTGACACCTCTATATCTAGCACTCCTGACACCTCTATATCTAGCACTCCTGGCACCTCTATATCTAGCACTCCTGACACCTCTATATCTAGCACTCCTGACACCTCTATATCTAGCACTCCTGACACCTCTATATCTAGCACTCCTGACACCTCTATATCTAGCAATCCTGACACCTCTATATCTAGCACTCCTGACACCTCTATATCTAGCACTCCTGACACCTCTATATCTAGCACTCCTGACACCTCTATATCTATAGAAAATCTAAGCCTATAGAGTACAGGTGTTTATACTGAGCAGTCCATGGGCCTATTACAGCATCCTGTCAGGGCTGACCTCCAGCCTGAGGGTGAGTGTGGTGGAGATAAACGATGGCTTATAGGCCAGTCTGGTAGTATAGGGAATAAATTGACTGTTTAGCACCCTCATTTATCCCTATATGGGTAACTCCCCCGGTGCTTATGCCCATGCTAATCAATTTCCACTTGTGGATCTGGTGGGGTGGCAGCACACAATGAGCCTAATTTTCCCCTTGTTTCACCCCTCAATTCACCTGCAGATCTGGGAGGCCATTTTGCTGAATTTTTGGCTTTAATACGAGTCGCCCCAATCGCACCAATGTGGGTGGCCGCTGGTCCTGCTGTTTCGAGAAGCAGGCAGAACCCTTGTTGTTTGAGGCAACTTGCAACTTTCTTTAACTTCCAGCGGCTCTCCCCTCACTCCCTCACTCTACTCATTCACTTGACTACTTTCCTTTTGTTGCAGCAAAATTGTGTTTTGCTAAGAAATTTTCTAGCAGCAAAAGCGGCCTTCAGACCGGTGGGTGTTAGGGGTAATTTTGCAACCGTTTTGGAGAAAGTTGCTTTTATTTGCAACAAATTTTGGCTGCAATTTTTTTTCTGGGAACACCTAGGACCGATTTCATGAGCAACTGGTAACTTAGCAGTTAGCAACAGCTAAAATACGAGTAACCGCGGGTATTCAGCAGTCTGTTAAAAACCGGTTTCATGAAGCAAGCAACTAGTCAATCTCTGCTTCTAAATATCAGTACTGCTTTTGACAGCCAAGTTGATAATTAAGCTAACCAAGTTGAAAATCTGCCGTGCGCTGTCAGCGAGTGTTCCCAACCCTTCTGTTGATTTAGCATCGACACTCTTGGCCATAGACATAAAAAAGACTAACCAAGTTGATAAAAAGCCAACTGTCTATGGCCTAGACTTATTATGTCTATGGCCTAGAGTGTCGATGCTAAATCAAGGGAAGGGTTGAGAACACTCGCTGACTGCGCAAGGCGGATTCTTAACTTGGTTGGCTTAATTATCAACTTGGCTGTCAAAAGCAATACTGCTACTCACCCTAGCAATGAATTCGTGCCATAGACATGAGTTTTAACCGTAAAAATGCTGGTATTTTAGCCGCACTGCTATGCTCATGAAACCAAACATTACCAGCCCCTGAGAACACTCTATACTATGAGCCATAGACAGTCGTTTTCAATTTCTAGAGGCAGTCTCAATTTTAACAGTAAGTTCGTGAAACCACAACTAACCAGACCGCTAAAAGTTAGCAGCTGCTAAGGTTCGTCATGAAACCAAACTTCATATAGCTGCGTCTATTTACCAGTTACCAGTTGCTCATGAAATCGGTCCCTGTGGATTGCTTTCCTTGTTGTATTAGGAAGCCAATGCTTTCTGAGATGGCTTTTATTGTAGAAGGTTTTTATTAGGTAGCCAAGCCCTTACACCTGAATGATGAAGAGTATATATACCTGTCGCAGTAGTTGGTATGTAGTGAGAGATTTAAGATGTGTCAGTTGCTATAAGATGTGTCAGTTGCTATAAGATGTGTCAGTTGCTATAAGATGTGTCAGTTGCTATAAGATGTGTCAGTTGCTATAAGATGTGTCAGTTGCTATAAGATGTGTCAGTTGCTATAAGATGTGTCAGTTGCTATAAGATGTGTCAGTTGCTATACGATGTGTCAGTTGCTACAAGATGTGTCAGTTGCTACAAGATGTGTCAGTAGATGTCAGATGTGTCAGTAGGTGTCAGATATGTCAGTGGGTGTCAGATATGTCAGTAGATTTCAAATGTGTCAGTAGATGTCAGATGTGTCAGTAGATGTCAGATGTGTCAGTCGATGTCAGATGTGTCAGTAGATGTCAGATGTGTCAGTCGATGTCAGATGTGTCAGTAGATGTCAGATGTGTCAGTAGATGTCAGATGTGCCAGTAGATTTCAAATGTGTCAGTAGATGTCAGATGTGTCAGTAGATGTCAGATGTGTCAGTCGATGTCAGATGTGTCAGTAGATGTCAGATGTGTCAGTAGGTGTCAGATATGTCAGTGGGTGTCAGATATGTCAGTAGATGTCAAATGTGTCAGTAGATGTCAGATGTGTCAGTAGATGTCAGATGTGTCAGTCGATGTCAGATGTGTCAGTAGATGTCAGATGTGTCAGTAGGTGTCAGATATGTCAGTAGATGTCAGATATGTCAGTAGATTTCAAATGTGTCAGTAGATGTCAGATGTGTCAGTAGATGTCAGATGTGTCAGTCGATGTCAGATGTGTCAGTCGATGTCAGATGTGTCAGTAGGTGTCAGATATGTCAGTAGATGTCAGATATGTCAGTAGATTTCAAATGTGTCAGTAGATGTCAGATGTGTCAGTAGATGTCAGATGTGTCAGTCGATGTCAGATGTGTCAGTAGATGTCAGATGTGTCAGTAGGTGTCAGATATGTCAGTAGATGTCAGATATGTCAGTAGATTTCAAATGTGTCAGTAGATGTCAGATGTGTCAGTAGATGTCAGATGTGTCAGTCGATGTCAGATGTGTCAGTCGATGTCAGATGTGTCAGTAGGTGTCAGATATGTCAGTAGATGTCAGATATGTCAGTAGATTTCAAATGTGTCAGTAGATGTCAGATGTGTCAGTAGATGTCAGATGTGTCAGTAGATGTCAGATGTGTCAGTAGATGTCAGATGTGTCAGTAGATGTCAGATGTGTCAGTAGATGTCAGATGTGTCAGTCGATGTCAGATGTGTCAGTCGATGTCAGATGTGTCAGTAGGTGTCAGATATGTCAGTGGGTGTCAGATATGTCAGTAGATTTCAAATGTGTCAGTAGATGTCAGATGTGTCAGTAGATGTCAGATGTGTCAGTAGATGTCAGATGTGTCAGTAGATGTCAGATGTGTCAGTAGATGTCAGATGTGTCAGTAGATGTCAGATGTGTCAGTAGATGTCAGATGTGTCAGTAGATGTCAGATGTGTCAGTAGATGTCAGATGTGTCAGTAGATGTCAGATGTGTCAGTAGATGTCAGATGTGTCAGTAGATGTCAGATGTGTCAGTAGATGTCAGATGTGTCAGTAGATGTCAGATGTGTCAGTAGATGTCAGATGTATCAGTAGTACATACAGATGCTGCAGTATCCACAGACAGGAATCAATAAAGGTATATATATGCTCGCAAGTGAAGGAAATTCACTTCCATCTGACCAGTTCGAACTGTGCATGAGGACTGACTGCTCTAACAACAAAACGGACATGTAGCCAGTTACAGTTTTTTGCCAATGCGAGAGAAATCTGCTTTTATTTATTTTTACAAAGACATCAGACTAAAGAACAATAAGCTACTACATAGAGTATACATTGTAGATAATAGATAGTTGAAGTTGCGAATGACTAGTGTGCTATTGTCAAATCTCTTCTCATATTAGAGTAGCCACACAGGACAACTGTATCAAATTCCAGACATATAAATTTCAAATTAAGCAATATGGAAAATGTTTTGTCAAAAAAACAATAATAACGAAATGTGTGGCAGTGGTCAATATAGAGTTTCATGACGAAGAAGCAAATTAAGTCTTTATTTATTCCCCTCGTGGCGGTCAAAGGTAGAAATTATTTGTTTAAACTTTAAACTGTTTTGAAAGTCTAGATACAGAGGTTGGCAAACTTTCTTTTACCTCGAGGGCCAGTTAAAGAATCCAGCTCATGGCTGCGGGCCAGATAGTGGAAAAGAGAGGGAATATAAGATGAGAGCTGAGAGAAGAGATAGAAGAGCAGAGAAGAGGAGGAGACATTGGGGAAAGAAGAGAGAGAGGGTAGAGAAGGGAGAGGGGAGAAAGGGGAGAGAAGAGAAAGGAGAGAGGGGGAAGAGAAATAAGAGGGAAGATAAGAGAGGAGAGAAGAAGAGAGAGAGAAGAGGGGAGAGAGGAGAGAAGAGAGAGAGGAAAAAGGAGAGAGGGGAGAGAAAGAAGTGGGGAGAGAAGAGAGGAGAGAAGGGGGAGAGAGAGGAGAGGGGAGAGAGGAGAGAGGGGAGAGAGGGGAGAGGGGAGAGAGAAGACAGGAGGGAGAGAGGAGAGAGGAGAGAAGAGAGAGAGAGCTGAGAAGAGACTAACATTGAGCGGGCCGGATCGCTATTGTAAAGCTTCAAAGGACCCACGGGCCTGATGGAGAGGCTTCGAAGGCCGCATGTGGCCCGCCAGCCGGAGTTTGCCAACCCCTGAATGGTCCAGAAGAAAGTGGAGGCTGCTTTAACAAGGACCCAAGGACCCGATTTGTCCGACAAGTGAGTGAAGAAGTCGCGGCTTAAACACAGAGGCTGCTCAAAAGTCAGAGCAGTCCGCGCCCACTCCGTTGTCGAACTTCAACGCCGCATCTCCTCGAATCGCCGCCGAACTGTAGTTGAATCCATTCAATAGCAGCTCCTCTTCGGTGTCCTCCTCGTCAGCGTTCTCGATGACGTCATCGTCTTCAACAGCCGACAAGTTCATGGGTGACTCTGGCTGACGCTGCTGCTGCTGCTGCTGGTCCGACTGGGCCTCGTCTTCAGTGCGCACTCGCTTGTACTTGGTGCGCCGGTTCTGAAACCACACCTTCACCTGGAGTGGGGTTGGTGATTAATAAGCAGGTAGATTGTAGTAGTTATTCAGGTGTACAAGTTGGAAAGAATTTGTACAGCATGGGGATATTCTAATGTACAGAATGGGGATATTCTAATGTACAGAATGGTGATATTCTAATGTAAAGAATGGGATATTCTAATGTACAGAATGGGGATATTCTAATGTAAAGAATGGGATATTCTAATGTACAGAATGGGGATATTCTAATGTAAAGAATGGGATATTCTAATGTACAGAATGGGGATATTCTAATGTAAAGAATGGGATAGTCTAATGTACAGAATGGGATTTTCTAATGTACAGAATGGGATTTTCTAATGTACAGAATGGAATTTTCTAATGTACAGAATGGTGATATTCTAATGTACAGAATGGTGATATTCTAATGTACAGAATGGTGATATTCTAATGTACAGAATGGGGATATTCTAATGTACAGAATGGGGATATTCTAATGTAAAGAATGGGATATTCTAATGTACAGAATGGGATATTCTAATGTACAGAATGGTGATATTCTAATGTACAGAATGGTGATATTCTAATGTAAAGAATGGGATATTCTAATGTACAGAATGGTGATATTCTAATGTAAAGAATGGGATATTCTAATGTACAGAATGGGGATATTCTAATGTGAAGAATGGGATATTCTAATGTACAGAATGGGGATATTCTAATGTAAAGAATGGGATATTCTAATGTACAGAATGGGGATATTCTAATGTAAAGAATGGGATATTCTAATGTACAGAATGGGATTTTCTAATGTACAGAATGGGATTTTCTAATGTACAGAATGGAATTTTCTAATGTACAGAATGGTGATATTCTAATGTACAGAATGGTGATATTCTAATGTACAGAATGGTGATATTCTAATGTACAGAATGGGGATATTCTAATGTACAGAATGGGGATATTCTAATGTAAAGAATGGGATATTCTAATGTACAGAATGGGATATTCTAATGTACAGAATGGTGATATTCTAATGTACAGAATGGTGATATTCTAATGTAAAGAATGGGATATTCTAATGTACAGAATGGTGATATTCTAATGTACAGAATGGTGATATTCTAATGTACAGAATGGGGATTTTCTAATGTACAGAATGGGATATTCTAATGTACAGAATGGTGATATTCTAATGTACAGAATTAGTGACATTTAAACTGAGCATTTACACAGCCTCAAATTCCTGGCCCAAAAAAAAATCTCACCATATAATTACTAGCGGCGATTAGCAGATCAGAAAATCCCTATAATTGTTTTAAGGTAAATCTCCAATTCCCATAGCATTTCCTAATCCGTTCAATTCCAATATTCTGCCTAGAAAGAGATTATCTCCTAAATGATTTTCCTCGCGTAGATTTTATATGCCAAAATCAGCGCGAACAATTAATTGACAGTTGGAAATTGCAGCATTGGAGCGGGACTCAGAGATCTGCGAGGATTATAAGATAAAAACTGACCGACTCAATCCTTTCTGGCCCCTATTGTGCTCTTGTGTATCCAACCCTTGTTAATCCGACTGATTTTGCCAGATCACAATGCGAGACCTGGCTGGCAGGGCAGGACAGATAGGCAGACAGACAAAGATTAACTCTTAAACCTTCGCAGCAATCGAGAAATTGTGAGCAGCCATTATGCGCCAAATTAGACGCACAGTGCTGTTTGAATGAATGAAAACTACGAGGGCTCATGGGGCTTAGCGACTATTTCCTTTGAGCACCAGGGGCTTTAGCACCAGGGGCTTTAGCCCCTCGTAGTTTTCTGTACATATTCTAATGTACTAATATGCTAAAGCCCCTTTAGCACCAGGGGCTTTAGCACCAGGGGCTTTAGCACCAGGGGCGCCAGCACCAGGGGCGCCAGCACCAGAGGCGCCAGCACCAGGGGCGCCAGCACCAGGGGCGCCAGCACCAGAGGCGCCAGCACCAGGGGCGCCAGCACCAGGGGCGCCAGCAACAGGGGCGCCAGCACCAGGGGCGCCAGCACCAGGGGCGCCAGCACCAGGGGCGCCAGCACCAGGGGCGCCAGCACCAGGGCGCCAGCACCAGGGGCGCCAGCACCAGGGGCGCCAGCACCAGGGGCGCCAGCACCAGGGGCGCCAGCACCAGAGGCGCCAGCACCAGGGGCGCCAGCACCAGGGGCGCCAGCACCAGGGGCGCCAGCACCAGGGGCGCCAGCACCAGGGGCGCCAGCACCAGGGACACCAGCGCCATACACTTCAGCTAGCTCTTGCCTTTTGCTACTGCTGCTCCCGTGAGCACACAGGAGTCCTGTTGAGCGCAGGCTTAATCGAACAATCCCTCCCCCCGAACCCAAACCTGATCGCTGGTTTGGCACGCGCAGGAGGCAACTGAGTTTTATTAATTAGAATTAGATAGGGCTTATTATTATTCAGCCGAGAGGAAATGAGACGGCTCAGGCCAACCCCCCATTTCCCTATAAATAAGAGTTGAAAGTGAAAACTGCTTTGGGTTTTGCCGGGCCGGCCCACCGGGATCTGCCGCAGCCTTCCGGCAGCCGGGCAGGCATAAATGGCAGATTAGCACGCGAGAATGCCTGCGGACCTGCTGCTACTCAGCTCATGTCAGCCCTCATTTCCTTTCCACGCTGCCCGATCTGCAGTCTTTAATCTGAGCACCGGCTCGGGGAATGAACGGCATGGCATGACAAGCCGGGGGGCGATTTATGAGCTTCATATCCTAAAGTTGTCAAGCTGAGTTCAACTTCCCGAGTAGCTAAAAATCCCCGCTTAACCCCTCTTGAGTCCGATATTAGCTTTATATACGGTTTGCCCAACGCAAATCTTCGGCACTTGAGCCAGCGCTCACGGATCTTCCCCTTTCCTTTCCCTGATTTCTCTTTTATGCGCCGCTTCCTGCCACCTTTCGCTGCAGAGGAATTCCAGCGCGACCTAACGAGCGCCTGACACGCAGAGTCGGCTGGAAGTCTCAAACTAACCCGGAAACTGCCGACTGTCAATGATGATCAGCGAGTAAGGGATTACGGATGATCTAAACAGGGACATGATGAAATTGATGATCAATTTGGCTGACAAATTAGTGGAATTCAAACTATCATCCATCAGGTGGGTTGTGAATTGAAATTTGAATCGCAGCATTAATTGACCTTGATAATATTATTCCATATAGATATCAGGAGCCGTAGCCCACTGGTCCAGTGCGGCGCTTTGATGTGCCAGCGGCCCAGGCTCGATTCCCAAATGCAGTCACATTAATTTGGGGCTAAATTGGAATCTCGGCTTTATGGGTCTGGCCGTGCAATTAACGCCTTTGAGGGCCAACCCCCAAGGCGCAGTGAAGTGTACATGCCTAACGATAAATAAAGTTAGGGCCGCTGTACACTCCTGTGTGAGTGTGTGCCTGTGCGTATGCCTGCGTACGTATCCGCGCGCTAAATGTGTGCCTGCTCAGGGGAGTCTGCGGAATGGGCAGCAATGCCTCTCGCCGGTTGTGCGACAATGTCGCTTAAAGTGCACCAGGGTGCACACAGCCCCATGCCACTAATGAAAATCAGTAGATATCAGTAGATACCAGTAGATATCAGTAGATACCAGTAGATATCATTAGATACCAGTAGATATCCGCAGATACCAGTAGATACCAGTAGATATCAGTAGATACCAGTAGATATCCGTAGATACCAGTAGATATCAGTAGATATCAGTAGATATCAGTAGATACCAGTAGAATCAGTAGATATCAGTAGATATCAGTAGATACCAGTAGATATCATTAGATACCAGTAGATATCAGTAGATACCAGTAGATACCAGTAGATATCAGTAGATACCAGTAGATACCAGTAGATACCAGTAGATACCAGTAGATATCATTAGATACCAGTAGATATCAGTAGATATCAGTAGATACCAGTAGAATCAGTAGATACCAGTAGATACCAGTAGATACCAGTAGATATCAGTAGATACCAGTAGAATCAGTAGATATCAGTAGATATCAGTAGATATCAGTAGATACCAGTAGAATTCAGTAGAATTCAGTAGAATTGGGTAGATATTTGCCATGGGTAGAGATTGTTAGGCAGCGCTCTTATACAACATGATTCAGCAGTTACTCACCTGAGTCTCTGACAGGTTCAGTCCGGCCGCCAGCTCCTTCCTCTCCTGTCCAACAACGTAGTGATTCTTTTCGAACGCCTGCTCCAGCTGCAGCAGTTGGCCGGGAGAAAATGCCGTCCGAATTCGTTTCGGCTTTCGGTAGCTTTGGAACAGGAAGGCTTCGGGACCTGTTGGGATGCGGGAGGGAATTCAGATTCATGAGTTACCGGTCATTATATATAGGTTGCCAAGGTAACGCTGTCAGCTGCGGCTTCGAATCAGCAACAGATCGAATTAAGAAAGCGTACGATGTCGCAAAATGGGGGGGGCGTTGACAGGCGCCAGTTTAGGGGCGCCAACTTAGGGTGCCAACTTAGGGGCGCCAACTTAGAGGGCGCCAATTTAGAGGGCGCCGACTTAGTAGCGCCAACTTACCTGGAGAGGCGCCAACTAAGGATGTCAACTTAGGGGCGCCAGTTTAAGGGCGCCAACTTAGGGACGCCAGTTTAAGGGCGCCAGTTTAGGGGCGCCAATTTAGGGGCGCCAGTTTAAGGGTACCAACTTAGGGGCGCAGGTTTTTGGGGCGCTAGTGGAGAGGCGCTAACTTAGCAGCGCCATCTTAGGGGTGCCAGTTTAGGGGCGCCAGTTTAGGGGCGCCAACTTAGCTGCGCCAACTTGGCTGCGCCAACTTAGGGGCTTATCCACGCCCCCACGGATGCGTGCAGGATTGATTCAATGAAATCAAAAAACATTCAATTAGATTTTAGCTTTCAAGAGCTTGAGGAATACTTCTTGGATTTTAAAACCTACTCTCCGCTCTGACGCAGTTGGCAAATGGATTGCGTAGTCAAGGTGGATAGGTGTATCAATATACCTGACACTATAATCTGCATTTCCATCTGCATTCAAATAAAAATTATTGAGCAAACAAAGCCCAAGCATTTGTATTTTTCTCCACTAATTGAAGCCTAAAAGCGATGCAATATCGAGGCAATTTATAGAACCGTCCCATTGTTGCAAGCATTAGCTAAAACCCCCTCATTGTGCAGCAGCAGTTGCAGTCGAGGAGTGAGCACAAACCACCGTGTATAAGTGAGTAGCTGAATCGAGAGAGCTGATTAAATAAGAGGTGTTTTAAGCCGAAAGTGCTCAGTGATGAATCCATAAAAATCTTTCAAATAGATGCCTGCTTGTCAAGCCCCATGCAGTGCCTCTCTGCGTGCTGTCACGTAGTGCTGTCACCTCCGACTGCTGCTAATGAAGCAATTTAAACTGCTGCTAGAGCGATGAAAAGGTTGAAAATAATTCCATTTTATCTGATTGTTGAAAGCACTCTGCAGGGCTGCACTGTTTTGTGTAAACAGTCAGGTTGGTCATGCTGTGCGCATTGTTAATTATCTCTGCACCTCCATTCAGGCTTGTTGCTGTTTACCTGTCAGTCAGCTGGGGGCTCGTGCGCTTCTCACGAATTCGAGCTACAGTGGCAATGCGTCCCCGGGTTCGATTCCCCAAGGCCTGCTGTCAGGCGCAGAGGCTCACCTGGGATGCGCACAGATCCCGGATGTCCGAACTGATGAGCTCCCGGCTGAGGCTGGAAGCGGGCGTGCAGCGCCTGCAGCCACATCCTTTGATCCGGTGTCTGCTGCAGCTGCTGTGGAAGCCGCGCACCTGGAAACTGGCTCCAAAGTCTTAGAGGGGTCGGCACTGGGAACCCGGCCGCAGCCGCCGCAGCCGCAGCCGCAGCCGCCGCCGCCGCAACTGCAGCCGCCGTACTAGTTGGTGCTGAAGTAGTCGCAGGCGCGGTTCCTCTTTCGCCGTCGGTAGCATTGGCGTTGCAGTCCTCAGCCGCCGCTGCTTGAGCAGACCGCTGCTCTCCGGCCTCCAAAGCGTCTTGATCTCCTTCGCACTTGCCGATCAGCTCAGCAATGGTGAAGCCGGTCATTTAGGGGGAGTTGAACTGCTTGTTTCTTTTTAAACAAAGACTGCAGCCTAGAGAGCCCGAGCCAGACTGTTTTCAGAGCGAGCTTTGATTTGATTTTCTTTTATTAGCTATAAAGAATATCTTGCCGCTATGGTGAGCAGGGCCGGGACTCATTTGAGCAGAGCATTAGTGGTTCACAGCCAGCCCCAATCCCCCCTCACCGTTCTCTCATTGGCTGCAGTAAGCGCGGCCTCTAACCAACCCCGCCCCATCTCTTCTAGTGCCGCGCCGCGCCGCGCTAAGCACACCTCCTCAACTCGGTCCTCATCATAGCGCACATCCGGTCCCCGCGCGTGGCAACTGCAGATAATAATTTGCTATCTATCTATCTATCTATCTATCTATCTATCTATCTATCTATCTATCTATCTATCTATCTATCTATCTATCTATCTATCTATCTATCTATCTATCTATCTATCTATCTATCTATCTATCTATCTATCTATCTATCTATCTATCTATTTATCTATCTATCTATCTATCTATCTATCTATCTATCTATCTATCTATCTATCTATCTATCTATCTATCTATCTATCTATCTATCTATCTATCTATCTATCTATCTATCTATCTATCTATCTATCTATCTATCTATCTATCTATCTATCTATCTATCTATCTATCTATCTATCTATCTATCTATCTATCTATCTATCTATCTATCTATCTATCTATCTATCTATCTATCTATCTATCTATCTATCTATCTATCTATCTATCTATCTATCATCTATCTGTTATAACATAGCTATGTGCTTGTACATGTTGTCATATATTTAAGTAGTTTTTAGATGCGCACTTAGCCTTGTGTGAGCCAATTCTAACACGCAAAAATGGCACATTATAGATACATTTACAATTATGGCATTGTTGGGCCGAGATTTACATATATAACTGTATATATGTATTCGCTATTTCAGCTGTGCTCGGGAAGTTCAGCTCTGATCTGCTCCTTTGGCTTCAGATCATTTCAATAGTAGTAAAATAATTGTATTAATTTCGTTTGGTCCCTTTCAATATTTTTTTGGATCTTCCAGCAAAAACTTCGAAGGGCGAGCGGCCAATTCGCATCACATAGCACTCTGTTAAATAATTTTTTAAGTTCAAATACAGCACAAGTAGTACGTGCAGCTAGTTGTACTTTTACAGTGCAACATAATTTGTGCGGTTTTATGTACAGGTAATTTATATATGCCAGTAATCAATGGTGCGAAAAACTCAGACGTAGTATTGGCTATATTTAAACATCTATGTATTTGGTACGCATCTCTAAAGGAAGAGTTAGTCCAACTAAATTATTAGTTTGAACAATGCTTTATTCATACCTGAATGTTGTACCGTTGTACAAGTCCCAATTTACAAATCGTACAAGTCCCTAACGAAGCACGGTACACGTAGATGTATGGCTAAATTTTGCTCATAATTTCAAATATAGAAATTTTTATAGCATTAGACATAACTGAAATACAATTCTTATTCTTCTTAAAATATTTCTACATAAATTTTTGACGAGAGTTTAGCAGCTCAGTATTTCGTTTTTGTTGCTGTCCCAAAAAGCGTGCTGAAGAAAGAATTAATTACTTCTTCCGGCTTTTTTGGGATAAAACAAAATTAGTAAGTTATACCGACAAATTATGCATAGATTGTATTCTTTGAAACATATTTTATCTATTAACGTAACAAAATAGATAAAATATCCTTTAAAAATAATGCTTATAAAGCATTCTTTTGACTCTACAGACAATATTCATAATTTGTCGTAGAAATTGTCAGGGAATTTTCACCTATTGTTTTAGACTCATCAAGTACATAATTCAGTAAGCTCAGCTGTACAGTACTGACGCTGAAAACGACTTTAACTTTGTCTTTTCTGTAAGCCTGAAGATAAAATCTATATAGAAAATCATTTTACAGTTAATTTAAAGCTAGCTCTTGTTATTGATGGCTTTTAATTATTGTAGTTTTGATAGGAAGTCTTCATATATTTACGATCTGAATATTTTCATCATTTTTAACTTGTTTACTGTTCCACGACACACACAAAGTAGAAGATGAAGAATCCTTAGATATTTTTATGAGTGTTAGGCTATTACAGAAATTAAAAAATCCAGTTATTAGAAAGTGGAATATAATTACATAATCTATATAATCTACTAGTGTAATTCTTTTTTTACACTCTTGTACATCATACTATAGTATGAAATCAGTTCAACTTTAAAAATTATCATATTTTGAAATGTACAAAAATAAATACAACACAAATGAGAAGTAAAATATGCACAAACAAAAATCCATACTAGTTTTTTAAAATTAACAGTTTTTCGTTTTTAGTTTTCAGTTCCATTTTTATTGATTCTAAAAAAATTTCGAAGAATCAGTTTGCTCAACAATAATATAAAAGCAAAAATAGTAAGTAAATAAAATTAGCAAATAAAAAACTGTTGGTAAATAGCAAATTTGATATTAAGATCAATATTAAGAATAATAAGACTGACTCTCTTTTACTTCTTCAGATGTCGTTAAGGCTCACTAAAAAAGCAGACGTCGACGCGGAATCCGAACCCGACAGCCGGCAGCCAGATGACGAAGCGACGTCCGCGACGGAAGATGACGAGGAGGACCAGGGCGAAGAAGACGATGTCGACGACGACGACAACCTTGACGACGACGACGACGACAACGACGACGACGACGACGAAGAGGTGAGCGCAGCCGGGGAGCTGACTCTGGAAGACGATCTGACGGCCAGCGTGCTGATCAACGCAGCGCCAGTTGTCGGTGAAGACGACGACGAAGTTACCGGCGAAGGCGACGATGAAGAGGAGGAAGACGACGACGAGGAGACGGCATCGCCAGCCCCAGCTGATCAGTCGCTGCCGAAGTCAAGCAACATCGTTAAGCCGACGCCGCCGCCGCTGCCGATTGTGCCGACGCCGAAGGCTGCGAAGCCGTCCACGGTGGTGAAACTGGCGCCAACCGAGGAGACGGACAGGTCGACGAAGCCTGAGACGCCGGCGCGTCCGGTGCCGACAGGCAGCGCTAAGAAGAAGAAAAAGAAAAAGTAAGATTAGATTGGGTGAATGCGCTTACTGAAGGAGTTAGCGGCGCTTACTGAAGGTGCTAGGCGTATCTGGGCGAACCCGAAATGAATTCAAGAATTTTTGCAGACTCCTAAACATTTCAGTGAAAAATGTTTGAAGAAATATTTTATTATTAGTACAATTTAATAACAATATTTTTCAGGGTTTACACAATTTGCTTAACCAGCTGCAAGTACGATGTCGGTGAGTGCAGTGCCCCCCTTGAAATATCTACATATTGTTGGCCCCAATAGTTTAAGTTCTACCAAATAAAACTGTATTTACCATCTTGCAGTCCGTCGATCTGCCCGTCGGGTCGGTTTTCGCGAAGTCGAAGAGGATGACGACTGGAACGTGTATTGGACAGACACATACGTGACCATAGACAAAGTCTGCGCTATGAAGAAGTACCAGGTAACTGCTGGCACAGATTCGTATCCGAGGCCCCGAAAAGCCTACAGGGGTTTGGGCCATAGACATCCAGCTGCTGCTGCTAATGCTTGAGAGCAGCATAAGCTACTGTCTATGGTCTGAACCCCCGGCTGGAGTGGCCCATATCTAGGGGCAGATAGAATTCGTGGCTGCAGCTGAAGACCATAGAAGCTTCCTGGGCATATTTTACCCAGGTTTTTTTTACCATAGACAGTAGTCTAGAGAATATTTATTATTATCATTATTTCACAGAGAATTATTATTGGGAATTCTCTACTAAAACAACTTCTCATATCGTACTTTTGTACTTTTGCTTTGTTTTTAATTTGCATCTTTGACTTTCAAAAAATATTTTATCTTGAAATTATCGCCCTATGGAAAAACCAACACAGAAAATTAATCATTTTCCGGGAATGAGCGAGATCTGCAGGAAAGATAATCTTAGCCGGAATTTGGCCCGAATGCAGAAGCTCTTTCCTAAGGAGTTCGCCAATATAGCGCCCAAGACTTGGATACTGCCTGCCGAGTGAGTCTGTGCTGAAGGATATGATCGATAGATAGGGTGAACAGGTAGAATAGATGGCTATGACAGACAGACAGACAGACAGACAGACAGACAGACAGACAGACAGACAGACAGACAGACAGACAGACAGACAGACAGACAGACACTAAGACACTAAGACACTAAGACACTAAGACACTAAGACACTAAGACACTAAGACAGACAGACAGACACTAAGACAAGATAGATAGACAGTGTCTAAGACAGACAGACACTAAGAAACTAAGACAAGATAGATAGACAGTGTCTAAGACAGACAGACACTTTATATTTCCCGAACCCATCCCCTGCCAGCTGGGGAGAGTTGCAGGCGTTCGCCCGCAGCAAGAAGCACAAGACTTACATCCTGAAGCCGGAGGCCAGCTGCCAGGGCAAGGGCATCTGGTGCACTAAAAACGCCAAGGACATCAAACCGGGCGAGCATCAGATCTGCCAGTTGTACCTCACCAAGGTGAGATCGGCTGTAGTCTCTGCTTAATCAAGCAGCTCGTTGTTATCTATGGGTTTATCTATTCTTATCCATATTGACTAGATTAGCAATCCATATTGACTAGATTAGCAATCCATATTGACTAGATTA
Source organism: Macrostomum lignano (assembly GCA_002269645.1). Classification (NCBI taxonomy): domain Eukaryota; kingdom Metazoa; phylum Platyhelminthes; family Macrostomidae; genus Macrostomum; species Macrostomum lignano. Next base: position 271,674 of record NIVC01000659.1, read on the forward strand.
GCAATCCATATTGACTAGATTAGCAATACATATTGGCTCAACCTCAACTTCTTTCATCCGCCGCAGCCGTTTCTCATAGACGGCTACAAATTCGATCTGAGGGTCTACGTGCTGGTGACCAGCTGCGACCCGTTGCGCATTTTTGTCTTCAAAGAAGGTCTCGCCCGGTTTACCACAGTGAAGTACAGGGACCCCACTAATGGCAATCTGGTAAGCTTTATCGGTTTATTAGTTAAAAATTTACAAAATTTTAAGAACCGGAGGTAAATAGAAACAAAATGTTTTTTTTCGGGTGCTTGTGTAACTTTTATATTCGTGGTTTGTTTGTTAAAATTGCAGGAAAATATCTACATGCACCTGACTAACTATGCTGTGCAGAAGGGCCGGAAGGACTACGTTCGCAATGATGAAGAGGGCGGAACAAAAAGGTTTGTGTGGGGAAATGGGATCGGTGTGGGTGGGGAAATGGGATCGGTGTGGGTGGGGAAATGGGATCGGTGTGGGTGGGGAAATGGGATTGGTGTGTGTGTGTGGGGAAATGGGATTGGTGTGTGTGGGGGAATGGGATCGATGTGTGTGGGGAAATGGGATCGGTGTGTGTGTGGGGGAAATGGGATTGGTGTGTGTGGGGAAATGGGATCGATGTGTGTGGGGAAATGGGATCGGTGTGTGTGGGGAAATGGGATCGATGTGTGTGGGGAAATGGGATCGGTGTGTGTGGGGAAATGGGATCGGTGTGTGTGGGAAAATGGGATCGATGTGTGTGGGGAAATGGGATCGGTGTGTGTGGGGAAATGGGATCGATGTGTGTGGGGAAATGGGATCGGTGTGGGTGGGGAAATGGGATCTGTGTGTGTGGGGAAATGGGATTGGTGTGTGTGGGAAAATGGGATCGATGTGTGTGGGGAAATGGGATCGGTGTGGGTGGGGAAATGGGATCGGTGTGTGTGGGGAAATGGGATCGATGTGTGTGGGGAAATGGGATCGGTGTGGGTGGGGAAATGGGATCTGTGTGTGTGGGGAAATGGGATTGGTGAGTGTGGGAAAATGGGATCGATGTGTGTGGGGAAATGGGATCGGTGTGGGTGGGGAAATGGGATCGGTGTGTGTGGGGAAATGGGATCGGTGTGTGTGGGAAAATGGGATCGATGTGTGTGGGGAAATGGGATCGGTGTGGGTGGGGAAATGGGATCGGTGTGTGTGGGGAAATGGGATCGGTGTGTGTGGGGGGAATGGGATTGGTGTGTGTGGGGGGAATGGGATTGGTGTGTGTGGGAGGAATGGGATTGGTGTGTGTGGGGGGAATGGGATTGGTGTGTGTGGGGAAATGGGATTGGTGTGTGGGGGGGGAATGGGATTGGTGTGTGTTGGGAAATGGGATTGGTGTGTGTGGGGGGAATGGGATCGGTGTGTGTGGGGGGAATGGGATTAGTGTGTGGGGAAATGGGATTGGTGTGTGTGGGGGGAATGAGATTGGTGTGTGTGGGGGAAATGGGATTGGTGTGTGTGGGGGGAATGGGATTGGTGTGTGTGGGGGAATGGGATTGGTGTGTGTGGGGAAATGGGATTGGTGTGTGGGGGGGGAATGGGATTGGTGTGTGTTGGGAAATGGGATTGGTGTGTGTGGGGGGAATGGGATCGGTGTGTGTGGGGGGAATGGGATTAGTGTGTGGGGAAATGGGATTGGTGTGTGTGGGGGGAATGAGATTGGTGTGTGTGGGGGAAATGGGATTGGTGTGTGTGGGGGGAATGGGATTGGTGTGTGTGGGGAAAATGGGATCGGTGTGGGTGGGGAAATGGGATCGGTGTGTGTGGGGAAATGGGATCGGTGTGGGTGGGGAAATGGGATCGGTGTGTGTGGGGAAATGGGATTGGTGTGTGTGGGGGGAAATGGGATCGGTGTGGGTGGGGAAATGGGATCGGTGTGGGTGGGGAAATGGGATCGGTGTGTGTGGGGAAATGGGATCGGTGTGGGTGGGGAAATGGGATCGGTGTGTGTGGGGAAATGGGATCGGTGTGTGTGGGGAAATGGGATCGGTGTGGGTGGGGAAATGGGATCGGTGTGTGTGGGGAAATGGGATTGGTGTGTGTGGGGGGAAATGGGATTGGTGTGTCAAGTTGGGACAATGGTGGGAAATAAGAATGCGATGCGAGTTGAGGCCACCCAGCGCTGGTAACCCCACCGCAGACGCATATCGACCATCAACCGCTGGCTGGAGAACAACAACCACGACGTCGCCAAACTGTGGGTAGACATTGACGACATCATCATCAAGACGGTGATGTCTGCCCACTACGTAGTGAAGCACAATTATCGCACCTGCTTCCCTAATCACGTGAGAGGTTCCGCTTGTTTCGAAATTCTCGGTTTCGACATCATCTTAGACCGGAAGCTGCGGCCACAGGTGCTCGAGGTCAACCATAGTCCATCGTTCAGCACAGACTCTCGACTAGACCGGGAAATCAAGGAGGCCCTGATCACGGACACGCTCAATCTCATCAATGTTGGCGCGGTTGACCGCAAGAAAGTAATTGAGGAGGAACGCCGAAAGATTCAGGACCGACTTTTCCAGCGGAACAGCAGGAAGGAGACCAAGTGAGTTGCCCCGGCTGAGGCCAGTCTCCCTTCTGGCAGTCGAATTTGATGATGAAGCTTAGCAAATGGAGAATCCCCATTCGCTGCGGCAGGAACCACTGCTACAGAGCTGCTCTCGGCCATAGACAATAAAAAATTCGCAATTCCCAGCTGCACCCGGCCATAGACAATAAAAACTCGCAATTCCCAGCTGCACCCGGCCATAGACAATAAAAACTCGCAATTCCCAGCTGCACCCGGCCATAGACAATAAAACCCGCAATTCCCAGCTGCACCGGCCTTAGACCATAAAAACTCGCAATTCCCAGCTGCACCCGGCCATAGACAATAAAACTCGCAATTCCCAGCTGCACCCGGCCATAGACAATAAAACCCGCAATTCCCAGCTGCACCCGGCCATAGACAATAAAAACTCGCAATTCCCAGCTGCACCCGGCCATAGACAATAAAAACTCGCAATTCCCAGCTGCACCCGGCCATAGACAATAAAAACTCGCAATTCCCAGCTGCACCCGGCCATAGACAATAAAAACTCGCACTTCCCAGCTGCACCCGGCCATAGACCATAAAAACTCGCAATTCCCAGCTGCACCCGGCCATAGACAATAAAAACCCGCAATTCCCAGCTGCACCCGGCCATAGACCATAAAAAGTCGCAATTCCCAGCTGCACCCGGCCATAGACAATAACAACTCGCACTTCCCAGCTGCACCCGGCCATAGACAATAAAGTAAAACTCCCCCACAGACTGCAAGCAAAGCAAGCGGCTTAAGGCTGTTCTCTCTGGTTTAAAGTTAAAGTTCTCTTGAATCGAAGAATTTCAAAGCACGAAAGTTGAATTCTGTCTTCACTTGGGGCAGATTGTGCCGCAGCAAATGAGCATTCTCAACTTACCTGCTAACCTGCTAATTTGGGGCTTGTTTTTACAATAGTAACAACATGTTTCTCCCAATTTTAAGGAGCGAAATTTACCAACGGGAAAGGTATCATTTTCGATTCAGTTCTTTCGTACAAAGTGTACTTTTATTTTATTGCGCTACTTAAACGAGTTTATATCTCTCTACATTGGTATAGAGTATACTGTGAAGCTCATTGTACCATACATTTCACAACATCAATACCCGTGTGATATTAACCAAATAAAAATATTAATCTTCAGTTTTAGAGTGGCCTATTATATTTATTGTGCGCTATTGTCTTGCCGCTTATCTTTGTGAAACTGTCATTCAGTGTGCAATCCAGTGTTTATCTTACCGACTATTGTTGTAATATTGTATTTGTTGCTTTTGTTTAGCAAAATAATTAATTTGAAAAAGTGAGACCCGATCCCATGGAACAGTGACAATTTACCAATACAATTAGTGAAAATTTACCGATACAATCGGTGACAAGTTACCAGCCAAATCAGTGACAGTTAAGCAACCAAATCAGTGACAATTTAACAACCAAGTCAGTGCAAATTCAGACACTGAGAGTTTACCAATTCAGACACTGAGAGTTTATCAATTCAGACACTGAGAGTTTCTCAATTCAGACACTGAGAGTTTATCAATTCAGACACTGAGAGTTTATCAATTCAGACACTGAGAGTTTACCAATTCAGACACTGAGAGTTTATCAATTCAGACACTGAGAGTTTACCAATTCAGACAATGAGAGTTTACCAATTCAGACACTGAGAGTTTATCAATTCAGACACTGAGAGTTTACCAATTCAGACACTGAGAGTTTATCAATTCAGACACTGAGAGTTTATCAATTCAGACACTGAGAGTTTACCAATTCAGACACTGAGAGTTTACCAATTCAGACACTGAGAGTTTACCAATTCAGACACTGAGACGTCACTTCGCCAACCCGCACAGGGAGGACCTGGAGAAGGAGGCCGCCAAGTACGCTGAGATTCAAGAGGCCTACGAGCTGCAGCACATGGGGAATTTCAGGCGCATCTACCCGGAGCCCACCGATCAGTCGGCACAGAGCGGTCGCTACGCCCGTTTCCTGGCGCAGGGCGGCTTCCTCTACCAGGAGACCGCGGCCACGAGAGCTCGGGCGGACTGCGCCAGACAGCAGCGGGAGGAGCTGAGCAGGAAGGCCGCCGGCAGCCAGCTGGGGCCGACAGGTCGACAGCGCCGAGTCGGTGGCACCGGCGCCGGCGCAGCGGCTCGATCTGAGAGTCCCGACAGACCGACGCTGCGCCGGCCGCAGCAAACCCGATCGAGAGTCCGCCAACAGCAGCAGCAGCAGCAGGGAGCAGCTGGCTGTGTCAGAGAGGTTAGTGAGTCGGAGACGACAGTCAGGCCCCGCCTGATGTCGGCACAGAGCGACGACCGTCGGCCAGTGAGGGGGGCCGGCAGGCTGACCAGCGCCAGGCCGAGGACCTGCGGCGGCGGCAGCGGCGGCATCGCTTGGCCAGATGAGGTGTCCCATATATTCGTCATTTGTGGGGCGACACTCCTGGGAGGCTGGAGTCGAATTCGAATTTGGAATAACCAACTCATTTTTTGCCCTACTAACTGCTCAAGCTGTCTGAATTGAATCTCACCCATAGATTTGAGAGGCCAACCCTAAATCTCACCCTTAGGTTTGAAAGATCAACCCTAAATCTCACCCTTAGGTTTGAAAGATCAACACTAAATCTCATCCTTAGATTTGAAGGATCAACCCTAAATCTCATCCTTAGATTTTAAGGATCAACCCTAAATCTCATCCTTAGATTTTAAGGATCAACCCTAAATCTCACCCTTAGGTTTGAAAGATCAACCCTAAATCTCACCCTTAGGTTTGAGAGGCCAACCCTAAATCTCACCCTTAGGTTTGAAAGATCAACCCTAAATCTCACCCTTAGGTTTGAAGGATCAACCCTAAATCCCACCCTTAGGTTTGAAAGATCAACCCTAAATCTCACCCTTAGGTTTAAAAGATCAACCCTAAATCTCATCCTTAGATTTGAAGGATCAACCCTAAATCTCACCCTTAGGTTTAAAAGATCAACCCTAAATCTCACCCTTAGGTTTAAAAGATCAGCCCTAAATCTCATCCTTAGATTTGAAGGATCAACCCTAAATCTCACCCTTAGGTTTAAAAGATCAACCCTAAATCTCACCCTTAGGTTTAAAAGATCAGCCCTAAATCTCATCCTTAGATTTGAAGGATCAACCCTAAATCTCACCCTTAGGTTTAAAAGATCAACCCTAAATCTCACCCTTAGGTTTAAAAGATCAACCCTAAATCTCACCCTTAGGTTTAAAAGATCAACCCTAAATCTCACCCTTAGGTTTAAAAGATCAACCCTAAATCTCATCCTTAGATTTAAAAGATCAACCCTAAATCTCATCCTTAGATTTGAAGGATCAACCCTAAATCTCACCCTTAGATTTGAAGGATCAACCCTAAATCTCACCCTTAGGTTTAAAAGATCAACCCTAAATCTCACCCTTAGGTTTAAAAGATCAACCCTAAATCTCACCCTTAGGTTTAAAAGATCAGCCCTAAATCTCATCCTTAGATTTGAAGGATCAACCCTAAATCTCACCCTTAGGTTTAAAAGATCAACCCTAAATCTCACCCTTAGGTTTAAAAGATCAGCCCTAAATCTCATCCTTAGATTTGAAGGATCAACCCTAAATCTCACCCTTAGGTTTAAAAGATCAACCCTAAATCTCACCCTTAGGTTTAAAAGATCAACCCTAAATCTCATCCTTAGATTTAAAAGATCAACCCTAAATCTCATCCTTAGATTTGAAGGATCAACCCTAAATCTCACCCTTAGATTTGAAGGATCAACCCTAAATCTCACCCTTAGGTTTAAAAGATCAACCCTAAATCTCACCCTTAGGTTTAAAAGATCAACCCTAAATCTCACCCTTAGGTTTAAAAGATCAGCCCTAAATCTCATCCTTAGATTTGAAGGATCAACCCTAAATCTCACCCTTAGGTTTAAAAGATCAACCCTAAATCTCACCCTTAGGTTTAAAAGATCAGCCCTAAATCTCATCCTTAGATTTGAAGGATCAACCCTAAATCTCACCCTTACGTTTAAAAGATCAACCCTAAATCTCACCCTTAGGTTTAAAAGATCAACCCTAAATCTCACCCTTAGGTTTAAAAGATCAACCCTAAATCTCATCCTTAGGTTTAAAAGATCAACCCTAAATCTCACCCTTAGGTTTGAGAGGCCAACCCTAAATCTCACCCTTAGGTTTGAAAGATCAACCCTAAATCTCACCCTTAGGTTTATAAGATCAACCCTAAATCTCATCCTTTGATTTAAAAGATCAACCCTAAATCTCATCCTTTGATTTAAAAGATCAACCCTAAATCTCATCCTTAGATTTGAAGGATCAACCCTAAATCTCACCCTTAGATTTGAAGGATCAACCCTAAATCTCACCTTTAGGTTTAAAAGATCAACCCTAAATCTCACCCTTAGGTTTAAAAGATCAACCCTAAATCTCACCCTTAGGTTTAAAAGATCAGCCCTAAATCTCATCCTTAGATTTGAAGGATCAACCCTAAATCTCACCCTTAGGTTTAAAAGATCAACCCTAAATCTCACCCTTAGGTTTAAAAGATCAGCCCTAAATCTCATCCTTAGATTTGAAGGATCAACCCTAAATCTCACCCTTACGTTTAAAAGATCAACCCTAAATCTCACCCTTAGGTTTGAAAGATCAACCCTAAATCTCACCCTTAGGTTTGAGAGGCCAACCCTAAATCTCACCCTTAGGTTTGAAAGATCAACCCTAAATCTCACCCTTAGGTTTGAAGGATCAACCCTAAATCCCACCCTTAGGTTTGAAAGATCAACCCTAAATCTCACCCTTAGGTTTAAAAGATCAACCCTAAATCTCATCCTTAGATTTGAAGGATCAACCCTAAATCTCACCCTTAGGTTTAAAAGATCAACCCTAAATCTCATCCTTAGATTTGAAGGATCAACCCTAAATCTCATTTATAGATTTGAAAGATCAACCCAAAATCTTACTTTTAGATTTGAGAGAACAACCCAAAAATCCCACTAATAGATTTGAAAGATCAACCCTAAATCTCACTTATAGATTTGAAAAATCAGCCCTAATCTCACCCTTAGATTTGACAGATCAATCCTAAATCTCATCCTTAGATTTGAAAGAGCAGCCCTAAATCTCATCCTTAGATTTGAAAGAGCAGCCCTAAATCTCATCCTTAGAATTCCAAGGATAAAAGTACAGTTTAAGACCCTGATTAACTCCTCAATATTTGCAACCGTTGAAAAGTTGAACTAACCGCCTTTTTCAAACGTTAAAAATCGTCGTTTTTTGCTACTAACAGTAGCGTTATTCCGCTGAAATACCGCTTACTGCTGCTGCCGCTGCCGCTGCCGCCGTGCCTACCATGCTTTGCCGATTGTCCTTATTAACAACACAATTGCTCGGCTGCGCTGTTGACTGCTTTTTTGCTGCTTTTGCTGCCAATAATCTTTTCGTGTTGCCGTGCGATAACAAGAAGCAGGATGTCCAGGACCGGACAGAGTATTTGAGATTGGGTATTAGAGATAAATCTCAGGTATTAGAGAGGGGAAACTCGGGTATTATAGACGGGTAATCTTGGGTATTAGAGCCAGGATAATCTTGGGTATTAGAGACGGAGAATCTTGGGTATTAGAGACGGAGAGTCTTGGGTATTAGAGACGGAGAATCTTGGGTATTAGAGACGGAGAATCTTGGGTATTAGAGACGGAGAATCTTGGGTATTAGAGCCAGGATAATCTTGGGTATTAGAGACGGAGAATCTTGGGTATTAGAGACGGAGAGTCTTGGGTATTAGAGACGGAGAATCTTGGGTATTAGAGACGGAGAATCTTGGGTATTAGAGCCAGGATAATCTTGGGTATTAGAGACGGAGAATCTTGGGTATTAGAGACGGAGAGTCTTGGGTATTAGAGCCAGGATAATCTTGGGTATTAGAGACGGAGAATCTTGGGTATTAGAGCCAGGATAATCTTGGGTATTAGAGACGGAGAATCTTGGGTATTAGAGCCAGGATAATCTTGGGTATTAGAGACGGAGAATCTTGGGTATTAGAGACGGAGAGTCTTGGGTATTAGAGCCAGGATAATCCTGGGTATTAGAGACGGGGTATCTTGGGTGTTAGAGACGGAGAGTCTTGGGTATTAACAACGGAGAATCTTGGGTATTAGAGACGGGGTATCTTGTTCATTTGAGACGGGGAATCTTGGGTATTAGAGATGGGAAATCTTGGGTATTAGAGATGGGAAATCTTGGGTATTAGAGATGGGAAATCTTGGGTATTCGAGATTGGATATTAGAGACTGGGGAATCTAAGGCATTAGAGACGGGAAATCTCGGGTATTAGAGGCCGGGGAATCTTTGGTATTATTGAAGTATGGACGGGAAATCTTGGGTTTTATTGGTTAAGATGCTCAATTTAAACTACTAATAGTAGACTAGCCGTTACAAAATATTTTATAAAGGAAAATATCAAACTAAAATCTCTCCCAGGCTTCGACGCCAATTGTTGACATGCTGACGCCGCAGCCAATCATAGACGAGGAGGAGATCGACAGGCTGTCGGGTCTGATGCAGCGGGACAATTTGGTTCGCGGTCTGGGCATTGTGGAGCAGGTGTACCGGCTGCTCCACTGTACACCTGGCACCGTGGCCTCAATGCCGGTAGATCCACAGCAGCAGCAGCAGCAACAGAAACAGCAGCAGCAGCAGCAGCCATACCAGTCAAGCCTATTAGCGGCAAATAGTCGCTACCTGGACGAGCTGTCGAATCGTTTAGGCGTTGCCATGCTAACCGGAAGTTATGCGGCCGCGGCTGCGGCAGCCGCTGCAGCGACCAGTGCCGCGGCACCGTCAGGAGCTCTGCAGCAGCAGCAGCAGCAGCAGCGGACTGCAGCCGCCCAGCCGCCAGCTCGGCAGTGGATGCGACCAGGGAGCCGCCATCATCGACTGGCCTTTGGTCAGCGGGTTGGCAGCGACTACGGCTCGGCTGGCAAGGCCCGCAGCTACGGTGGGGAGGGGCTGTTGATGGCCTTGGAGAGACTGGGGAATCTTGGGTATTAGAGACTGGGGAATCCTAGGTATTAGAGACTGGGGAATCTTGGGTATTAGAGACTGGGGAATCCTGGGTATTAGAGACGGGGAATCTTGGGTATTAGAGACTGGGGAATCTTGCGTATTAGAGACTGGGGAATCTTGCGTATTAGAGACAGGGGAATCTTAGGTATTAGGGACGGGAGAATCTTGGGTATTAAAAACGGGGAATTTTGGGTATCAGGAACGGGAAGTCTTGAGTATAAGAGACGTGGAATCTTGGGTACTAGAAACGGGGAATCTTGGGTATTAGGGACTGGGGAATCTTGGGAATCAGGGACGGGGAATCTTGGGTATTAGAGACGTGGAATCTTGGGTACTAGAAACGGGGAATCTTGGGTATTAGAGACTAGGGAATCTTGGGTATTAGAGACAGGGGAATCTTGGGTGTTAGAGACAGAGGAATCTCGGGTATTAGAGACTGGGGAATCTTGGGTATTAGAGACGGGGAATCTTGGGTATTAGAGACTGGGTAATCTTGCGTATTAGAGACTGGGGAATCTTGCGTATTAGAGACTGGGGAATCTTGGGTATTAGAGACAGGGGAATCTTAGGTATTAGGGACGGGAGAATCTTGGGTACTAGAAAGGGGAATCTTGGGTGTTAAAGACTGGGGAATCTTGGGTATTAGAGACTGGGGAATCTTGGGTATTAGAGACTGGGGAATCCTGGGTGTTAGGGGCGGGGAATCCTGGGTAGTAGAGACGGGAAATATTGGGTATTAGGGACGGGGAATCCTGGGTATTGAGGACGGGGAATCCTGGGTATTAGAGACGGGAAATCTTGGGTATTAGGGGTGGGGAATCCTGGGTAGTAGAGACGGGAAATATTGGGTATTAGGGACGAGGAATCCTGGGTCGGAGTCGTGTAAGCAGGTATCTCAGTCAGTGGCAATCTGACTAACCCAGCTCGGCAATCTCAAACCCCGACAGGACCGGCGAAGCTTGGTCAGTATGGAGTCAGACAGCAGCAGCAGCAACAGCAGCAGTTCGTCTTGGGTAGCGGCCTATCAGCAGCGAGTCTGTCCGTGATGTCAGCCCCAATGGCTGGCCGTCCAGTTGAAGACAACGCTGCACATCAGCAGCTGGGCGGTGGCGGCGGCATGCAGACTGGCAAGCGGCTGCCGAAGCAGCTGCCGGCCAAGGTGGCACCTGCTGGACGGCGAGTTGGCAGCGGCGGCGACGGAGGGAACGGTCCGACTGTTGGCAGTTCGGCGATCCTGCTGCGATGACCTTCGATAGAGCAAAGGTTTTGACTGCGTAATCAGGTTGAAATACTCTAAAAATCGATTTTTCGCTATACAAACTCAAGCAACAGATCTGTGTCAGGTGAGTGCTGACTTATAGTGTCAGGCGAGTGCTGACTTATAGTGTCAGGCGAGTGCTGACTTATAGTGTCAGGTGAAAAGGGGGGCCGTAGCCCAGCGGTAGCGCAGCTGCTCTGGTGTGCCAGCGACCCAGGCTCGATTCCAAGTGCAGTCACATTAATTTGGGGCTGAATTGGAATCTTGGCTTGGCTCTGATCGTGCAATTAACGGCCTTGAGAGCCAACCCCCCAAGGCGCAGTGAAGTGTACATACCTAACGATAAAATAAAGTTAGGGCCGCTGTGCACTCCTGTGTGAGTGTGTGCCTGCGTACGTATCCGCGCGCTTGTATGCCTGCTCAGGGGAGTCGGCGGAATGGGCAGTAATGCCTCTCGCCGGTTGTGTGCCAATGTCGCTTAAAGTGCGCCAGGGTGCACACAAACCTTCTGCCTCTAATAAATAGTGTCAGGTGAGTGCTGATTAAAGTGTGTCATGTGGGTGCTGATTTAGTGTGTCAGGTGAGTGCTGATTTATAGTGTCAGGTGAGTGCTGATTTAGTGTGTCAGGTGAGTGCTGACTTATGGTGTCAGGCGAGTGCTGATTTAGTGTGTCAGGTGAGTGCTGACTTATGGTGTCAGGCGAGTGCTGATTTAGAGTGTTAGGTGAGTGCTGATTTAGAGTGTCAGGTGAGTGCTGATTTATAGTGTCAGGCGAGTACCGATTTAGAGTGTCAGGTGGGTGCTGATTTAGAGTGTCAGGTGGGTGCTGATTTCAATTATAAGGATATAAGCATTGTGTAGCAATTCAACTAGATAGCAAGGCAATTTCCTGTGTTATTTAGTCGACTATTATGCATGCAGCTACTTGTAAAATGTACTTTTTTATTAATCAGTTCGAGTCTGTTGACATGCAGATTGTTTCTTTCTAATTTGAGTGTCACTTTTTGTTATTTGCAACGCAGATAAGAGTTGAAAAGATGACAATAATTTTTTCGTTTGGCTAAACTGGCACGAGTTTAAATCATAGATTTCTACGAAATGCGCCAACTTGGCTATAATGATGTATTTTCCTATGTCAGTCAGAGTGAACTCAAGCTGTGCCACTTTAAATTTCTTTCTTTCAAGTCTTTGACAAACACGAAAACTGCACAGGAAATATATAAATATTGTCATTGCCAGAGCTGCACCAGTTTATATGATTGCTGTAGTTTTTATTTTGCATTCTGCTAATAACCAGTTGAAAACTTTTGGACTCCGTTTTGTTTGTAAACTTAAACTGAGTATAGAAAACAATCAGCATTGTAGCTTTGAGCTTTAAGGCCCCTCTAAATGTACTATACCCAGGCACGCACTCATACACACGCTCGCACAGGATGTACAGCGGTCTGACCGGACTTTCTAACTGCCAAGAATGTAGCTCGTACACTCTCTGTCTTGTGGGTTGGAATCCCGAATGATCCGGATCCAGACACAATGCAGAGCCAGTTACCAGATCCAGACACAATGCAGAGTCAGCTACCAGATCCAGACACAATGAAGAGTCAGCTACCAGATCCAGACACAATGAAGACTCGTTACCAGATCCAGACACAATGAAGTCAGTTACCAGATCCAGACACAATGAAGAGTCAGCTAACAGATCCAGACAATGAAGAGTCAGCTACCAGATCCAGACACAATGAAGAGTCAGCTAACAGATCCAGACACAATGAAGAGTCAGCTACCAGATCCAGACACAATGAAGAGTCAGCTACCAGATCCAGACACAATGCAGAGTCAGCTACCAGATCCAGACACAATGAAGAGTCAGTTACCAGATCCAGACACAATGAAGAGTCAGCTACCAGATCCAGACACAATGCAGAGTCAGCTACCAGATCCAGATACAATGAAATCAGTTACCAGATCCAGACACAATGCAGAGTCAGCTACCAGATCCAGACACAATGAAGAGTCAGCTACCAGATCCAGACACAATGCAGAGTCAGCTACCAGATCCAGATACAATGAAGAGTCAGCTACCAGATCCAGACACAATGAAGAGTCAGCTACCAGATCCAGACACAATGAAGGGTCAGCTACCAGATCCAGACACAATGAAGAGTCAGCTACCAGATCCAGACACAATGAAGAGTCAGCTACCAGATCCAGACACAATGCAGAGTCAGCTACCAGATCCAGACACAATGAAGAGTCAGCTACCAGATCCAGACACAATGAAGAGTCAGCTACCAGATCCAGACACAATGAAGGGTCAGCTACCAGATCCAGACACAATGAAGGGTCAGCTACCAGATCCAGACACAATGCAGAGTCAGCTACCAGATCCAGACACAATGAAGAGTCAGCTACCAGATCCAGACACAATGAAGACTCGTTACCAGATCCAGACACAATGAAGACTCGTTACCAGATCCAGACACAATGAAGAGCCAGTTACCAGATCAAGACACAATGAAGACTCGTTACCAGATCCAGACACAATGAAGACTCGTTACCAGATCCAGACACAATGAAGAGCCAGTTACCAGATCCAGACACAATGAAGACTCGTTACCAGATCCAGACACAATGAAGAGCCAGTTACCAGATCCAGACACAATGAATACTCGTTACCAGATCCAGACACAATGAAGACTCGTTACCAGATCCAGACACAATGAAGACTCGTTACCAGATCCAGACACAATGAAGAGCCAGTTACCAGATCCAGACACAATGAATACTCGTTACCAGATCCAGACACAATGAAGACTCGTTACCAGATCCAGACACAATGAAGAGCCAGTTACCAGAACCAGACACAATGAAGAGCCAGTTACCAGATGCAGACACAATGAAGAGCCAGTTACCAGACACAGACACACAAACACTGAATTATATTGATTACCAGTTAACCAGTTACAAACTAATTCAGACAGTAAACTCCAGTGAGGTTAAGCATTACGGCAATGATTCTGCCATTGCCGAATACAGAATTAATCATACAGGCAACAGTTTGAATATAATTCATATATATGGACTTTTGCGCGCCGGTTCACTTAGCTATAATATTTTTTCAAAGACAATAAGGACGAGCTATCAGTCAGTAAGTCAGTTTCCACTTGACAGAAGTAAACAATGGTTTAACAGCAACAGGCACATAACAACCGAAACCAGTGAAACAGAGAGATAAGAAATTGACAAGTTACAGCGATAATAGAGCAAGTGGCCTGACCTCATGACTAATTATTAATTAAAGATATTTTCAAATTTATTATACTACTAACAATCAGATGCTCATTAAGTAGTATTAATAGCTTTACGATTAATACGATACAAATAATGCAACATTCGAGTCTAACATCTTATATTCTAAGCATTGCATTAGTAAATTAATTAAAACTTCGTCGGGTGTTGATAATATAATAAGCAAACAAATAATTAGCCTTAGCCTGTGGCAGTTCTGAAGCTCGGCAATCACTGCTCCTCAGAGTTGGCCGGAGCGTTCAGGCAGATCCACTGGCCGTCCAGGCTCTCCTTCCACAGGCTGACTTTGTTGTCGCCGCTGCTCACCGCCAGCAGGTTGCCGGTGACGCTCCAGCTGACGTGCCAGAGGACGTCTTGGAATGGCGGCAGGGTGACGGAGCTCCAGGAGGTGTCCTCGTCGCGACGGGTCCAGATAATAACCCGGCAGTCCTAAGGATTCAGATTGGGAATAGCGAATGGGCTACAAATAGAAGGGCCCAGCAACTGGGGATCTGGGAGGCTGGCCCAGCAACTGGGGATCTGGGAGGCTGGCCCAGCAACTGGGGATCTGGGAGGCTGGTGGCCCAGCAACTGAGGATCTGGGAGGCTGGTGACCCAGCAACTGAGGATCTGGGAGGCTGGCCGAGCAACTGAGGATCTGAGGGGTGGCCCAGCAACTGAGGATCTGGGAGGCTGGCCGAGCAACTGAGGATCTGGGAGGCTGGCCCAGCAACTGAGGATCTGGGAGGCTGGTGGCCCAGCAACTGAGGATCTGGGAGGCTGGTGGCCCAGCAACTGGGGATCTGGGAGGCTGGCCCAGCAACTGGGGATCTAGGAGGCTGGCCCATCGACTGAGGATCTGGGAGGCTGGCCCAGCAACTGAGGATCTGGGAGGCTGGCCCAGCAACTGAGGATCTGGGAGGCTGGCCCAGCAACTGAGGATCTGGGAGGCTGGTGACCCAGCAACTGAGGATCTGGGAGGCTGGTGACCCAGCAACTGAGGAGCTGGGAGGCTGGTGACCCAGCAACTGAGGATCTGGGAGGCTGGCCCAGCAACTGGGGATCTGGGAAGCTGGTGGCCCAGCAACTGAGGATCTGGGAGGCTGGTGACCCAGCAACTGAGGATCTGGGAGGCTGGCCGAGCAACTGAGGATCTGGGAGGCTGGTGGCCCAGCAACTGGGGATCTGGGAGGCTGGCCGAGCAACTGAGGATCTGGGAGGCTGGCCCAGCAACTGAGGATCTGGGAGGCTGGTGGCCCAGCAACTGGGGATCTGGGAGGCTGGCCCAGCAACTGAGGATCTGGGAGGCTGGCCCAGCAACTGAGGATCTGGGAGGCTGGCCCAGCAACTGAGGATCTGGGAGGCTGGTGACCCAGCAACTGAGGATCTGGGAGGCTGGTGACCCAGCAACTGAGGAGCTGGGAGGCTGGTGACCCAGCAACTGAGGATCTGGGAGGCTGGCCCAGCAACTGAGGATCTGGGAGGCTGGCCCAGCAACTGAGGATCTAGGAGGCTGGCCCATCGACTGGGGATCTGGGAGGCTGGCCCAGCAACTGAGGATCTGGGAGGCTGGTGACCCAGCAACCGAGGATCTGGGAGGCTGGTGACCCAGCAACTGAGGATCTGGGAGGCTGGCCCAGCAACTGAGGATCTGGGAGGCTGGCCCAGCAACTGGGGATCTAGGAGGCTGGCCCATCGACTGGGGATCTGGGAGGCTGGCCCAGCAACTGAGGATCTGGGAGGCTGGCCCAGCAACTGGGCATCTGGGAGGCTCGCCCAGCAACTGAGGAGCTGGGAGGCTGGTGACCCAGCAACTGAGGATCTGGGAGGCTGGCCCAGCAATTGGGGATCTGGGAGGCTGGCCCAGCAACTGAGGATCTGGGAGGCTGGCCCAGCAATTGGGGATCTGGGAGGCTGGCCCAGCAACTGAGGATCTGGGAGGCTGGCCTAGCAACTGGGGATCTGGGAGGCTGGCCCAGCAACTGAGGATCTGGGAGGCTGGCCCAGCAACTGAGGATCTGTGTAGAATGGGGATCGCATCGCACCTGGCCGCAGCTGGCAATCATGTCTCTGGACAGTCCGAGATTGGGCGCCCAGGCGACGTCGCGCACCCAGTCCGAGTGGCCCTCCAGAGTGCTCTCGCGGGACCACTGAGCGCCGTCGGGTTCCAGACGCCAGACGCGCACCTGTCAGCGGCCGGGAATAGCAACAAGGATTAACATGTGTATAATTTAGAAGTAACATATCAAGGTCATCCGTCATCCCCGTCACCTGTCCATCGCAGCCGCCGGATACCAGGCGCCGAGCGGTCGGTGCCGAGCCGCGACCACCGGCGGCGTCATCGGCGGCTGAGGAGGCCACGGGCGGGCAGAGCAGCGAGCTGGGCTGAGTGGCCGGGGCCCAGCTGACCGCGTTGACACCGATGGTGTGCGCGTTGGGGATTTTTGAGGTCTCCCAGTTGCCATCCTGAATAAACGCAGGTATGTTCTATTTTTTTGGATACATATCGGCTGAGTGAACCTATTTTCGATACATATCGGCTGGGTGAACCTATTTTCGATACATATCGGCTGACTAAACCTATTTTCTATACATATCGGTTGACTAAACCTATTTTCTATACATCGGTTGACTAAACCTATTTTCGATACATATCGGTTGACTAAACCTATTTTCGATACATATCGGTTGACTAAACCTATTTTCTATACATCGGTTGACTAAACCTATTTTCGATACATATCGGTTGACTAAACCTATTTTCTATACATCGGTTGACTAAACCTATTTTCTATACATATCGGATTATTGAACCTATTTTCGATACATATCGGCTGTGGCATACATTCAAATTTTAATTGAGTAAGCTAGAACAGCTAACCTGGCCGCAGGTGACCACAGAGATGCTGCCATCAGAGGAGGCGCAGGCAAACATTAATCCGTACTCGTGCGGTGCCCAAGCCACAGAATTAACGCTGCTCTCGTGCTGCGCGTGTTCATAAACAACCTCCCATTGCTGGTGCTGCTGTTGACGCTGCTGGTGCTGTTGCGGCGCTGCGGCGGACTCTCGCCAGACCAGCACTCGCCGATCGTAGCTGCAGGAGGCCAGCAGGGAGCCGTGAACAGGATGCGACCAGGCCACCTGCCACACAGGCCCCTCGTGTCTGGCCAGAGTGCACAGCAGCGATTGGCCGCGATTTCGGACATCGAATACTCGGATGGTCTTGTCCGACGAGCAGGTGGCCAGCCGGGTGCCGTAGTAATCTAGCTGGGCATCGTGGATCATGTCATCGTGTGCAGTGTCCACTGTTTGCATTACAGACACCATAGTTGGCTTGGTAAATAGCGATCAATACTAAGCATGAATGGCATGCATTTACAATTGCAGTGGGGGCGATTCTTGGGGTGGGTGACTGAATGAGGGGCGATTCTTGGGGTGGGTGACTGGATGAGGGGCGATTCTTGGGGTGGGTGAGGGGCGATTCTTGGGGTGGGTGACCGGGTGAGGGTCGATTCTTGGGGTGGGTGACTGGGTGAGGAGCGATTCTTGGGTGGGTGACTGAATGAGGGGCGATTCTTGGGGTGGGTGACTGAATGAGGGGCGATTCTTGGGGTGGGTGACTGGGTGAGGAGCGATTCTTGGGTGGGTGACTGAATGAGGGGCGATTCTTGGGGTGGGTGACTGAATGAGGGGCGATTCTTGGGGTGGGTGACTGGGTGAGGAGCGATTCTTGGGTGGGTGACTGAATGAGGGGCGATTCTTGGGGTGGGTGACTGAATGAGGGGCGATTCTTGGGGTGGGTGACTGGGTGAGGAGCGATTCTTGGGTGGGTGACTGAATGAGGGGCGATTCTTGGGGTGGGTGACTGAATGAGGGGCGATTCTTGGGGTGGGTGACTGGGTGAGGGGCGATTCTTGGGGTGGGTGACTGGGTGAGGAGCGATTCTTGGGGTGGGTGACTGGGTGAGGAGCGATTCTTGGGGTGGGTGAGGGGCGATTCTTGGGGTGGGTGACTGGGTGAGGGGCGATTCTTGGGGTGGGTGACCGGGTGAGGGGCGATTCTTGGGGTGGGTAACTGAATGAGCGGCGATTCTTGGGGTGGGTGACTGAATGAGGGGCGATTCTTGGGGTGGGTGAGGGGCGATTCTTGGGGTGGGTGACTGGGTGAGGAGCGATTCTTGGGGTGGGTGACTGAATGAGGGGCGATTCTTGGGGTGGGTGAGGGGCGATTCTTAGGAATGGGTGAGGGGCGATTCTTGGGAATGGGTGAGGGGCGATTCTTGGGGTGGGTGAGGGGCGATTCTTGGGGTGGGTGAGGGGTGATTCTTAGGGTGGGTGAAGGGCGATTCCTGGGTTGGCTGTGACAATTCAGGTGCCAGGTGAACAAAAGTGGCTATTAGGAGTGAGGCAGTCGACTGGGAAAAATATTTTAAAGACAAAAGAGAAGATATACTATAGCAGCCGAAGTCGCATTTTGCAACAACTGGATAGCTATAATGTATATTAATGATAACTCAATGTTAGTACGAAGTTAGTTTAGTAATTAATAGCTGTGTCAACTGAATACATAGATTTGAGTATTGTATTGACGACAGAGTCTTTCACTGACAACAGACTTTAACTCTACATACACTTACTAATCAGCTAATCTCTTAAAACATCTTATTAGAAGATCAGCACAGCAACGCTTATTTAAAAATTTATAGACCAAAGCCAGCCAATCAAAATACAAAAACCGGCTGGGGCCAATAAAATACAGAAGAGAAAGAGAGAGAATTTAAAAGAAGAAGCAAACAGCAAAGCACCGCTAGTCAGAGAAACGAAGAGGAAAAAGTTGATTAATATTTCAAATATTGATTTAATTTTTTAAAGCGCAGTAAAAGACCATATGATAGCCAAGAGAAAAGTGAAATGTTTGTTTTCAAATTGAATTATTTGATAAAAGGAAGCGAATAAAACCACATTAAGCAGATAAAATTAATACTATTATTACACAATTATTGATAATTTTCGACGCAAAATAATAAATTGTAGTTCTGACAATAAAGGACTGTGTTTACTGATCAAAACTAATTCAAAAGCAAAGCGCATTTGCGTCACTTTATGCATTTCGCATTTATAACAACTCTATTTAGACTACTTGAGTCAGTAGCAAGTTAAGCGCTAACACAAACGACTCTTGGACGACTTTAGTCATTTTAGTAATAAGTTGAGCTCATTTTTGACACTCCTGTCGATCACAGCAAACACAGTCTGGAAACTTTTGCAACACACCTCGTATAAGCCGCAAAATTAGAGATAAAAAAGAAGACAACATGACAGTCAAGACACAGGAGCATACACTCATATTGTGGCAATATAATAATTCTTAGATTATTCAGTAGGAAGTAGCAGGCTGAGGCCTTGATTAGTTTTAATCGTCGTGCCCTGGCGACATCGGATGCTGCAATGGGAAATATGTAAGGGAATTGATTGACAACGTAAATTAATTTTTGACTAACAAAATAGGCGCCAATTTAGCGCCTTAGTCTACATTTCAGGCGCCAATTTAGCGCCGCAGTCTACATTTTAGGCGCCAATTTAGCGCCGCAGTCTATATTTTAGGCGTCAATTTAGCGCCGCAGTCTACATTTCAGGCGCCAATTTAGCGCCGCAGTCTACATTTTAGGCGTCAATTTAGCGCCGTAGTCTACATTTCAGGCGCCAATTTAGCGCCGCAGTCTACATTTTAGGCGTCAATTTAGCACCGCAGTCTACATTTCAGGCGCCAATTTAGCACCGCAGTCTACATTTCAGGCGCCAATTTAGTGCCGCAGTCTACATTTCAGGCGCCAATTTAGCGCCGTAGTCTACATTTCAGGCGCCAATTTAGCGCCGCAGTCTACATTTTAGGCGTCAATTTAGCGCCGCAGTCTACATTTCAGGCGCCAATTTAGCGCCGCAGTCTACATTTTAGGCGCCAATTTAGCGCCGTAGTCTACATTTCAGGCGCCAATTTAGCGCCGCAGTCTACATTTTAGGCGCCAATTTAGCGCCGCAGTCTACATTTTAGGCGCCAATTTAGCGCCGCATCTACAACTCTACATTTAGGCGTCAATTTAGCGCCGCAGTTTACAACTCTACATTTTAGGCGCCAATTTAGCGCCGAGAGCCAACATAAAAAGATTATAATTGGATGGCATGGCAACATACTACTTATATTAGTAACGCATCTAGTAAAACAAATCACTGTTACAAAATTGTCATACGAGAAAAAAACAACCCAAAATATTCATTTAGCGGCCAAAAAGGAAAGCAAGGAAACAAAGGATGCCGAGAGGAAAGGCTCTAATTTTTTCTTTTGACTGCTTACTGTTTGCTTCTAGTAGACTGTAGATTATTTCGAGTATCTGT
Source organism: Macrostomum lignano (assembly GCA_002269645.1). Taxonomy (NCBI): domain Eukaryota; kingdom Metazoa; phylum Platyhelminthes; family Macrostomidae; genus Macrostomum; species Macrostomum lignano. The sequence continues at coordinate 292,298 of NIVC01000659.1, forward strand.
ATTGTAACACCGACCACCGTTTGTTCGCTCGCAGTTGTTTACGCTGTGCATGTGCTTATAATAATGCAATAAAGTACTTCTATCTGCGTCACTTGTGGCCTGGATTCGGGTGCTGCGTTTGAGCTTCATGATGTTCAGGTGTCTTATCATGATGTTCAGGTGTCTTGTCATCATGATGTTCAGGTGTCTTATCATGATGTTCAGGTGTCTTATCATGACGTTCAGGTGTCTTATCATGATGTTCAGGTGTCTTATCATGATGTTCAGGTGTCTTGTCGTCATGATGTTCAGGTGTCTTATCATGATGTTCAGGTGTCTTATCATGATGTTCAGGTGTCTTATCATGATGTTCAGGTGTCTTATCATGATGTTCAGGTGTCTTATCATGATGTTCAGGTGTCTTGTCATCATGATGTTCAGGTGTCTTATCATGATGTTCAGGTGTCTTATCATGATGTTCAGGTGTCTTGTCATGATGTTCAGGTGTCTTATCATGTTCAGGCTTCTTATCATCATGATGTTCAGGTGTCTTGTCATCATGATGCTCATCATCCTTATCATGTCGTCCACTGTCTCGGTGGTCGTCGTGCTCCCGACTGTCCCGGTCATCCCGGTCGCGGCGATCCCGTCTGTCTCGATCGCGCCCACCGAGCAGCTGCAAAATTTCGTACTTCTACTACTGACATGAAGCTGACATGCTACTGACATGAAGCTGACATGCTACTGACAGACAAGGAGGCCCTCTTTATTCAATATCCAGCAAAAGCATGGAACTATCTCTATAAAAAAGTTGCAGACAGCTCAATAGCATTTTGATTGACAGGCCCCACACCCAGACGCTTACGTCCTCATCGTCGTCCGGGTGCTCGCGATCGTAATCGTCCTCGAACTGCTTGAATTCGTCGTCCTTGTAGGGCGGCGCGTCGTCCTCTTCGGAGGTCTGGGTGAGCGCGAGGGAAGGAGGTATATATAGGTTTGGGTGGCTCTTGAGTAGGCTGAAGACAAGAGTAAAAAAGGCCAAGAGGCCAAACGGACAAGAGGCCAAAGAAACAAGAGGCCAAAGGGACAAGAGGCCAAAAGGGACAAGAGGCCAAAGGGACAAGAGGCCAAAGGGCTAAGAGGCCAAAGGGACAAGAGGCCAAAGGGACAAGAGGCCAAAGGGACAAGAAGCCAAAGGGCTAAGAGGCCAAAGGGCTAATAGGCCAAAGGGCCAGGAGGCCAAAGGGCTAATAGGCCAAAGGGCCAGGAGGCCAAAGGGCTAATAGGCCAAAGGGCCAGGAGGCCAAAGGGCTAATAGGCCAAAGGGCCAGGAGGCCAAAGGGCCAAAAGGGCAAAGGGCCTAGAGGGAAGATTGAGCCAAGAGCCAAGAGACCAAAGGGACAAGAGGTCAAAGGAAAAGAGGCCAAAGGGCCAAGAGGCCAATATAAACCCCAAACCCACCTTCCAATCATCGTCCTTCTTGAAGTCGGGATTCTTAGTCCACCGCTCGAACTCATCCCAGCTGATCATCATGTCCTTGTTGGTGTCGACCTTGTCCAGCACCTCCTGCCGCATCCGCTCCATCTCGTGCTGCTTCTCTAACGCATTTACCGTAGTATCGTTAGTGCGATTGTAGGCCTTCTCCAGCTGTTGGCGGGGGGTCAGTTTGATATGAAAAACTTGTATTATGGGGTCATTTAAGGTCAAGCAATGATTTTCATAATCAACACACTACTGACACCTTTTTATGCATTTCTTCTAAATTCTAAAACTAAAAAATAAAATCTTTGCTTTTTCATACCGCAGCACCTGCTAAAATATCAAAGCAAGTCTACAAATAGAAAGCAAGCTAAACTACCTTTAGTTGCCTTTAAAAAATTATCTAAATTGATTTTCTGCTACTATTAGTAATGACTCACTTCAATTGAAGATGCACAATGAGACGAAAATTTATTGGAAGCAAAAATGGAAGATAGTTTAATTTATGGATTCTACATACATACTACTTAACAAATCTAATAAGTAGTAAGTAGCACACGAACCTCTTTCAGGAATAGCGCTTCAATCTCGTTAACGTCCAAATGCCCGTCGCCATTGACGTCTAGAAATTGACAACAGAATCGAGATGCGTTTAACTGATTCTTGATTGTACTATTGTCTACTAACAGTAGTCAAAAAACAGCTTGCAGAATCCAATGCTAACAAAGAAAAAACAAAGACTCAGCCGTTACCATGCAGTAGGAAAAATGTTTTCGGATTGAAAGAATCCTTGTCCATGTGGTCCTCATCAGCCCAGGCGTCCCGCAGCTGCTCACTGCTGCCCTGTTAGGGATATATTTGGCATTTTGAAGACAAAATCGGGCCAAAAGGAAAAAAACAAAGGACTTTTGTTCAGTAGGAAAAAATAGCCTTTTGAAAAACACCTGCAAATTAAATTTGACATAGTAACAGCAGACACCGAAGTAATGCCTACATTTTAGGTTTATTAATTGTAACTTTCTGATATTTCTACTGTTAGTAAAGCGGAATGGAATGTTTATTTATTTTTTGTCAGAATGTCGTGTTTTTTGATTGATCTCAGACTAAATCAGAAAGATATAGTAACTACAAAACCGAAAAGAATAAACAAAAGTAACAAGAAAAGTCGATCGAGATCAAACTAATCTCCCGAATTCCTGAAAGACTCAGTCGTTACCGTGCAAATTAAAAAATGTTTTCGCGTCGAATTCTTGACTAAGTCCGTCCTGATTGGTCCACAGGTCCATCAGCTGGGCCAGACTGCCCTGGACGCGTTATTTTATAACTTTGCACTTTTGTAAAGTTTCAGAACTTGGGAGATTTCGAGAAACTGGGCCATGAGAGATGAAGTGCGACTATGGGTCAGCTGGGGTCATGAGGGGTGACTGTGGGTCAGCTGGGGTCATGAGGGTGACTGTGGGTCAGCTGGGGTCATGAGGGGTGACTGCGGGTTAGCTGGGGTCATGAGGGATAACTGTGGGTCAGCTGGGGTCATGAGGGTGACTGTGGGTCAGCTGGGGTCATGAGGGTGACTGTGGGTCAGCTGGGGTCATGAGGGATAACTGTGGGTCAGCTAGGGTCATGAGGGATAACTGTGGGTCAGCTGGGGTCATGAAGGGATAACTGTGGGTCAGCTGGGGTCATGAGGGTGACTATGGGTCAGCTGGGGTCATGAGGGGTGACTGCGGGTTAGCTAGGGTCATGAGGGATAACTGTGGGTGTTTCAGAAATTGAAACACCCCCCCCCCAAGTTCCTAGTAACTGTTTCAAAGAGCAAGCTAAAAATGCGCAACAACGCACCGGATGGTGAATCTTTTCATGTTGCTTGTGCTTCTTTTTCTCTTCTTGGTATTCCTTCTCGGCCACTTCTCTGGCTTTGGTGTCGTTAATCTTGTGCAGCTTGCGCAGTCTCAGATGCTCCTTCATCATCTCGTACTGCTTGTATTGCTCCTAAATTGAAGAAAGGATAAGTAAGTTGTAGAAAACTACTGACTAGTGTCTATGGCCTACTGAGCGCTTCTTAACGAACTATCCCTCCTTGGTTACAGCATCTTGTTATCTTCCTCAGCATCTTGTTATCTTCCTCAGCATCTTGTTATCTTCCTCAGCATCTTGTTATCTTCCTCAACATCTTGTTATCTTCCTCGGCATCTTGTTATCTTCCTCAGCATCTTGTTATCTTCCTCAGCATCTTGTTATCTTCCTCAACATCTTGTTATCTTCCTCAGCATCTTGTTATCTTCCTCAGCATCTTGTTATCTTCCTCAGCATCTTGTTATCTTCCTCAGCATCTTGTTATCTTCCTCAGCATCTTGTTATCTTCCTCAGCATCTTGTTATCTTCCTCAGCATCTTGTTATCTTCCTATCTCTTGTTCATTCTTCATTCTCTTCTTCATTCTTCATTCTCTTCTTCATTCTTCTCTTCCTCATCCTCCCATCTCTTCCTCATCCCGCCATCTCTTCCTCATCCTCCCATCTCTTCCTTATCCTCCCATCTCTTCCTCATCCTCATATCTCTTCCTCATCCTCCTATCTCTTCCTTATCCTCCCATCTCTTCCTTATCCTCCCATCTCTTCCTTATCCTCCTATCTCTTCCTCATCCTCCTATCTCTTCCTTATCCTCCCATCTCTTCCTCATCCTCCCATCTCTTCCTCATCCTCCCATCTCTTCCTCATCCTCCTATCTCTTCCTCATCCTCCCATCTCTTCCTCATCCTCCCATCTCTTCCTCATCCCGCCATCTCTTCCTCATCCTCCCATCTCTTCCTTATCCTCCCATCTCTTCCTCATCCCGCCATCTCTTCCTCATCCTCCCATCTCTTCCTCATCCTCCCATCTCTTCCTCATCCTCCTATCTCTTCCTTATCCTCCCATCTCTTCCTCATCCTCCTATCTCTTCCTCATCCTCCCATCTCTTCCTCATCCTCCCATCTCTTCCTCATCCTCACATCTCTTCCTCATCCTCCTTTCTCTTCCTCATCCTCCCATCTCTTCCTCATCCTCCCATCTCTTCCTCATCCTCCCATCTCTTCCTCATCCTACCATCTTTTCCCCATCCTCCCATCTATTCATCATCCTCACATCTCTTCCACAGACTCCCATCGATGCCTCCGATACCACAGCGCTCCCCAGCTCACCTGCTTGGCCTCGTCCACCCTGTGCATATCGGAGACCACTTGGCGAATCAATTTTTCCAAATCGGACGACTCAAACGAATGGGGATTCTCGTGATCCAAATGAGCCTTCTTAATGGTCTCCTGGTCCATGTTGAACACATCCGGATGGATTGGAACTTCCGCTTCGCGCATCGGATTTCCGGCGGCAGCTTTTTTAGCTTCTAACATTTTCTCCAACGCGTTGAGCCGGTCAACCTCTTTGCGCTTGATCTCGTCTAGGCGAGTGCGCACAGAGTGGTCAACGAACTCCAGCTGGCTAGCCAAATCTCCCGCCTGCACAGTGGGGAAAATTTGTAGGAACAAATAAGAAGCAAAAACCCTACTGACACCATTATCTGCTTGTCCATGCTTGTCTACCGCGGCGCTCTGATGTGCCAGGGGTCCCAAGGCTCGTTTCTAATCCAAGTGCAGTCACATTAATTTGGGGATAAATTGGAATCTCCGCTTGCCTCTGCTTGTGCAATTAACGCCATTGAGGGCCAAACCCCAAGGCACAGTGAAGTGTACATGCCTAACGATAGATAAAGTTAGGGCCGCTGTACACTCCTGTGTGAGTGTGTGCCTGTGCGTATGACTGCGTACGTATTCTTGTGCTAATTGTGTGCCTGCTCAGGGGAGTCTGTGGAATGGGGAAGCCTCTCTTGCTTCTAAATTTATATTATACACTATTCAAGCTGTGTCTGTGTCAGAATGTGCCGGGTAAGCTTCCTAGAGTTGAGTGGTAACTTCATTAAATTAATAAACAATAACTGCAATTTCTATATAATAACCTATAACTATATCAGGGGCTTGACAGCCAGATGAAAGAGGCCGACCGGCCGACGCCACAGATACTAGAATAACTGGACGGGCCACTCAGCACATTTGCGTGCAAGCTACTTTCAGTTCAGTAGTAAGTTAAACTGAAGCATTTTAATGTATTTTTAAAGCCAAGGCTCATTTATTGGCTTTTGATTCCCAGCTTGAACCCTCCAACCGCGCCTTTCCACACTAACCCCGCCCCGCCCCAATTTTTATTGCCTTTCTCGGAAATCCAGCCTAAAGCTGCCATGTACATTTCAGTGGACTGGCCAATGTACATTATGGCTGAGCCAATTAGCAAGTTGTTTAAACCTGAAAGCTTGGGCTTCTAAACTTATTGAAGTTATTTCAGCCGCCTTTATTTTATAAAATAGTTTATGTATTCTTCTTTGCTACTGAACTGAAAGTAGAAAGCTGTTTTACTTACTACATATGCCTGAGTGGCCCATCTGGTTATTTTAGTAGTATCTATGGCCGACCCCTAGTCTATATAGTCACTCCTAAATATATAAAAAACCAACCATCACCACAAAAAAACGAATGGGTTATTAAAATAAACAAATCACTAAATAGTGCATTCAATAAGTTATTAACTAAAACAAGCGTATTAAGTAATTAAGCAATTAAGCTTCAAATCACGTTACTACAAGTAGTGTGAAACATGTAGTATATGCAAATAAATCTGGCTACGCTATAGGTGCACCACAACAGCACAAACGGGCAACGTGGAATCAAGCGCACAGTAAGAACATGCATTTTCAAAAATTGTCACCTCAGAAAGATTTTGAACTCGTTTAGCAAATTCCTTGTTTGATTCCAGAATCTGTGACACCTCTCTCACATAGTTTGCATAGGGCAAATGGGACTGAAAGTGTGATAGTTATGAATTAAGCTTGTTAAAACTAATAATCAGGTGCAATTAGGTTATAAGCGGATAAGATAAATGCTTTATTTGTGCTGTTATTGTGTGTGAAAAAACTAATCCTGAAAATTAAAGAAAATGACAAAAACCTATCATTAGGAAAAACAGCACCACAAATGCTAGAAAAAATTAAATAAATTAGATGAGAAATTCTTACAGGTAAGATCGCCAATTCTAACTAAAGTTTTTTTATTTTAGACAAAAAACACATACACTCATCTTGTGAGTAGAATTCTTGAACTTTTCCCATTCGGACTTGAAATGCTTGTCCATGTGCAGGTGCGCCATGACCTCTTCGACATATTTTTTATAATCGTCAGGACTGTAGGCCTTCTGAAAACCAGCAATTTTTGGCCCGCAATTTTTGCAAGCTTTTAGAATTACAAACTGCCAAATGGCATCCTGCTGATTCTGGGTTAAAGTTGATGTGCGTAACACACAGACAACCTAATAAGAATGACAAACTTTCTTAAAGAATGTTACTATATATAATTCATACATGTAGTTTATGTTAGACACAATTTATTTGAAGCTCTGAAATATAAAAAAGAGAAATATCTTCTAATAGAAGATACACTCGTAACTTATTTAATGTTTGAATTTTAAACAATATAAACTATGATTTATGAAGGCAATTCATGTTTGCAATGACTCTAGCAATTCTTGTCACGGTATCATTTTTCAAATGGGGAGTGTATAGAATCAATAAGCAGATCAATCAGTGTGGATTTAATAAAAAACACAGAATCTTACCAGCAAGTCATCAGCTGGTCCTGGCTTCTTTGCCACAACAGTGGGCGCAGGTTTTTTTACAACTGGGGGCGCAAAACAGCCAGTCAGACAGCAAAATAGAATAGCAGCCAATGCAGCTCGATGACAGTGCATCATTGCAATATTTGCATGCAATAAATTAATTTGCAAATAAGAAGCCTTGTTTGAACGTAGATTTGAAAAACCAAACTACATAGAATGTGTGTTGTGAAACGAGGGTGAAAAGCTTATGCTTGGCGCAGATCAGCCTGGAGAGGGGCTCTGCCGTTAGATATTGTAGGGGCCATAAGGTGCAAAGACTGATCCACCCAAGCCACCCACCAATGACAAAACCTGGGTATGCATGCAAAAAGATTGGAATAATAATTTTTTTGAAAATTTTGGAAAGCATATCTGAGAGCAGGAAACCCGAGTCTATAGAAGAGGGCTTTCATATTGGAGCAAGTCTGGGCAGCTTATTTACCAGGGGCAAGTCTCCTATTAGGTAGGCAAAGCACGAACCTATAGGGGTACAAGCCACTACCCAGCTCTAATAAGCCCAAGCCAAGGGGTTGGAGAGGAGCACCAAAGAGCAAAGGGATACCGCACTTAGCCAGTATTTCCCGATTTGGGACAAACTCTTCCCCAGGACACAAATGTGTGTTAAAGGCATCCAGCTTCTTTTGCATATATAATACATCTCTAGCCAGGTTAACAATGAAAGAATAATTACTTTTTGTTTTTATTTGGTAAGTCATAAAACTAAGTTGCATAGCCTTGCATAATTTTGGACAGGCTAATATATAGGACATATAATTATTTTTTAAGAAATCAAAGTGGATTTTATTAAAGGCATATGCACTAAATACTATATTCCCCTTGTTGCACTTGAAATGACATTGACAACCAGTGAGATGCACTATTGTCAGTTGCCTTGCTTTTAATAAATGGAAATGCAAGTGCACAAGTATGTACATAGTCATTGCAATATAAAGGCACACATGAGTATATCTCATTGCTAAAAAGTGCTCTTTTTATCTACCTGCTTATTTCTTTTACCTCTTTTTTTCTTTCTTTTATTCTCTTATTTAGCTCATAGGAATAAGCTAAATGATTACTACCTAGCTCTAGAGATATCAAGGTTTGTTAGCCTCTATACTTTAAGGAAGTTGGTATACCATGCACTAGAAAAAATTTTTAGCACAATCAGTGTGGGACTTTTATTTCATTTATGCATTTTTTCTATGCCAAAACTTGTAAAACCTAAAATTAAAATTGTAAATTAAAAATGCAAATTAGATTAGCTAATAATTTTTTACTTTAAAACAAATCTCTTTAAAAATGATATACCAAGGAACTTAATATCATGGTTATATAATAAGCGCATTAGAGACCTTTTGTAATGCAAATTAATTAAAAATAAAACATTTTTTTGAAAATATAATTTTTTATTCTTCAAATATAGTAGAGCATATGCATAAAAACTTCTAAATTAATATTAAATGGACTACTTAATCTTACAAGCTATTTGACTCAACTTTAAATACTTTAGTATTAAAAAATATGATAGAAATTTTTTGATTTTGAGTAATATAAAAGGGTCAACAATTTGACTTAAAAGTATTAAGTTGAGAACTTATAGGTAGGCCTATTATATTACAAGAAGTTACAGATAACATGTTGTAAAGTTGTGTGGTAGGGCTGCTTGTTCTCATTGTAACTATCCCACTGCTACAACCAAAAGCTGTCCCAGGGCTCTCTATTTCCTTTATTGTTTAATCTTAATTGCTGCCACCAAAGTTGTCCTAAGGTTATTTTTTATTACTGATCTTATTGGTTTAGTTAGGTGCCGCACTAGTCAGCTGTTGCCCTCGCCCTCGCCTCAGGCTTCTATCTGCCGCTGGGCAGTTGCCTGTCCCTCCCGCCTGTCCTCTGGCCTGTCCTTTGCCCGTTGCCTGTCTGTCTGTTTGTCCTCGTTTGCCCCTTTTGCTTTGTTTTCCCTTTTGCAATGCTGAGACATCTTGGTCTGGCCTGCCTCTGTTTCGTTCACTGTCAGGCATCTCCAAATTTGGAGTGCCCTCCTGTTTTCCTGTCCCACAGTCACAAGTGCCTTCACTTGTGGGCCTTTTCCCCTTGTCATGTGAGCTAGTCACATGACAAGGCCTTCTTCTTTCTTTAGTCCAAAGTGCAATGATTTCATCATTGTACGCTGGGCTCGTGTTTATGGGGCGATTGGGGCGATCACGTGCGCCCGGACCCCCTTGCCTCCTCTGAGGCAGGACCTGCTTGTTTGTTGCTAAAAATAGTAACAGTCACTCATGACTCTCAGCGGGGTCTTTCGTGCTATGGTGCAATTGATCCTCTCTATAAATGCAGCCCCTCTCATGGCTTGGCTCAGACAAGCCTTTCCAGAACCCCTTCTTTCTAGCTGCGTTTTCAAACCACGTTTTCACCCGTTCCTGTTTTTGAGCCCGAGATTCTCTCAGTTCAAACTCTAAGTTTGTGCCGAGTTTGCGCTGAAATCAAACTCCAAGACTCCCGACTTTGCGTGTGCCTGCTTCCGTGCTCCTGCTATCAATTAGCAGGCCAGCTCAGATAGCCCGAAGCTAGCACTTTTGCTCTCACCCCACACTAGCCCGGCAAGGACTGCTGATGGTGGGCACCGCTGCGCGAGAACTGCAAAATCCGCACGGAGTGCGAGTCTCTCTCTCTATCATCTTAGTTATTTGCTTCTATGAGCTCAGCACCTTACTGAAGGCTGCGACTCTGTGAAGCTGGTGGCAGCACTACCAACGCTACTAGATCAACCCGGAGACTTCCCAGAAGAGCTCGCAAGGTAGGCAGCTCACGTGATTGATTGGGAAGTAGCGACAGGAAACAACCAAGTACTTCAGTTATTACTTGTCTATTTATTGGTTGCTTATGTACTTTTTCTAGTAGCATATATACTTCTATTGGTAGTATATGTACTTCTAATATACTTTCTGGCCTGAGCAGTCTAATGGCACTATATCTCTAATTCTATATGTTCCCTAGTTTACTCCTCTAGGAGGGTTTCTCTCAGTCTGGGCATTATTGGGATCAGAGGGTCACAGCTTATTTGCTGGGTATTCTGTCCTAAGGCGGGTTTCTGAGACTCTGAGTCTGGATTCCTCTACCCTATGGTAGGATTTCTGCCTTCTAAAGGTGATTCTAAATCTGGGTATCTCATTCTCTGAGAACAGGCTGAATTCCCCCAATCTTGGTTTATCCCTGAGCTAATATCTACTACTTATAAATGAGTAACACTAAAACAATTCTTGAGCTTGACTGATTTCTTTTCAATAGTTGAAGGAGTTCAATGAACAGACAAGCTTAAAAGTGAGAAAACAAAACAAGGTTTATTTTCCTTGGCTTCCAGTGGGCTCCCTTTTATAGTAATGTTTTTTGATAAAGTTTATAACAAATGATAATATTCAAAATATACAAAATATATTGCTTATAAAAATATTTATAATATTCGTACAATATAACAATAGTAGGGCCTAGTATTTTTCGAAAAACAAAATTTCTTCGAAACTAATGGCATAAAAACAAGGCCTATTACAGTTGGATATAGAAAATTTTATAATATTTAACTTTGGTAGAAAAACTTCATAGGTCTAGTCATACATGCGCAACCTCCTAAATTTGGTCGGCCGTGCGACTTAGTTTTAACAAAAATGCGACATAGTTTTCGGCCAAAAATGCGACTTACATGAAAAAAACCTGAAAGCAAAATTAACGCAACTTTGGGTAAACGGCAGGAGTAACTATGACTGTCTTTATTAAGGCAAAATGCTTCGTCAGCTACTTAATACTACTTTGGTATTTATTTGGGTGGGCATTTTTGCAACTTACCTTGGTTGGCCGCCAAATCAGTCATCCATATTGGCCAACTATTGTGCATATGGTTTTGACTCTTGTCATTCCTAATCGTATTTGTACCCCATGTGGCACTAGAACAGTACACTTGACACGGAGTGTTTTAGGCATGATTGTACAGTGTAAGGTTGCAAAAGTGGGGAGTGGCAAAGATACATATGGGCATTTCCGCCAAATAGGGACACAAATTGTGTCCGAGTGTGCAAAGAAGAAGAAAAATGTTGAAAACAGGAAATCTAACTAGAATTTGTTATTAAATTTCTTTTTTTATCTTGTAGAAGCACAAGAAATTTTCTGGTAACAATAAAAGTTGCCGATAAAAGTTATACTGATCTAAGAAGACGATTAATACCGTAGGAGCATAAAATTTTATATTGAGGCGTAATTGCTTGCTTATAATTAACTTTCTTTTAGTCAATAATTTTTTAATTGTTTCTTAATGCTTTTAATCAACTTTTTAATTCAGATTTTGTTATTTTTGCGTATAAGTTCATACGATATTTTTTAACTTTGTCAAAATGTTTTTTTCTGCGCGATATACCAAACGTAAATCTCTAATTTTACTTTTCAGTAACTAGCCGATCACCGTAATTATTCAGAAGTTCCAGTGCAACTTTGCAAGCAGCAAGAAATGCATATGCTTCCACAATCTAGAGAAAGTTTTTCTGAAGCAATATTACAAGTAAATGTGGGGAAAATTGATTTAGTACTATGTAAATTAATATCTACATACTATAGTGCAAAATGTAAATTACATTTTTATTGATAAATAAACAAGAAATTAATGTGAAACTGTTTTATTTTCCAGCTTTTATACTTAATGATAGTCTTGTAAGACTGATTTTGAGAAAAAAAACTAGCGAAAAATAAAATAAAGGGTACAACATGAAAATACATCTCGTGTAAGTAGTGTGCTTACTACATTTAAATGTTAATATTTAAGGTATTTTGACAGATTAAGGTTCAGCAGACCACTTTTTGTGAAGCTCTGTATGTCGGCAATCCATAAATATATCGTTTTCAGCTAATGAAAAGCACTAAAAAAAATTATTGGGTACAACATGAGTACAATCTTGTGGTTAAGATGTCACATCGAAAAAAAATTAATGTCTTAGAAAAATGTATTAAGCAAATTCTATTGCTAAAAAATATACTGATACATCATCGCAAAGATGTTTTCCTTCATTTAAGCTAAAAAACGTGTAGATTGAAAGCCTTATGAGTAAATGAGAGGGTACAACATGAGTACAAACGATACAAAAACTTACCATTTATAATTTTTGGTATAGCAAGAAAACTGACAAAAATCAATGACTTCTTGCAGGTGTTGTGACGAAAAGGAATGATTTTAACAAAGTTTAATGTGTTTTTTTCATGAAACAAAGAGAATTACTATCAAGAATGTTTTTTTCGCTCTTTTATTCAATGTTGAAGTTAAAAATTGTGTGTTTGGACATCCAAAAAAGTGGCGTCTACATAAGTTTAAAATGGTTTATTCAACATTAATTTTGCGATTAACAATCTTTAAATAGCTTTAAATTGAGCAAAAGTGGTTGTATTTTTCAGTTTAAGTCCTTGTTTGACTTCAATTAGCTGGCTTAAGCTACAATTCATCATTTTCTGTTTGTTGAAGTGTAATTTTCCGATAGTGCCTAATTGGCGGAAATGCCCATATGTATATATAGCTGTATGAGTATGATGGCATAAGCTAAGGCTAAGTCAATGCATGCAGCGATAAAAGCAGTCTGTAAAGCCAAATAGTGAAAGTTGACCTTAACTTATAGCACCTTGGCAGCCTATGCTGTCTGCCTGCATCTGATACGAGCATATAACTAAACTACCAAGGCAATTGGTTGTATTTACACTTACTTTCTGTACATGAATTGGTAAAGGTAAGGGCTTTTAAATGTTTTATTTATATAGTAATACTCATAAATCAATTTTATTTTATCACCAAAATCATATACTCGACTTAATCTTTCACAGAATGATGTACAGCCTTAGTTGTCTTTGCCTACTGATTCTAAGTGGCATCCTAGCTATCAATGGTATTCTAGCTGAGAGTGAGTGCTCAATTGTTATAAATGAGTTAAATACTGATGAGCCTAATATTGGATCTCAAGAATTTTCAGAGTTCATTGAGCTGAAGAAAGTTTGTTCCACAACTGCAATGCTATTAGGATCAGTGCCAGTGAGACTCCGTGATTTTCTTCTGATTGGAGTTCAAGAATATAGCGGCGATTTTAGACGACCTGTGGTTTCATTTTCTGCTGACTTCTATCGGTCCTCGGGCTTCAAAACGGACAGCAGTTTCTTTGTTATTGCATCAAAAGAGAAGCAGGAAGCAGCAGATATGTTTTTTACCGATACATCTATTGGGTATCAGGGAAAAACTAGACATGGGCTGCCAAGTTCCGCTCCTAGCGGATCATCGCAGTCATCCATAATTGATTTTTTCAAGTCTGCTAGTAAGACAATTCCAACAGAACCAAATGCATTAAAGAATGGGAATGGTAAAAGTGCTATGGCCATTATTCTCTTGTATCAATGAGACTTTTCTAGATCAGAATCGGACAGTTCAAGTTCCACAACTGCCAGTAGCATTGGAAAACTGCGACTAGCTAAAATGCATGCAACACAAAGAAGACCTGTTTATGAAGATAAAATTATCATTGATAACTCATTAGCTGAAATTATTAGGAACAATGTGCATGACATGATCATCTATGCACGAAGTACACAAAATAACAGGTGCACATTTTTTGAGTCCATTTATCGTAGGCTAAGAGACAAGCCCAACTACATCTTAAAGCCAGCAAGAGAATGGGATGAACTTGGTCATGAGGACTATTCAATAAACCGGTGCCCTGAATCCAGCAGTGAGTTACGAAAGCCTTTGCTTTTTACAAGGTGGAAACTTGGACAGTTGACTCCAGGTAGAGAAAATGACTGCTCAGGTGCTCATTGGATTTTAGAGGACAATATTGAAGCCATCATAAATACACCTTCAAGAGAAGCAGGTACATTGGCAGACTCAGCATTAGCATCTGCTTTATCAGCAACAGAAAGAATCGAAATGCGACTAGCTCCTGCTCCAGCTCCATGTTCTGAAAGCTCACACCGTAGTGAATTGGCCAGGTCCTATGAATTTTCAGAGCAAATAGCAGCTAATCGAGATCATGCTGTTCAAACTGCTGCTGCAGAAACTTCTAATTTTTGCTCTGCTGCAAATGTACAGGAAAGAAGAGAGTTGTTGGAGAATGACCAGCAAACAAGCAAACTACAAGTGGAAATTATTAGGCAAGTAAATATTCAAAGACAATCAACGAAACGATCACTTTGCCAAAGTCCTATTGTTGATTTAGATTCGAGCGACTCAAGGGGTTCAGGTGATGTTGAAATAGTACAAGTAAATACTGCAGAAGCAGGGCCATCGCAAAGAAAAATACCATGCATAAGCACATCTGCAGACGCATGTCTAGCCACTTCAGCATCAAAGCCCTCATCTTCCTCTATGATGGGCGAAAATATTGAAGTTTTCCCTAAAAAGGACTGGGAGGATACATCTGGTTTTCGAGAGGAGTGGTTACATTCTTTGGAGATGCACCAGTCACAGTAAGTAAATGGAAACTGACGAACTGTAAATTAATGTATAGTGTATTGTGTATTGCACTTATTAGCATATTGCTTTTAGATACTAACAAATAGTCCAAATCCCAAAATATTCTCTAATTTGACCATTGCAGATCATTTTCAAGAAAATTTGTGTCACAAGAAATGAAGACATGGTTTCAATATGTTCAAAACACCGAAGATCTATCAAGATCTGGAATACAATGTTGGATCTGCAGAAAATTTTTGAATGCACATAAGAAAAAGGAGACAAATCTAGAGAGCCAACATAAGTTAACTTTTGCAACAGAACAAGGCTACATTCCCAAAGGTCATGCAAAAGATAGCGTACGAAGAAAACTACAGGAACATTCATCAAATACACTTCACAGTGACGCCATAAAGTGGATGAAGGAAAAACATACTTCAGTTCTTGCAAAGCAACTCAAACAGATGAATGAGGCCGCTAGACTAGCTAAAACTAAACGAGATGAAATAACAGCCCGAGTTTTGACAACAGTTTTATGCCGAAGTCAAATCTAATATTCCATTCAGTGCTCATCCAAATATGATTGATTTACAAGTAAAAAATGGGTTGGATATGGGGAGCCATCATAAGCATCGCAAAAGTGCTGCAGCAATGGTGGAATCAATCAGTAATACAATGCATCGGACATTTGTGAATTACATTAAAAGTGCTGACAATCTTCCGATTTCTATTGTACTAGATACAACGTCTGATATTCATTCAAACAGCTACGTCATGATATACTTCAGAGTTCTTGAAAACAGCCAACCTTTGATGTTTTTTTATCGGTTTAAACGTCTGACTGAAGTAGAGACTGGACGAAGCATTTATGAACTTCTCATCCATTTATTTTCGGATGACAAGCTAGAAGATGAAATCAAACGAAGGCTATGAGGGGTGACAACTGATGGTGCATCCGTAATGACAGGAAGTCGAGTGGGATTAATAAGTCAACTGAGGCCTTGGGCTAGCAAACAATTTTTTCAGCACCATTGTGCAGCGCATAAGTTAGAACTTTCAATCTATCATGCCTTTGAAATCTTCCCATTTATGCAACATCTCGATAAGAATATAAATTCTCTACACAAATTTTATATGAGCCACGCTGTTAAACGTAAGGCATCTTTGGCACAAACTTCGGAAGCACTCAACTTGGTTTTCTATGAATTAAAAAGAATATATCGCATCAGGTGGGTTGCATCGGAAGTGTCTGCTCTTGATGTGATTCGAAAGTCGTACTACTTGCTTCTGACAAATTTAGAAAATATCAAATCACCTTCCTCAGGCTTTGATGACGAAAGTAAAGCAACTGCCTCTGGATTATTGAAAACATTGCAAAATGTCCGGTATTATTCATTACATCTATTTCTCATGGACATTCTAAAATTACTGGAATTTGAGTCCTTGCAGTTTCAAAGAGCCAAGGGTACATTTATTGGCTTGCAAGAATGCCACACTAACCTTATCCATTCACTAGAAACCTTAAAAACGAACAATGGTCCTCGCATTGTGGACTTTTTGGCTTCCTGCAAGTGTCGTCGAGTTTTGGGAACTGCAGATGGATATCCGCAGCTGGAATACCATTCAGGATGTCACACAAGAGACCTATCTTATTCTAACTTTGCTTTTCCTTCCGGCCCTGGAAGCAGCGATCCAACAGAGAGGTTTGAGTTGAAGCAACCAGGTTCTGCTGCAGACAGATCTCTAAGAAATAGATTATTTGATGCTAGTGGACGTGGCAGTGTTGTTGACATGGGAGCTTATCCAGCACTGGATGAGATTCGCAGTCGAATCATTGATAGCATAATTGATCAGCTGCGTAATTATTTTCCTGAGGATGACTACTCAATATTTAATGTGCTCAACCCAGTGTTATTGCCTAATGCTGAAACATTACATACTGTCTTTACATACAGTTCGAGAATCATACCTCTTGCTAGACGGTTTGGAATGGAAGATGACAGCTCTGAATCTGAAACAGAGGACCATCTTTCTGATTCAGACTCTAGAGATGCAGATGCTTCAGAACGCGCTACAGAAAGGACAATCTCTGGTCAGTTTGGTCTACTCCTAAAAAGTTTGATCACTTCGCATAGTGTTGACTTCTGTGCCTACAAAGGCAAAGGTCCGGTGAAATTTTGGAGTCACTTTCTAGAGACAAGAACTGTTGAATGGCTGCCCAGAATAAAGAATCTAATTATGGTTGTGTTAACTTTGCCAATATCATCAGCTGAGGCTGAAAGAGGGTTTTCTATCTATAAGCACATTGCATATGACAGGAGAACACGCTTGGCACCAAAAACATTGGAGCATCTACTACGGATTCGAATAAATGGGCCTCCGCTGATGAAATTTAAGCCGGATATTTATGTCAATGATTGGCTAAAAAAACACTGGCGTTCTGATGCTCCTGGAGGTCAACGGCAAAAAGAATCCAACGTAGACGAGGAAAATAAAGATTCTGATTCTGATTTGCTAAGTGGACTATTTTGAAAGTTTTTTATCAGTTTTAATCTGCTACAATTTTAATCAATTATTACAATGGTACATGCATAATCATTAAGACTACAGTTCTTCTAAGTTCATATATAAGACCGTTAGAATCTTGCAGTTTTAATTTGCTAATTAAATATTATTAAAAGTATGATTTGCAATTGTAATAGGGCTGAAAAATTACTGCTTATAAGTTATTCTATCCCTATTTCTATTCCTTAGCCATTTCTGGCTTCGTAATTCTTAATTTTTCAAATTGATGCGTTAATGCACACGTAGCCTACACCCTAGTAAGTGATACATTAAATTCATCCTAAACTAATCCTATCCTAATAATCCTAAAGATGCTCTGCGACTTAACTCAGTCCTGCTGCGACTTACCTCGGCCCTGCTGCGACTTAGCTCGCCCTCAGTGCGACTTAGCTCTCGCTCGGTGCGACTTAGCTCGCCCTCGGTGCGACTTAGCTCGGTCCTGCTGCGACTTAGTGCGACTTAGCTCTCGCTCGGTGCGACTTAGTTCGCCCTCGGTGCGACTTAGCTCGGTCCTGCTGCGACTTAGCTCGCCCTCGGTGCGACTTAGCTTGGTCCTGCTGCGACTTAGTGCGACTTAGCTCTCGCTCGGTGCGACTTAGTTCGCCCTCGGTGCGACTTAGCTCGCCCTTAGTGCGACTTAGCTCGGTCCTGCTGCGACATAGCTCGCCCTCAGTGCGACTTAGCTCTCGCTCGGTGCGAGTTAGTTCGCCCTCGGTGCGACTTAGCTCGGTCCTGCTGCAACTTAGCTCGCCCTCGGTGCGACTTAGCTTGGTCCTGCTGCGACTTAGTGCGACTTAGCTCTCGCTCGGTGTGACTTAGTTCGCCCTCGGTGCAACTTAGCTCGGTCCTGCTGCGACTTAGCTCGCCCTCAGTGCGACTTAGCTCTCGCTCGGTGCAACTTAGTTCGCCCTCGGTGCGACTTAGCTCGGTCCTGCTGCAACTTAGCTCGCCCTCGGTGCGACTTAGCTTGGTCCTGCTGCGACTTAGTGCGACTTAGCTCTCGCTCGGTGCGACTTAGCTCGGTCCTGCTGCGACTTAGTGCGACTTAGCTCTCGCTCGGTGCGACTTAGCTCGGTCCTGCTGCGACTTAGTGCGACTTAGCTCTCACTCGGTGCGACTTATTTTGCCCTCGGTGCAACTTAGCTCGCCCTTAGTGCGACTTAGCTCTCGCTCGGTGCAACTTAGTTCGCCCTCTATGCAACTTAGCTCGGTCCTGCTGCGACTTAGCTTGCCATCGGGTGCGACTTAGCTCGCCCTCGGTGCGACTTACCTTGTCTTCAGTGCTGCAACTTACAGCACTTACAACTCTTTTTGTGTTTTTTTCTTTCTCTTTGCTCCCTTTTTCTCGTTTTTTCCTTTTCCTTTCCCCTTTTTTGTCTTTTGTTTTTTCGTTTCTTTTGGCGGTTAATCAATTTTGTGACTTACTTGGTTGGCCGCCAAATTGGTGGGCCAGATCGGCCGACTCGTCCGACTGTTGCACATGTATGGGTCTAGTTTTATCATTTATAAATACACTATGCACCATATAAGCTAAATTAAATAAAAGTAGTACAATTTTTTTACAACAATCTTTTTAATATTTTAAAGCAGTTTTTATTTCTTTGGTAGAAAAATAGCAAAAATTTTAGTTATTTGTCTAGTTATTAGATAGATAGCTATTTCATTATTCATTTAAAGAAATGTCCATAGTCAGAAAGGTGTCTTATATGCCAGAATTTTCTAGTATGCATTAGCCTTTTATAGTTTATTGGCTTTCATATTTGGCATGCTTGAATCCTAAAAAGTTGTATTTTTACATACATGTGCAACTGCTGGCCGATCTGACCACTGTAAATTATGATGGACCAGGGGTAAGGTGCAAAAATGCCTACCACAAAGAATACAGATGTAGTACTAATTAGATGACGAGGCATTTAGCCCTTATAAGACAGTCATAGTTACTTCTACAAAGTTGTGTTAATGTCGCTTTAGGGTTTCTTTCACAGTTAAGTTGAATTTTTGGTCAAAAAGTAAGTCGCATGGCCATTGTAAATCAGGGGGGTTCGCATGTATATATTTTTATATATAAAGAGTGATATAAAAAGCCATTTAATAGGGAACCAGTTAATTTAGTGAGGTTGACTTGGTGATAAGCAATTTAGCAACAGTCAGTTTGGTAAGGGGGTGGTTAAAATAGAACAGTAATTTGTTATCTATTGCATTGAGTTTGCATATTTACTCTGATTTCAAAAAAGCCAAAATGTAATTCCACATACTAGTGTTCTACTATAAAGAGGGTCCATGTACCATAACTATAGCTGTAAGCAAAACTATGGGATATTCTAATTCTCCATATTCCATAGCCATAGGGACCCCAATATTACTATATTCCCATAGTTCCTGTAGCCATATCTATAGTTTTAGCAAAGTCTAGAAAACAAAATATTTTAAATAAAGAGAACCTAGTGCTTAAACAATTGCAAATTAAGTTAGAAAATAAAATAAACACTTGATTGCCTTTTTAAGATTATATTTCATCTTTTTGTAGAGCAACAAGACTTAATTGTTACTGAAAGATCTAATGCTAAACTTTTTCACATTAATAAAAATTAGAGTTTTCTAGTGTTTTATGGTATTTTATTAGTATTAGATATATTCTATAAGTTTCTAAGTTGATAATACAATTTACTAAAGTATCTTTGTTTTACTCTACCTATTTCTAATATTTTTCCAATTTTTTTAAATTAATAACTATGGCTATGGGAATCTATTACAGAATATGACAGAAACTACCATATTTTTGTAGTCGTAGCCATAAGAGCAGCTAGCTACCGTAGGCATATCTGTAGCTGCAGTAGACACCTATTTTACCATATTTGCCATAGGATCCCGTAGCCGTAGCTATGGCTATGGCGAAACACTAGTAGGCTCATTCCATATAAGATAGACATATTTGGAAAATAGAAAAAAGTCAATATTTTTGCTTGCCATTGCCTAATTAGCCTATTTTTTTACCAAATGTTTATATTGTACAATATATACAATCTAAGAATAAAGGAATGGTAAAATGTTGGATAAGTATGTTATCAATTGGCAAAAAGTCATTTTTGTAAAAATTTGGACATTTTTCGAAGCAAAAGACATCATTAAGATTTTGTACCTTTTAAAAACAAATAGAAAGCTTTTGAAGGTTGAAACAAACTATAGATAAAAGTATAGTACTTGCATCATCAGATAAAAGCATTGGTGACCAAATAATCTATTATATTTTTAATGTATTAGTACCTCAAAGTTACTGAATTGACAGAAAAAAAATATGTTACAACCATAATGTTACGACCATAAGGCTGCCTTTTCTTTTGTATCTTTGTTGCCTTTTGAGTTTATATATTCTAATAAAAGAGTATGATTTCTAAAGATGTTCTTAGTCAAATTTTAAAAATGTATTGCAAAATATCAAAAATGAAAAATGTTATAAGACTTTTACCTTTTAGTTTCTATATGTCAAAAATCCTGTCGTTACGACCATAAGTGTCATTTAAGGTTTAATAGCATCTATACTAATGATGATATCTATATGAAACTCTATAAATATATTCTAGACAAAATAATCTTTCATTTAAAATATTGGTTTAGTATATTCTATTATTAGATTTCATTTTATAAGTAAAAATAACCTGTCATGTTACGACCATGCTTATATGGAATGAGCCAGTAGAATATTAAAGTATTACAATTTTTTTGACAACAATCTTTTTAACATAATATTTTAAAGCAGTTGATATTTCTTTGGTGACTACAAAAATAACAATATAGTTATTTGTCTAGTTACTAGATAGATAGCTATTTCATTATTCATCTAAGGAAATGTCCATAGTCAGGTAGGCATCAGAATTTTCTAGCATGCATTAGCCTTTTATAGTTTATTTGCATACATTTTTTGGCATGCTTGAATCCTAAAATGTTGTATTTTTGCATATGAAGAGTGATATAAAAAGCCATTTAAAAAGGGAACCAGTTAATTTAGTAAGGTTGACTTGGCAACAAGCAATTTAATAAGTCAGTTTGGCAAGGGGGTGGTTAAAATAGAATAGTAATTTATTATCTATTACATTGAGTTTGCATGATTACTCCAATTTCAAAAAAGCCAAAATGTAGCTCCACATACCATACATATGATTTGCCCAGTGTAAGTCACACCTGCTTATAGTTTACTATAGTCATAGATGTAAAACAAATATTAAACCAAGGTAACAAGTTATAACCTAATTTGGGTTCGAAAGTTGACAATTTCAACAAAATATTTTCTTAAAAAGGCCTAAGCCATTGATAAGATAGGCGTAGAGCCTAGTAAATAAAACCGTTATAGGGCCTACATCTAGGCCTAGGCCTTATGGCTATAGTGTACTGTCATAATTCCAATTCCAACCACTGCCGCAGTCACTGCAAGGCTAGACACTAGTCTACAACATACTTAAGTACTATAAATTTTGAAGTCCTGAAAAATTATTAGTACAAAAATAAATAATAAAGCCGGTCTCACTGACATGCGACTTACAGTGCGATAAAAGCAGTTCTTTTTAAAGCGCAATGTGACACGCAAGCAAATTTTATAAGATTTCTTGGCTTACGATGACAGGTTTTAAATTTATGCATGTAAAAAATAACAGTATTACACTTCATGATACGTCTAAAACAGATTCTTAAACATACAAACTAGACATTAAAAAAGTGAGTTGACTTATTTGCACATAAAACTAATATTTAAGATATTTTGTTTTACAGAGATACGTTAAAGTTGTTATAAAAGTCCAGCTGTCAGGTCTAGTAAGAATTTTGGAACATTTCTTCAGTTTCAATTCGCTAAAATCAACCTAAAGTATTAAAGAGAAGTAGGACCTTAAGTTGCACAGAATCTTAAAATGATAACTTTACCAGGTACAAGTCTTATTTTATTGAAACTTTTACGGGATAGCGGAACGTTCGTATCATTTACTTTCTAAGAAATAAGTTGTTTTGGATTGGACGACAGACTACATGACATCCGACATTTCATGTACATTCCTTTCCGCCGTTCACAGACCAATAGTCTCTGACATGACTGAGACAACATGTTTGATTAGAGAAATGGCAACTGAATCACTTTTTTCTGTATCCTATTTATTACTTTTTATCCTAAGAGAGCACGAACTTCCAAAACCAGGTGCCGATCCAGAAAATTTTGAACGAGGCCGAGGGGGGCGCAGATTATTTACATGATAATGTGTATTTTCCATATTAAAAAATCAAACCCAATGGTGGGGCGCCCTGTGCATATATGCATGTGTTTTGTCATTTTTTTCTTTAAAGTTTATTTGCATATTCTTTTAAATTATATCAGTTAATAAATATATTATTCTCACTTGTTACAAAAATGGCTGTTGCCAATATGGCTATTACCAAAGTAGACTGTTACTGGTGCAAATTCAAGGTAGGCCTAGGCCTTAACCGTTATGTATTTGGATTAGGGCCTAGCCCTAATAATATCAATCAATTAATAGATTTTTTTATTTTAGTCATAAATTGTTTTTAGACTTATTTTCATAATAGAGCAGAAAAATAAAAAAACTAAGCATAAAAAAGTTATGCTTACTATAGTATTAAAGAAATAAAAAAATTGATTTAATTTTTTGTATCCTAGAATTTTCGTCAACTTTTTTTTCGTCAACTGAGAGTTGACAAAAATTCATTGGTAGTTGGAATGTTCGTCAACTGCCAATTGGAACAATGGAATCTTTGTCAACTACCTATGAGAAATGTGGAATTTTTGTCAACTGGGTGCCATTGGATGCGCTTTAACTTTAACTTACGTGATACGTATTTTAGTAAGTAAATTTATTAAACTTTATTATCCAATAATTACTTGGCAGGAATTCAACTTGCCAGTCGCAGCACATTTTACTTTTGTTTTTCACTTCCAACTTCGACAGTAACAATGCAGTAAATACGTCTTCATTGTTTAGATATGTGTTGTAACCAACAAGAGTTGCTTCTATATACTGGTTCTAGTAGCACCATCTAGTGCAAATTTTTTTTTACTTTTAGATGGTAAAAATGCGAGAATGGTAAAATTTTGAGAGTTGATCGAACAAATTTTCAATGGTAAAAATGTTAAAACGTGAAGATACAAATTGCAGTACTAACATGCAGTTATAGTATAAATATTGTACAATATAGCTTGGCTTGATGTTGTGAAACCGGTGAGGGTTGGGCTATTGGGCCAATAACCAATAAGCCAATAAGCCTGTGTTACATTAAAAAATGGAGTTTAACATTAAAAGCATATAGTCTAATAGTCTTCGTCTTATAAACCCTATTCACTGTCCTCTCTGACCGAATTTCGGAACGTGATTAAGCCGGGAGCATTCTACCAGAAGCCTGCGGATAGTAAGCTGGCCGTCACAATAATCACGCCAATGCCGGTCTACCAGCTCTTGCAGCTTCTTGTATCGACCGCGATGCTGTCGTTGAGTCTGCCCTTGCTGCACCAGTGCTGCCTGAACTGGCACCATGAGAGCCTCATTGTGCAGTAGCTGCAACAAGGGGTACAGGCTGATGTTACCTTGCTCTGCTCGTTGCTTCAGTCGCCGATGCCACCCCTCACACTCATTGTTCGTGCGAAATGGTCTGGTTGTAGACGCTCACTTCCTCGCATTTGAACACTGGGCTGTTCAGCCAGGTGGCATTGACGTACTCTGCGACTTTGAGAAGGCGTGGTTCGACGATTCCCGCGACAATCTGTGCCAGGCCCTCTTCCATGTGCTCGGCCGGAAGATATGGCAGCACCATGAGCATCCGGCAGAAAGTGTTCGTACCAGGATCTGCTATATATGCTTGCTGGAGGCCAGCCTGTTGAACGCGACGGAACATGGCCTGTGCGTAATGGAACAGGCAGCCCTTCAGTGTCGCTTCAGGAAAGATGACACGCAGGGCCTGCCATGCGGCGCATTCGAAGTCCAGAACGAATGCCTGCGGAAGACCGCCGTTCAGTAGTAGGCTTCTAAGGTGCT
Organism: Macrostomum lignano; assembly: GCA_002269645.1. Lineage (NCBI taxonomy): Eukaryota > Metazoa > Platyhelminthes > Macrostomidae > Macrostomum > Macrostomum lignano. Next base: position 316,543 of record NIVC01000659.1, read on the forward strand.
AGAAGACTGCCAGGTAGTCATGTAGAGCCTTCCCAGACATTAAAGCAAATGCCAAGACCACCTGCTTTGCTGTTTCTCCTTGGCGGATGTAGCAATGGACCGTGTAAAGCTGTCTAAACAGCTCCCTCACAACTTCAAAAGTACCGTCCATAAACCAGACCCGACTTGATGAGAGTGTAGTCCGCTGTACATTCGTCAAAAACAGTAGATGGCGCTTTCCCATACGATTGACGCGCAAATCAAACAGAGAAAAGTCGTCGGGTACATGACTTTGAGAAATTTCGAATGTCAGATCTGCGGGTGGCACTGGTCTATCAGCTTTGCGTCCCTTGTTCGCAATGCGCACTAATGTGCTCACATTTGGCACCTGAGGTGCCATTCGTGCTTCGCTCTGTTGAAGTTTCTCTTCGACGATCGCTGCTGCTGGGCGAAAGCAATGACGCTTAGCTTCATATTTTATCTCAGAGACTAGCTTCCGCTTCTCCCCTTCAAGAATTCGTGGAGCACAAGTGTGCGCTGCCCATCCTCTCGTAATTGTCCCATTTGTCTTCTGTATTGCCATGCCTGGGCATTGCAAACCTGCACTATGGCTGGTGCATCTCCAGCATGCTTGGGCGCAACCTTGGGATTCACTCGGCCGTTTCTATTGGCAACACACACATGTAAGTCGCTATTGGACGGAATAGTAGTCACGTGACTGCTCTCAGCCAATAGCGAGTTACATGTGTGTGTTGCCAATAGAAACGGCCGGGTGATTCCCAAGGTTGCGCACGTATGATCTCCAGTATTGCGTGCCCTGCTTTGCTACATTGAAGCCTAGGACAAATTCCTGGTTACCGATGCTGTGCAAAAGAATGTCTTTTCCTTTCGTTGATGCACTTGGGATGATGCGGAAGGAATCCATTTCTGGGGCAGCTGGCTGCTCCATTGGCTGTGGCTCTGGGTTGGCAAATGACACTTCTTGAAGGTGCAGACGCTCCGCAATTGGGCCTATGTCAGCTGCATAAAGCTCTTCTAAAAAGCCCAGCTGCCGGACTGCTGGCACTTCTGGCTGCTGCTGCTGCTGGACAGCCAGCACTGCTGGCTGCTGCGGCTGCTGGACAGCTGGCACTGCTGGCTGCTGCGGCTGCTGGACTGCCGGTGCAGGCAGAGCAATTGGCTGTTCATGTTGTTCCTGCGGCTCTTCCCGACAAAGGCTGCAGCTGAACTCGAAACTTTCTAGCTGCTGCAGATGGCGATACTGTTGGCGACTAACACCACTTTGGCACGTACGATGCTGCCACTTTTTGCATTGATCGCACTGCAAACCTTCTTGCCGCAGGCGCACAGCCTCTTGGCACACAACGCAGTTGTCGATATTGTTGTTCATTCCATGCGAGTGACAGCAAAACAAAAGAGTGTGTACAAGTAGATATATACTCCACAAATCAGTGGCACCTGGCACATTTTCTCTAAATTGTGTTGGACACTGCATAGTGCACACTGTTCATGTGCCAACTCGCGAGTCATGTACATCTGCTAGCTAGTTGATGCTCAGATTGTAACGCACAACATTGCGCAATGGCAATCAACACATGTTAAATACGCAATACAGTGTACGCAATAAATCGTGCACAAAGGCAGCTCTCCGATGCCTTCAATCTGGCTGTGGAACTTTCGTCAACAGGCGGTGGAAGATTTGGAATATTCGTCAACTGCAGAAATGAGGGTTAGAACATTCGTCAACCAAGTTGACAAAAAAAAAGTTGACGAAAATTCCATAAACCCTATAGTGTCATACTCTTAAATCTATTAGACCTATATAGTATGCCAGAAAAAATGACCCTCGCTATACTATAAATTAAAGTTAATACTAGAAAAACAAATTTATTTATGATATATATGTTAGACATTATCAAAACAATGTTGCAATAATAGAGGACCTTTTTTGTATAACTAAATTTTATTTTTTATATAATATACTAGCAATCTTTGCCCCCCAATGGGGGACATCTGGATAGAATCTTTGTTCTCTACAAGTAACAAAAAGACAGCCAAAAAAGCCTTCACAAAGACAACAGACAAACTACTCAAATAAAGTGTAATGCAAAAAGAAATCATCCCAAGACAGCAAGCATCCCCCAGATAGCAAGCATCCCCCAAATAGCAAGCATCCCCCAGATAGCAAGCATCCCCCAGATAGCAAACATCCCCCAGATAGCAAGCATCCCCCAGATAGCAAGCATCCCCCAAATAGCAAACATCCCCCAAATAGCAAGCATCCCCCAGATAGCAAGCATCCCCCAGATAGGAAGCATCCCCAAATAGTAAGCATCCACCAGACAATAAGTAGCTAGTGCAACAGTTTCCTTAGCTCTATAGTGGCTCCTTTAAAATTGGAATGACACTTTTACGTTAGAAATTGTGTATCTTTTATGTTTGACATGGTGACTCTTTAATGTTTGACATGGTGGCTCTTTTATGTTCTACATGGTGGCTCTTTTATGTTTGATTCGGGGTTTTTTTAATGTCTGACATGGTGTCTCTTTAATGTTTGACATAGTGGCTCTTTTATGTTTGACATGGTGGCTCTTTAGTGTTTTATATGGTGGCTCTTTAATGTTCAACATGGTGGCTCTTTAATGTTTGACATTGTGCTTCTTTGTGTTTAGCATTCTGTGTTTTTAAGGTGTTTTAATAAAAAAATCTTTTTGCACTACTAAGATTCGAACCCAGGTCGCTGCATTAGCAGTCCAGTCTGTTGGCATCTATGCTATCTCTTGTCAATTGGAGAACATGAATTGTGGCCCTTATAATTCAATTCTTACAGCAAGTCAGTTAGAGTAAAAAGTTATGACATGATCAATTTCACAGTCAGCCAGTATCAGTCTCAATTTAAGTTAGCAATATTGTTACGCAATTTCAATCAAGTTGTGTGTGCATTTCCTCGGCACTGTTTTCAACTTGTTGTGATGCAATCTTTATCAGAATTGAAATTCAGTCAGTCAGGTTTTTATCTAGCATTATTACAATGCATTTCAAGTCGAAAATTTTGCTTGACCTTTGCAAAAAGCATGTTTTTCAAATATTTAATCCCTTTAGAATTGAGAAATTTCTTAGCCAAGATGCATGTACCGTCTCAGGAAAATTTCTGATCGAATGGTGCAAGTTTAAAGAAAATCAGTTGAGCCATTTTTTCTGAAATCTATCGCATAGCTACAGACAACTCATTTTTAGTATATGGGATGCCAGCTCTAGCACAATTTTCTAAGAGATTGTTCCATATGCCAGATAGGGCCTACTATCTATATTAAATCTCTATATATAAAAAATGAAACTCTGTCTATATGTCTTTGTACAAATTACTCTATTATGGAGTCCCAAACTGCTCAACCAATTCACACCAAATTTTGCACCCACCCTAAATTCACCACAGAAAGTGTCATAGGCTACTTTAAAATTTCTTAAATTTGAGTCTTCCTACCTAAAAGTGCAAAAAACTGCTCAAAATATGTGCTTTTTTTACTAAATGCTCCATAGCACCACTCCACTCTTATCAATTGTCCTCAAATTTGACACAATCAATCTTCAACTTTTTTGACACAATTGTGTAAAATTTTGAGTCTCAAAATTATTCCTGAATGCTGGGAATGGTACTGTGCACTTTTAAAATTAGGCTGTTTTTTTTCAGCAAGACAGCCACCCCAACCTCTGTCCACCTGCCTCTTTCCCAATCTGGGCCTAGATGTATAAAAGGGGTTTAAAAATTGACTAACTTTTGGCTACCATAAGTTTGCTCCACATAAAATGATTGACTTTAAACTTGACACAATTTTTCATTGACTTATTCTCCGTCTAAATGTAAAGTTTCAACTCTGTAACTCAATCAGAATAGAAACTGTAAGCATGTGAAGTTTGTCTGCTTTTTCTGTTGTTTGTGCCACTCCACTCACTCATTCCCCCAGACTGCCCAGAGTGAGACTAAGGGTCAGGCAATAGGGCTAAATTTACATAGCAAATGTACAGTGTTTTGGAATAACTTTTTAAAGCCTTCTCTGCACACTGAGAGTACAGAGGCTACATTTAGCCATGACAATTTAATGAGAAATTCTAACCACTGCCCTCTATATAGGGTAGGAAAACTCTGTAGCAGTTTAACAGTGGATGGCAATTGGCAAATCAAGGCAATCCAGCATTGTTTGTAAAAGCAAAAGATTTATGAAAAGGCGATCTGCAATGCAATACAACCCTACTAAATTAGTCACACCATGGAAATTTAAGGTTTCTCTTAAACATACTTTAAAATTTAAATGGCATTCTAAGAAATGCATATTTCCTTGCATACATGCGCAACTGCTGGCCGACCTGGCCGATCTGGCCACTGTAAATTGATATGCCCACCCCAAAGAATACAGACGTAGTACTAATTAGATGACGAGACATTTAGCGCTTATAAGACAGTTATAGTTACTACTGCCGTTTACCCGAAATTGCGTTAATGTTGCTCTAGGGTTTCTTTCACAGGTAAGTCGCATTTTTGGTCAAAAAGTAAGTCGCATGGCCAGTGTAAATCAGGGGGGTTGCGCATGTATGTTTCCTTGGTTCTTAGACTGATGCAGACTGCAGTGAAGCTGAAGATACACAAATTCCTTTCAGGGCTACAAATTGGCAATAAAGATGACATAATCAAGCCTGAGAACAACCATGAGAGTAGTATGTCCCACAAACTGGCTTTCCAAGCAGGGATGGGCAGACTTTTACCACAAGGGCCAGATAAAGAATCTAGCTCATAGCTGAGGGGCAGATGAAAGTGGAATGAAATGAGGGGGTGAGGACGATGAGAGAGGGGGAAAAGAGGAGAAGCGAGATGAGAGAGGAGAGAGTAGAGAGAGAGAAGAGAGCTGCAGATAAGAGGAGAGAGATGAGAGAGTAAAGGGAAGAAGAAAGAGATAAGGTGGTAGAGATAAGAGAGGTGTAAAGAGAGATGAGAGATGAAGGAGGAGAAATGAAAGTGGAGAGAGAAAACAGGAGGCAAGTGGTAGAGAGTACAGAAGAAGGCAGAGAAAAGAAGAAAGGAGAAAGAAGGAGAAAGTCTTTGTTGTTTGGCAAATTAAACCTAAGAGCTTTGAAACTAAAATAAGCTTTATTTCACCAAGTAAACAAATTTACTCATCTGTTCGTTTACATCTATTGCTGCCCTTTCTTCAAGTGCACATATGTGACATTTACATAGATAGAACAAATACCTCAAATAAAATAATTGCATTCTGGTCTATCAAAATATTCTGCTAAAATAAGTGCCTGCAGCGCCAAAATATGTGCTGACAAAACGATTATCAAATAATGTTAAAATGATAAACATTTTGCAGATTTCCTCAACAGTAAGCTCCGAGGCAATCCAGCGCCAATTCCAGCTGAGTCAATTGGCCAAGGATTTGTTGCTAAGCGCACAATCGGCATGTCGTCAGTATTCCTTGAAAAAATCCCTCTACCAGACTTCTCAACTTACGTATTGAGCAGCCTTACACTGTTAGGCGCGGCTGTTTATCACGTGCAGCGGCGCTATTTAGATTTGGCACTGCAGGCCCGCTTGCTAGTTGGTATGCTGCTACTGCTGGTTAGCGCTGACAGTGGCCAACGGCTGCGCAGTCAGGTAGTTGAGCACCGGCATCGGGAGCTGGTCTGTCCGGCTGTTGGCGCCAAGTTTGGCGTCTGTCCAGCGGCATCGAACGCCAATCTCACCTATCGCCTGTTGGTTAATGCCACGTCCGAGTCGCTATTTGACGAAGTTGTCACCGCATTAAATGAAGAGCCTTGGTGCTTTTGGACTGTGATTAATACGATCTACTGTCTGTTAGTGCTGCTGGGCAAGACTATACAAAATACAGTTTTTGGCGAGCTGCGCGTCATGGAGCAGGACCATATTAGGGACAAATTTTGGAACTTCGTGTTCTACAAGTTTATCTTTATATTCGGCATACTTAATGTGCAATCGCTGTACCAGGTAAGCCCTGTTCTGTCTGTCTGGGTTTGTCTGTCTGACTGACTGTCTGTCTGGGTCTGTCTGTCTGTCTGACTGTCTGTCTGTCTGTCTTGGTCTGTCTGTCTGTCTGTCTGTCTGTCTGTCCGTCTGTCTGTCTGTCTCTCTGTCCATCTGTCTATCTGTCTGTCTGTCTTTCCGTCTGTCTGTCTGTCTGTCTGTCTGCCTGTCTTTCCGTCTGTCTGTCTGTCTGTCTGTCTGTCTGTCTGTCTGCCTGTCTTTCCGTCTGTCTGTCCGTCTGTCTGTCTGTCTGTCTGTCTGTCTGTCTGTATGTCTGTCCTTCTGTCTGTCTGTCTGCCTGTCTTTCCGTCTGTCTGGGTCTGTCTGTCTGTCTGTCTGTCTGTCTGTCTGTCTGTATGTCTGTCCTTCTGTCTGTCTGTCTGCCTGTCATTCCGTCTGTCTGTCTGGGTCTGTCTGTCCGTCTGTCTGTTTGTCTGACTGTCTTTCTGTCTGTCTGTCTGACTGTCTGCCTGTTTGTCTGTCTGTCTGTCTGCCTGTATCTGTCTGTCTGTCTGTCTGTCTGCCTGTCTACCTTTCTGTCTGCGCTTGTCTGTCTTTCTGTCTGTCTCTGTACTCATTGGATACATCAGTGCATAATTTTTATAATAAAACCATTAGCAGCTTAAACTAAACAGATCTATAGCGGTTAATTTTAGGTATATTAAATGCATATGAAAAGCATAGCATATGCAGCTGTTAATTGCTATATAGATAAACTCCATTCTGCCATTATAACTAGTGCAGTGCAGCCCTAGCTAGACTAGTTATGCAAAACTCTTGCATTATTGTATAATCTACGTTAACGTGTTTGAACTTCTCACGGCTTCGTGATAAGTCAGTCGTGATAAACATTTTAGCTCAATATTATGTTGCTATATTAATATTGTATTATGGCTGGCTTGAAAAGCGATTTAATCTGTCAGCAGGAGGACCGCTGCAAGGTCATCGTTAGTGAAATTTGCTTTGCAAGTCTACAATTTATAGTTATTGGAATTGGATAAACAGTGTGCCATACGATGACGTAATGACATGTTTTTACTTATGGGCTAGATATTTTTGTATAAACAATGGTGCAAAATCAAGGACCAGTGTACTTATTTCTTAGATAGATTACCTGGATAAGTATGAGATGAAGGGAGTTAGATTCCCTACAAAAGTATGAGTTAAAGGTAGGTAGACTCCCTGCAAGAGTATGAGATGAAGGGAGGTAGATTCCCTGCAAAAGTACACAATGAAGGGAGTTAGATTCCCTGAATAAGTATGAGATAAAGGGAGTTAGATTCCCTACAAAGTATGAGTTAAAGGTAGGTAGACTCCCTGCAAAAGTATGAGATGAAGGGAGGTAGATTCCCTGCAAAAGTACACAATGAAGGGAGGTAGATTCCCTGCAAAAGTATGAGATGAAGGGAGTTAGATTCCCTACAAAAGTATGAGTTGAAGGTAGGTAGATTCCCTGAAAAAATGAGATGAAGAGAGGTAGATTCCCTGCAAAAGTGTGAGATGAAGGGAGGTAGATTCCCTGCAAAAATATAAGATAAAGACAGGTAGACTCTCTGCAAAAGTATGAGATGAAGGGAGATAGGTTCCTGCAAAAGCATGAGATGAAGGGTTAGATTCCATGAAAGTATGAAATGAAGGGAGGGATATTGTGTGTGAGAAAAGAAGTGTGTTTGAACAATAAATGTCATATAAATTATAGTTGAGTTGCTCATCAGCCCTAATATATTTCGCTATCTAAACAAACAGGTGCTGCTGTGGTCGGGCTGGTACAGCATCCTTGGCTTCTTGCACCTGCTGACCCACCTGACCAAGGACCGGCTGGACTATTTAATGAACGCGGCAGTCAGCAAGCCGCCGTTGAAAATCCGTATTAAAATGCTGACTCTGCTAGCCTGCGTGCTATCCGTATGCGCCTGTCTGTCCGGCCTCTCCGTGTACATCGGCCTGCACACGTCCGCTCACTTTATGCTTTTCATGCTGGCCGAACTGGCTATGCTGGCCGCATCCACCGGCCACGTCTGTGTCCGGTTTCTGCACCACCTGACTAGACAGGACTCGGCCTCTAATGCGCCTTCTTCATCGCCTCTCCGGTCCAGCTTCTCTTATCACATTGATCTGGGGTTCGATTGTGCCGCTATGCTGTTGGACGGCTGTCACAATTTGCATATGCTGCTATGGAGCAATTTCACTCTGTCCATTGCTAATCTGGTCATCTTTATGCAGCTCAGGTATCTTTATTATCAGCTGTGCGACCGTTGGTATCGGCATTTGAGGTGAGGCCTTGCTTTTGCGCTTTGTGCGCTTTTCAAGGTTAATGGCTCCTTGTTCAGATCCTCAGTTGCTGGGCCAGCCTCCCAGATCCTCAGTTGCTGAGCCAGCCTCCCAGATCCTCAGTTGCTGGGCCAGCCTCCCAGATCCTCAGTTGCTGGGCCATTAGCCTCCCAGATCCTTATTTGCTGGGCCAGTCTTCCAGATCCTCAGTTGCTGGGCCAGCCTCCCAGATCCTCAGTTGCTGGGCCAGTCTCCCAGAGTGTCAGTGTCTGGACCAGCCTCCCAGATCCTCAGTTGCTGGGCCAGTCTCCCAGAGTGTCAGTGTCTGGACCAGCCTCCCAGATCCTCAGTTGCTGGGCCAGTCTCCCAGAGTGTCAGTGTCTGGACCAGCCTCCCAGATCCTCAGTTGCTGGGCCAGTCTCCCAGAGTGTCAGTTTCTGGACCAGCCTCCCAGATCCTCAGTTGCTGGGCCAACACCATTCCAGATCGCAAATCTTTTTTTGAATCGCGCAGGAAATAAAAGTCCTTTTGATGGGTTTTTTCGTCGGGCCGCTCTGTCTTCTATTCAGCTCTTTATGTCGGTCTTGATGCTTCGAAGTGGGGAATTCCGAGTTCTTTTTTATCATGTTTTTATTATATCGAAGTTGCGCAGTCGAACTGCAAAACTGCAAAATATCTTTGACCAATACTAGCGTAAGGACAATAAAGGTCAAGGTGAACTCCCTTTTCCCCTTCACTTCCAGGTACCGCCTAGTCCACTGCCTCATTAGCAGCGTGTGCAGCCCCTACACGGTCACTGACAGCTCGTCACAGCAGGAGCCGGAGCTCTGCCCGATCTGCTGGGACCCCCTGGCCGCTGGCAGCAGCCGCCTGCCCTGCCGGCACGCATTCCACTCCGATTGTCTGGGCCTCTGGCTCGAGCAGGAGCTGGCCTGTCCAACCTGTCGACGCCCAGTGTCGACGCCGGAGATGGCTAGCGGCGCCGCCGCCACCGCTGCCTCCACGACGAGCTCCGCTGAGACGTCAAACGGAGCCACAGCCGGCAGTAGCATTTCCAACGGCGCAGCGGCTTCATCGGCTTCGACGGCAGCGCAAGCAGCGTCAACGGTTGTCGCTTCCAGCTCCTTGTCGACTGCCACAGCGACAGCGGCATCGGCAGCGACAGTCTCATCGGCGTCGATGACGTCATCAAGCTCGGCGACGTCCCAGCGGCGACATCGCGACAAATCGATGGAGGCCCGACTGCGCGAACAGGCTGACGCTGTCAGGCAGATTTTCCCGCACGTGTCCAGCCTGGCCATTGTTGAGGATCTGCGCATCAGCGGCAGTCCGGACGCCACCATAGCCAACATTCTGGAGGGCCGAGTTGTCGGCTCGGCCGGGCCGCATGTGCCGCACGGTCCGCAGGATTTCTTCTCGGACGATTTCGGCAGCAACAGCGGCGACCAGTACGACGGCGGGCTGTCCGGGCTGGAGCAGCGGCGGCGCATGCTGGCCAGAGCGGCCAGGCGGGAGTACTTTAACTCGGCCGCTTCTTCGGCGAGATGAATTTGAGTCGCTATGGACTGTGGTATTCATTATTGCTGTATGTCAAACCATCAGTACCTCTGGTTATGAGGAGTCTCAAATCAATATTGTGGGGATATGTACTTATGTATTCTCCAAATTTACCATGTGGTAATCTGTAGTGTGAGATATCACAGTTTGGGATCTGCAGTGTAAAATATCCCAGTTTAGGGATCTGCAGTGTTAAATGTCCCAGTTTGGGGATCTGCAGTGTGAAATATCCCAGTTTGGGGATCTACAGTGTGAAATATCCCAGTTTGGGGATCTACAGTGTGAAATATCCCAGTTTGGGGATCTACAGTGTGAAATATCTCAGTTTGGGGATCTTCAGAGTGAAATATTCCAGTTTGGGGATCTTCAGAGTGAAATATTCCAGTTTGGGGATCTTCAGAGTGAAATATTCCAGCTTGGGGATCTTCAGAGTGAAATATTCCAGCTTGGGGATCTGTAGTGTGAAATATCCCAGTTTAGGGATCTGCAGTGTGGAATAAGTGTGAAATATCCCAAATCAACAACGTTAGAATCTGCATTACGCAATCCCCAAGTGCACTTTTATTTATTTTGGCATTAGTACGTGTACAAGTAATTATTCATTGACCCCATAACACACGATATTGCAAAAATTTTCCTAATATTGTTCAATTCATTCTGTTTTGCTGTGCTGGCAGTAACACAAGAGTAAAAATAATGCTTCAAATGTTTTTTGTTCATTTATTTCTTTATTTATACGTTTACTAAACGTTGTAACCGTAACTATGCATAGTTTACGTTGCAAGCTTTTAGCAATACATTTTGTATCAAATCTATTTTTTTATGCATTGAATATCACCAAAATCTCAGACTTTAACTCTAAATAGTAGGTACTTAAATTTTCCGCTGTCTTGCGGGACTTTAGAGTTGCTTTTGTTATTCCAATGATTCTGTATGGATATTTTCAGCCTTAAAGCTTTGTGTGTTGATGCATTCTGGGGTAAATGATATGCAAAGTGATTTTGTCTTTTGATTTTAGCTTTGTTTTTCGGCGGATTAGTTTGTTTTATTAAACTCACCCTTTGACGATTGCCGCGATAGAACTCTTAGGTAATGATTATTCTGATTATCGAGCGGCAGCCGCAATAAACTCATTGACTGTGTGATGATTATTCTGAGTAGCGAGCGACAGCCGCAATAAACTCATTGGCTGTGTGATGATTATTCTGATTAGCGAGCGGCAGCCGCAATAAACTCATTGGCTGTGTGATGATTATTCTGATTAGCGAGCGGCAGCCGCAATAAACTCATTGGCTGTGTGATGATTATTCTGATTAGCGAGCGGCAGCCGCAATAAACTCATTGGCTGTGTGATGATTATTCTGATTAGCGAGCGGCAGCCGCAATAAACTCATTGGCTGTGTGATGATTATTCTGATTAGCGAGCGGCAGCCGCAATAAACTCATTGGCTGTGTGATGATTATTCTGATTAGCGAGCGGCAGCCGCAATAAACTCATTGGCTGTGTGATGATTATTCTGATTAGCGAGCGACAGCCGCAATAAACTCATTGGCTGTGTGATGATTATTCTAATTTGCAAGCGGCAGTCGCCATAAACATTTGACGATTGATTGGTAATTATAAATTCGCGGTTATTCATAAGGGGGGTTTGAATATTTAAATTAAAAATCATTTATTCGTTGATTGTCCGTGACTTAACTTTAATTAGTCCTTCAGTGCTTGCTGTTACTCGTACTTAATCGTACCTTGTTTTTTCTACAGTAGACAGAATCCAATTCCGTGTAAGATACTACTTTAAAAGTAGATATTGCTGTTTTGTTTTGCGTTGTGGTTTTTATCATTTAGTCGACTCATTCACACTTGGTTCAGGTGTAAAACTATTTTGTCATATTGTCAGAATTATATTTTTTGTCTTAACAAGAACATTGAATAAATTTTACGATTTTGAAATAAAATGTAAATGTTTACCTTATGTATGCGAGAAAACATTCATAAAAATAGATAATTTCTATGGTCATTGAAAGAAGTTCCATCACTTTGTTTGCCGCCCTACTTTAAGTAGCGCTGCGGCGCATGTTTGGCAGCCGCTATTGGTGGAAATCTTGTCAGCGCGTCGTGCACGTCAACCGCCTCTTTGGCCATGTCGGTCACGGTTTTGTCGTATTGTTGGGCTTTGACCTCCGTCCAGGCGCGGACCTCCTTGTTTTTGCTGAGCACGGCCAGCTCAGACGGGTAGGGTCGCAGCTGTGTGCGGGGACAATCAAGGTGTCAAGATGTTAGGGGAATTCTTTCCCTTAAACCCTTACATGTAACATGGAAGTCCTTCACGTCTGTGTAAAAATAAGCACATTTAGCTTCACTCAAAAGCCATTGACTGGCGACCTTAATGTAATATTGACTTATTATGTGCGGTGGTGTGGGTGTGGTATCAAGGGTATTATCAGACGGACCGTCTCTCAGACCCCGCTTTTCTTTCCCCCTTCCCCTTTCCTTAGGCAGGCACTATTGCTATCGGCTGGTGAGCGGTGATTCCTTACTGACTGTGGCGTGGGTATATCAGTGTTATCGATTTTCTGATCCGGTTCTCAGACCACCCGTTTTTCCTCCCCCTTCCCCTTTATTGCTATTGGCTGGCTATTTTGCTTACCAACTTCGTGGCATGGCTGTATGTTATCGTTTATCTGGCCCGGCCGGCCGTCAGACTCACTTTTCCTACCCCATTCCTGCCGCTCTTTAATGCTATTGGCTGGTGATTCTTTATTGGCTTAATGGCGTGGGTTATCAGTGTTATCTTAGACCCCCACTTTTCCTACCCCATTCCTGCCGCTCTTTAATGCTGGCGATTGGCTGGCGATTCTTTATTGACTTTATGGCGTGGGTTATCAGTGTTATCTTAGACCCCACTTTTCCTACCCCATTCCTGCCGCTCTTTAATGCTATTGGCTGGTGATTCTTTATTGACTTTATTGCGTGGGTTATCAGTGTTATCTTAGACCCCACTTTTCCTACCCCATTCCTGCCGCTCTTTAATGCTGGCGATTGGCTGGCGATTCTTTATTGACTTTATTGCGTGGGTTATCAGTGTTATCTTAGACCCCCACTTTTCCTACCCCATTCCTGCCGCTCTTTAATGCTTATTGGCTGGCGATTTTTTATTGACTTTATGGCGTGGGTTATCAGTGTTATCTTAGACCCCACTTTTCCTACCCCATTCCTGCCGCTCTTTAATGCTATTGGCTGGCGATTCTTTACTGACTTTATGGCGTGGGTTATCAGTGTTATCTTAGACCCCACTTTTCCTACCCCATTCCTGCCGCTCTTTAATGCTATTGGCTGGCGATTCTTTACTGACTGTGGTTTGGGTATACATGTACATGTATCAGTGTTATCGATTTTCTTCTTTACTGACTCTCTTTTCTTTTTGGCTAACTCTGAACCTTAACCCCCTTTTCCTCCCAAAACAAAAGCCATCGATTACTCACCGTATTACCCACATTGAACAGCGTGATCTCGTTGGCATTGTCAAAGTACAGCTCGCGCCTAATACATAACAGTTCGCAGCCTTTGCTGATTAGCTTTAATGCCGGTTGATTCTCGAAAAAGTGATAGGTAAAGCCCTGTTGGAAGAGATATTAACAACTTATTTAAGTTCGTATCACTCGTACGTCGTACCACTGAGACGGCACTTGTATTAAAAGGAAATAGCGAGAATGAAGAGTTTAGAAAAAAAGAGTCATTCCTAAAAACCACGACCCAATTAAAGCTTGGATTTCGCGCTTACAAACAGCATTCCTCTCTCGAGCACCTGTACTGGCAGGTATTCGAATAGTGACTCCTCTTCGAATTCGCCCAATAGTAGCTTCGTTTCTACCTTAAATTTCGAATAGTTCGATACAGATTAGTGATGTAATTGCTCATAATTTCAAGTAAAGCTTTCACACAGTCCAACACAATGTCAATTCACATGCCTGTTCGTAGAATTCTCTATTCAAATCGGTTGCCAGGGTCCGTCTGCCGAGCACGGCATCCCTGCCGCTGACGTAGGTGATCTTCTGGTTCTGGCTGGCACCAGCGGCTTTTATTCCTGCATCTGAAATTATAGTTGGTGCACAGGCACACGTTGGCCCTAGTGAATACACAGTCCGGGGATTATCGAGATTGGGATATCCCGGACTTTGCCTACTACTTTGCATACAATGTACATGTACTTTTCCCGTTTACCTGCTTGACTCTGCTGCTGCTTTTCCGTTTGGTCTCTCGCCACTACTTCTGCCTGTTTGTCTGTCGGCTGATCGCTAGGTGCCCTCAGGTAGGCTTTCTGCATCAGGATGGATGGGTTGGCTGGTATTAGAGCCTTATTCATGCTTGCTTGTTAATGACAGTCAATAGTGGTCATATAAAGTTAAACAATTTAAGTTAAGCAGGCTGAGTTTCACCGTGTGGTGTTTTTTAGTTTGAGGCAGGAACACAGAGGATCCCTGGCGCATGCACTTTAAGCGACATTGTCGCACAACCGGCGAGAGGCATTACTGCCCATTCCACCGACTTCTCTGAGCAGGCAAACAAACGCGCGGATACGTAACGCAGTCATACGCACACACACACACTCACACAGGAGTGTACAGAGGCCCTAACTTTATTTATGATTAGGTATGTACACTTGACTGTGCCCTTAGGGGTTGGCCTTCAAGAGCGTTAATTGCACGAGCAGAGCCAAGCCGAGATTCCAATTTAGACCCAAACTAGCCATTTAGCCCCCCTCCGGGTGGCTTCTTAGCAGTTTAGCGCTTGTCTGTAAGCAGTTTTGCACAGTCGCTGAGCAGATCTCACTAATCTCCGAGAAGTTCTGCAGTAGCAAATCTCTAAGCAGTTGTACACCAATTTTACTGAGACTAAAAAGTTCTAAAAAGTTACATTTCTTAATATTTGAAACTTTGCAATGTCAATTCATTTATAGTTCTTTTATGATTATTCGTTATTTTCAAATCCTCACCAGATTAGCACTATTCTCCCACATTAGCCCTACACCCCCAGATTAGCCCCACTTCCCCCAGATTAGTACTACGCCCAGATTAGCACTCAGCCCAGATTATCACTCAGCCCAGATTAGCACTCAGCCTAGATTAGCACTCAGCCCAGATTAGCACTCAGCCTAGATTGGCACTCAGCCTAGATTAGCACCGCTCCACAGATTACCGCCGCTTCCCAGATAGTTTCACCTTCCCAGATTAGCACTACTTCTCCAGATTTGCACCACTCCGCAAAAATTCGCACCGCTACTTCCTCCAGATTAGCCCCAATCCCCCAGATTAGCCCCCCACTCCTTTATATTAGTCACTCCCTTAGATTAGCACCGCTCCCCAGATTAGCACCACTCCCAAACTGCTAAAAGGTGACTACTATTATCGCCTCAGAATTCCGCAAAACAGACTGCACTCATACAACTCATTTGCACTCTACAACTTTTATTATTATTATTCATTTATCCCTCAGGGACCCAGAATTGTCCCTTCTGCAAGCTACAATTATTCACAGTTGGATATCCTCCTCAGAAGTCTGCCATTATTATGCTAGCAGTCTGCAGCTATCCCCTCGGCAGTTTGCAGCTTATACGCTCATAAGTCTCGAGAAACTAACCAACGTCAGCAGTTTGCAGTTTGTCCCCTTTGCAGTCTGCAATGATCCTTTCAACAATCTGCAGTTCCCCTCAGTAGTCTGCAGTCAATTCATTTGCAGTCAGCAAGTGTTTCCTTAATAATTCTCATTTATCCCCTCAGCAGTCTGCAGTTCTCTTAGCTGGCCCCTCAGTATTCTCAGCAAACTGCAATGATCTTTTCAATGCTCACTAATCGATTTTCGATACATATCGGCAATCTTTTGCACCACTCAGCATTTAGCAATACCTCAGCAGTTTAGCAGCATCATCTGCAGTTTAGTAATATCTACTTCTATAGACCTAGATAATAACAATTAATGGGATCTTAGGATTTTACAAATCAAATCAAATTTGCTTAGTGGCTTGTGCGAGTAGCAAAAAAATTATTCAAAAAATGTTCAAAATAGTCGAGGCAGAAGCTACTAATGAATGAATTTTTTAAATTTTAATTATCCGCTGAGGAGGCGGACTCGAACCTTGGACCTTATGCCTAGCCTAAACCTAGTCCTAGTGCCTACACTGCGGCTATTCCGCCTACTGATCGGAGGGCGCAAAAATCA
Organism: Macrostomum lignano; assembly: GCA_002269645.1. Taxonomy (NCBI): domain Eukaryota; kingdom Metazoa; phylum Platyhelminthes; family Macrostomidae; genus Macrostomum; species Macrostomum lignano. Next base: position 332,607 of record NIVC01000659.1, read on the forward strand.
GCGATATATGCTTCGGCACTGCAGTCAAATACATAGCAGTGATAGGCTGCTCAGTGTGCACAGGTTGTGCAGGCAGAGCCAATGCACAGTTGAGTGAAATCTATTAATAGCAATTGTCTATGCAGTCCGCCAGTCAGCCAGGGTCAGAATGTACACACGCAGCCACTGAGCATTATTTTCCTCTCCCTTATTGCAGCCAGTATTGAGGCGTACACAGTGAACAGAGAAAAGTTGTGGCGCAATCTTAATTTGAATTGGAATTCAGTTAGTGAGATTTTGACCTTTTCTAGCCTCCCATTGAAAGCATTAAAAAAACTCGTTTTTCGAACATTTAACCAACTTCTCATTCGAATTTTTCAATGCAATTACACCCACACAATCTCACAATAATTTGCAATTGAATAAAGCAAGTTTAAAAAAAATCGGTTCAGGCATTCAGGCTGTGGACTGGAATACTGGTCAAACAGACAGACAGACAGACAGACAGACCTTAGAGATTTAGTATATTGTGATTACTGTGACTGCACTTGGGAATCGAGCCCCGGCCGCTGGCATATATTAAAGTGATTGTATTTTGCACTTTTTTTATAAATCTCTATCCGTGCACAAATCCTGTATATTTACTTTCAGTAGCTAGTGAAGCTTGTGTTTATATTAAAGACACAATATTTTACTTGAAATAAAAGGATACATGTTCCTATAAAGCATTTACAGCGAGTTCCAGTTGAGAAAATCAAGTTTGCCAACTAACTAACTAACTAACTAACTAACTAACTAACTAACTAACTAACTAACTAACTAACTAACTAACTAACTAACTAACTAACTAACTAACTAACTAACTAACTAACTAACTAACTAACTAACTAACTAACTAACTAACTAACTAACTAACTAACTAACTAACTAACTAACTAACTAACTAACTAACTAACTAACTAACTAACTAACTAACTAACTAACTAACTAACTAACTAACTAACTAACTAACTAACTAACTAACTAACTAACTAACTAACTAACTAACTAACTAACTAACTAACTAACTAACTAACTAACTAACTAACTAACTAACTAACTAACTAACTAACTAACTAACTAACTAACTAACTAACTAACTAACTAACTAACTAACTAACTAACTAACTAACTAACTAACTAACTAACAACTAACTAACTAACTAACTAACTAACTAACTAACTAACTAACTAACTAACTAACTAACTAACTAACTAACTAACTAACTAACTAACTAGCTAACTAGCTAACTAACTAACTAACTAACTAACTAACTAACTAACTAACTAACTAACTAACTAACTAACTAACTAACTAACTAACTAACTAACTAACCAACTAACTAACTAACTAACTAACTAACTAACTAACTAACTAACTTACTAACTAACTAACTAACTAACTAACTAACTAACTAACTAACTAACTAACTAACTAACTAACTAACTAACTAACTAACTAACTAACTAACTAACTAACTAACTAACTAACTAACTAACTAACTAACTAACTAACTAACTAACTAACTAACTAACTAACTAACTAACTAACTAACTAACTAACTAACTAACTAACTAGCTAACTAGCTAACTAACTAACTAACTAACTAACTAACTAACTAACTAACTAACTAACTAACTAACTAACTAACTAACTAGCTAACAACAACAAACAAAATACGCCACCCCGCATGCACAGTCACAGTTAGAGCAGGGCGCGTCAGATGGCGCGCCGCAGAGCCTGGGAGCGAACAAAGTCCGCTCCGTTGGCAGTGTCGGGCGCCCCAGCGTCGCACAGCAGGCAGTCCACGTATCGACGGGTTCGGGCCTGACTCCGCCTGAACGGACCCTGCAAGGTGAGCAGCAGGACGTCCTGGACAGGTTAGGGGGAAGTAGCCCTCGGCCCGGATCACGTGACCCGCCAGTTGAGGTCGCCGCCGGGGCTGCAGCTTAGCCCGATCGTACAGGGCCTCGGTCCCGACGCTCTCGTCAGCTCGAAAGGCCGCACGGAGCAGCCCTGAGTGCGCCGAGTCCAGCTGCCGCTCTAGCGTAGCCGTAAGCGTCCACGTCTCGGCGTTGTATAGCAGGACGGTTTCGACCACCGCCTGCCACAGCCGAGCCCTCTGGCGGTCGGGCAGCGCTTCGGACTGGAGGACGGCTCGGATCGAACGAAAGGCCGCCCAGGCAAGTCCTCTGCGCCACCGGAGGTCCTCTTCCACGTGGGGAACCAGACCGCCGAGGTAGGTGAACCGCTGGCAGCGTGCGAGCCTGGTCGTCTGCCCGTCTGCTCCGCCGCACCTCAGGTCCGCTGGGATGTCGGCCGGCGCAGTCAGCACCTCGGTCTTCAGCGTGTTGACGATCAGACCGACGCTCGATGCCACCTCAACCAGCCTGTCGATCTGGCGCTGGGCGCCTTCAACGGACGAGGACAGGAGGACGAGGTCGTCGGCGTAGCCAAGCACGCTTAGGCGCTTTTCGCCGTGGCGGTGACCGATGCGTCTGCGCAGCAGGAAGCCGTCATTAGCCGAGGGGAGTGCGGTCCAAAGCACCTAGTCCAACAGCAGAACGAAGAGGAACGGCGCTAGCGTGTCGCCCTGCAGAACTCCTGATGAAGTATCGAACAGGTCAGACAGGCCGTCCGCCGTCACCACAGCAGCTCGAGTATCGCGATACAGCGCCATGACAGCGTCGATTAGCTGCTGGGGCACCCGGTAGGCTCGAAGGACAAAGGGAAGCGCGGCTCTCAACACCGAGTCAAACGCCTTTCGAAAGTCAACGAAGACAATGATCAGCGTAGACTGGCGGATGCGCGCCTCCTCGATGACACGGCGGAGTGCGAGGATCTGTGTCACTGTACCGCGTTGCGGCTGGAATCCGTTCTGCTCGTACCGCAGGTACGGGTCCAGCACCGACTGCAGACGATCGAGCAGCAGCCGGTTGAAGAGCTTCGCGGGGCAGGACATCAGCGAGATCCCGCGGTGTCTTCCTTCCGCGTTGTCCCTGCCTTCTTCAGGATCGGCACGATGTGCGCGACGGTCCACTCGGTAGGCGCAGGAGCGCCGGCGAGCACGCGGTTCATGACGCCTGTGACCTGGGAGGCCACACAGCGGAGCCGCAGCGCTTCGACCGGGACTTCGTCGGGGCCGAGCGCCTTGCCGCCTGATGTTTTCCGAGCGTACAGCACAACGTCCTCCGTGGTGACTGGCCTGGTGCAGAAGTTCTCCTCAGCTGGGAGCGGCGTGTCCAGTGGGAGCGCAAAGCTGGCGGGCAGCGGCAACGCGGGCGCGTTCACGATTCTGGCGAAGAAGTCGCGCAATTCATTCCTGCGCTCCTCCGGGGTGTCGCCGGCCAGGTTCAGCGCCACGCGCTTTTTGCGCCCCGTCAGAGTCCGGACGGCCGTCCAAACTGCGCGGCTCTTCACGTCGGGGCCGGCTGCAGTGATGGACCTAATGGCGTCGTCGACAGCGGCCTGCTGCCGCTCGTCAAGAAGGCGTTCAATTGCGTCTTCAGCGTCGCCTGTGGGCCTCCGGTTTCTGCGGAGTCGCTCGATGTTGAGCCGCGCCTGCCTGATGATGGTGTCGCTCTGCCAGACAGGCAGCGATTTCTGCGCTGGCCGCATCAGCGGGACCGCCTGCTCTGCAGCGGCTCTAACGGCGGTGCTGATGTCGGAATACTCCGCCTCGCGCTGGTCTCCAAGCGCGCCGACGAAGGCACCCGCGAATTGACGCTTCACGCGGGTGTCCAACAGTGCACGATAGTAGCGCCATGGCCGCTGCTTTGGCGGTCGGTAAAGCTGGTCGCGGAGCCGCAAGTCGCAGATCAGGAGTCGGTGGTCTGACCGGAGAGCCAGTTGTCCCCAGTCCCTGCTATTTCAACATGGATCCGCCGGGTGGCGCCGGGGACCATGAGGCCAACCTCCATCTGGCCCCAGCTGTACCAGGTGGCCGCCTCAGGCTCGGCACGGTGAACTGCCGAACCCTGAAGGCCCCCTGGCGTCGCACCATCCTTGTCCAGCTGGCCCACGACCTACAGCTGGACCTCGTCTCGCTGCAGGAGGTCTCTATCGTGGCTGAGCCGGGGCTCCACTCTGAGGACCTCGGAGCCGGCTGGAGCCTCCTGTACACGTCGGCAGACAACCGCGGCCGGGGCGGGGTCGGCGTGCAGATCGGACCGCGCCTCCAGCAGAGCGTGCACTGCATCTCGCTGTCCCCGCGACTGACGCGGGTCGATCTGCGACTGCGCGCCCGCTGCATCCGGCTGTTCTGTGCGTATGCACCCACCGCTGCTCACCACGAGGAGGCTCGTGCCTTCTTCGACTTCCTGGCTGGGCAGCTGGAAGAGGTGCCAAACCGCGACACGCTGGCGGTGCTCGGAGACCTGAACGCATTCCCGCGGAGGTCCGAGCGCTCGCCCTTTGTCGCGGGACGCGAGAACGCCAATACCGATGCGATGGAGGACGTGCTTGACCGGCTGGATCTGGTGTCCGCGAACACCCAGTTCCGCAACCCCCCTGCCCGCCTGGTCACCTTTGCGGGCTGCAAGAGAAGGCGGCGGAACGCACGCGGGCGGAATGCCACGAGGATACTGGCGCAACTCGACCATGCGCTGGTTCGCACTCACGAGCGCCGCCGTGTCACCAACTGCGACACCATGGCTCCATTGGCTCTCCGGTCAGACCACCGACTCCTGATCTGCGACAAACAAACAAACAAACTAACTAACTAACTAACTAACTAACTAACTAACTAACTAACTAACTAACTAACTAACTAACTAACTAACTAACTAACTAACTAACTAACTAACTAACTAACTAACTAACTAACTAACTAACTAACTAACTAACTAACTAACTAACTAACTAACTAACTAACTAACTAACTAACTAACTAACTAACTAACTAACTAACTAACTAACTAACTAACTAACTAACTAACTAACTAACTAACTAACTAACTAACTAACTAACTAACTAACTAACTAACTAACTAACTAACTAACTAACTAACTAACTAACTAACTAACTAACTAACTAACTAACTAACTAACTAACTAACTAACTAACTAACTAACTAACTAACTGACTAACTAACTAACTAACTAACTAACTAACTAACTAACTAACTAACTAACTAACTAACTAACTAACTAACTAACTAACTAACTAACTAACTAACTAACTAACTAACTAACTAACTGACTTACTCACTATCTAACTAACTAACTAACTAACTGACTGTGTTGCCTTCCCAGATCCTCAGTTGCTGGGCCACCCACCACCCTCCCATGCTCATTCTAAGGTTTGTTTTCCGCACTCCCAGAGCACCACTGCATGGCAATATAGGGGCAGCCCATGCAGCCACAGGTCTGAACCATACAAGAGCGATGATGAGGCGCCTCTAGCTTACTGATACACTTACTAGTAGAGCGTAGAGAAATGAACTGCCATGAGACAGAAACAATAAATTGGTAGTAATCCCCAATAAGCTGCGCTCATAAAAGATGAAATTTTTCCAATGGGATGTCTGCCCCACAATGGAATAAGCAGCCTGTCATTGCCACTATTACAATAGAAATTGAACTGCCCGCTAGCCTCAGGCAATACGATTGGTAACAATTTCGTAAGTTCGCCGATATTTTTGTTCGATTTTTATTGTGTATTCTATCTTCTATAGCCAAGGTAGGTAAGCTTTTTTTAACTTAAACGCCAGACGGATAGAGAAAACGAGGGGAGAGAAGATAGGAGAGGGGAGAGAGAAGATGAGGGAGAAGAGAGCTACATGGGTCAGTATGCAATAGGACCAATGCTCACTTATGATTGTGCGAAATTTTTCCTTACGTTAGAACTTGGATTGTTAAATCGTAGTTTCAAGCTCGGCAGGATGATTCTGCAAGAATTCTACTGCCAAATAATTCCCAGATCTTAATGCTGACTTGTCTGCATGTGTCTGCTGCCATATTGCTGTTGGCAGCCACCGCTGTACAGTGCTACTACAGGAGCTTCAGCTATACTTACATTGGCTGCTTCAAGGACAACACGGGAAGCGTCAGGGATATCGCTGGACTGACTGGGATCACCCAGATGGACGCTGTACGTAGATAGATAGATAGATAGATAGATAGATAGATAGATAGATAGATAGATAGATAGATAGATAGATAGATAGATAGATAGATAGATAGATAGATAGATAGATAGATAGATAGATAGATAGATAGATAGATAGATAGATAGATAGATAGATAGATAGATAGATAGATAGATAGATAGATAGATAGATAGATAGATAGATAGATAGATAGATAGATAGATAGATAGATGGATAGATAGATGGATGGATCTACGCCTGCATATTTTGCAGGTGAGCCCTGATTCGGTTGGCTCTTGGGTGCACGATGACGCCATGACCTTAATTATGTGCTCCAAAATCTGCTCTCTGGGCGGCTTCGCCTATTTCGGTGTGCAAGCCGCAGCCTTCTGCTTCTGCGGCTGGTCCTACGGATGGCAGGGTTCGGCCCCTGAATCTGATTGCTTTCAGACATGCACTGGAGATTCTTCGACCATCTGCGGTGGTCAAAACCGCAACTCAGTCTACGCAATGCACTACGGTAAGAAAAGCGCTTTTTAACCAAATTGATTTTCAAATTTATCTAGAAAATGCCAAGGCGGAACTGAGCTGCTGCTGCTGCTGCTGCCAATTCTAGGCAATAACAACTGCAAGACCTTCCGCCTGGAGGCCAGCCGACCCCAGCTAAAGGTGGACGCCGCTACCTTCACCCAGGCCACCTACTCTGCCGTGGGCGCCACGGAAGCCACCGACTGCATTCTGAAATGCAACTCCGCCGGTAGAACCTGCCAGGCTGCGATTTTCAACCAGCAGACCCGGCTGTGCCACCTGCTGAGGTTCGCTCTGATGCCACAGGCTTTGAACACCACTGTGGGCGATTTCTACGTGATCGAGTGAGATAGGAGTGAACTTTTGTAAATAAAATTGGTCACTTATCTTAGATAACGACACTACGCACTGAGAAAATGCAGAATACAATACGTTTCTAGTTTTTTATTATCTTATATCTGATTGGCCAGGAAAAAGGGGGGTCGGATTGATGTGCAGACCTCTGATTGGCCAGGAAAAGGGGGGGGGTCGGATTGCTGTGCGGTCATCTGATTGACTTTCAGATGAAGGCCGATATTGGCATTAGCATTCTTTTTACTAATTTTATGTCTTGAATAACGGCGTAAACTTCAAGTGCGGATTAAACGTTTCCTTTTTATACGAAGGCTGCAAAAAATTAAAAGATTTTGTATGTTGAAATTTTTTGATATCTTTTATTACTAATAGTACTGTCCCAAATCAGATAAAAGCGATTCTTTCGAGTTTTATAATATCCAGCAATCCATTATTCAGCAACATGCAGCCTTTTGTTTTTAACTGCACCTCACGCCGGAAAAGGTCTTGTTTTTCCTAGCAATTGTCAGGTGGAAATATAAAATACACCAAGCAATCTCTGAGCTGCTTTCTGATACTTTTTCTGACATTCGCTATCTGTTGTTTTTTTCCGACTGCAACTGTAACCGAGGAAAGTTTATTTTGAAATTCAAAACCGGATAATTTCGAATAAAATCGCAGATGGAAATCCGCCTATTTTATAAAAGAAATTTTCCATTTTGTCAAAGTTTATCTAAAAATGCTATTTTCTCAGACAGACAGAGAGACCGACCGACAGACAGACAGACAGACAGACAGACAGACAGACAGACAGACAGACAGACAGACAGACAGACAGACACACAGACAGACAGACAGACAGACAGACAGGCAGACAGACAGACAGACAGACAGACAGACAGACACACAGACAGACAGACAGACAGACAGACAGACACACAGACAGACAGACAGACAGACAGACAGATAGACAGACAGACAGAGACAGACAGAGACAGACAGACAGACAGACAGACAGACAGACAGACAGACAGACAGACAGACAGACAGACAGACAGACAGACAGACAGACAGACAGACACACAGACAGACAGACAGACAGACAGACAGATAGACAGACAGACAGAGACAGACAGAGACAGACAGACAGACAGACAGACAGACAGACAGACAGACAGACAGACAGACAGACAGACAGACAGACAGACAGACAGACAGACAGACAGACAGACAGACAGACAGACAGACAAGAATAAATAATTAACCTACAGTGAGCGGCGGCAGTCTTGTTGGCTCTCGTCCAACCCGACTCAGCTCGCGTTTGAGACCGTCGTCTTCCGGCGCCGCCAAGCCGAGCTGTCGCAGCTCCAGATTGGCTTTGAACTCGGGCTGGCGCAGCTGCCGGTCCCGCTGCAGCAGGTGACGTCGCCAGTTTCTTCGGATCAGCGTCCGGTGACCGATATCGCCGCGTCTGTAGTCATCGAGCAGCTGCTGGCGCTCTCGCTCGTCTCTGTCAACCACTTCCTCCTCTTCGCGTTCTAGAACGCTTCTGTGTACGGCCATCTTCACTGTAGCCTTGCCCTGGGTGAGGCGGGTGTGCGGGATGGGAGTGAGGTGGATGTGTACGATGGGAGTGAGGCGGATGTGCTGAATTTGGAGTGAGATGGGTGTGCGGGATGGTAATGAGGTGGGTGTGTAGGCTGGGGGAGTGAGGTGGGTGTGTAGGATGGGGGAGTGAGGTGGGTGTGTAGGATGAGGGAGTGAGGTGGGTGTGTAGGATGGGGGAGTGAGGTGGGTGTGTAGGATGGGGGAGTGAGGTGGGTGTGTAAGCTGGGAGTGAGGTGGGTGTGTAGGATGGGAGTGAGGTGGGTGTGCGGGATGGGAGTGAGGTGGGTGTGCTTGATGAGATTGGTTTGGGTAAGTCCTTTGCAAGATATGAAGAACGCCTAAACTCACCGAAATCACCAGGAAGATCCAGAAAGACAGCCGGCTGTCCTCAACAATGGTAACTCCCGGAGAGAAATAGTTGAGCTTCACTTGACGTGGATTGGCCTTGAGAACGGACAAATCAAAGCCCTGAAAAAGCATGTGATTTTTCACGAAACTGTTGTCGAGGAACTTCACCCCGCCTTGCATAAAGATTTCCAAGTAGTCTTTGTCCTCGAGCATCATCAAGCCGCATTTCTCTCTGGCGATGACTGTGGAAGCCCGTTTCGCTCCGTCAATGATGGCCAGTTCGCCGAAGGAGTCGCCGCGGTTGAGTACCGCGGCCGCTCTAGCGATCATTTTGTCGCGGTCGATGATGGACACCAGGGCTGCAAAATTGGTGTTGGTGGCGGTGAAACTTGGTGGTGACGAATCTAGAAGCTAACTATAGATTCTTCACAACTATAGATTCTTCACAACTATAGATTCTTCACAAGCTATAGATTCTTCATAAACTATGGAATCTTCACAAACTATAGATTCTTCACAAAATATGGAATCTTCACAAACTATAGATTCTTCACAAAATATGGAATCTTCACAAACTATAGATTCTTCACAAAATATGGAATCTTCACAAACTATAGATTCTTCACAAAATATGGAATCTTCACAAACTATAGATTTTTCACAAAATATGGAATCTTCACAAACTATAGATTCTTCACAAACTATGGAATCTTCACAAACTATAGATTCTTCACAAACTATAGAATCTTCACAAACTATACAATCTTCACAAACTATACAATCTTCACAAACTATAGAATCTTCACAAACTATTGAATCTTCACAAAATATAGAATTTTCACAAACTATAGAATCTTCACAAACTATAGAATCTTCACAAACTATAGAATCTTCACAAACTATAGAATCTTCACAAACTATAGAATCTTCACAAACTATAGAATCTTCACAAACTATAGAATCTTCACAAAATATAGAATCTTCACAAAATACATGTATAGACTATTCACAAACTATAGAATCTCTACAAACTATAGACTATTCACAGACTATAGACTATTCACAGACTATTCACAAACTATAGACAATTCACAAACTATAGACAATTCACAAACTATAGACTATTCACAAAATATAGACTATTCACAGACTATTCACAAACTATAGACTATTCACAGACTATTCACAAACTATAGACTATTCACAAACCATAGAATCTTCACAAACTATAGAATATTCACAAACTATGGAATCCTCACAAACTATAGAATCTTCACAAACTATAGAATCTTCACAAAATATAGAATCTTCACAAACTAAAGAATCTCCACAAAATATAGACTATTCACAAACTATAGAATCTCCACAAATATAGACTATTCACAAACTATAGAATCTCCACAAATATAGACTATTCACAAACTATAGAATCTCCACAAATATAGACTATTCACAAACTATAGAATCTCCACAAATATAGACTATTCACAAACTATAGAATCTCTACAAACTATAGACTATTCACAGACTATAGACTATTCACAGACTATTCACAAACTATAGACAATTCACAAACTATAGACTATTCACAAACTATAGACTATTCACAAAATATAGACTATTCACAGACTATTCACAAGCTATAGACTATTCACAGACTATTCACAAACTATAGACTATTCACAGACTATTCACAAACTATAGACTATTCACAAACCATAGAATCTTCATAAACTATAGAATCTTCACAAACTATAGAATCTTCACAAACTATAGAATCTTCACAAACTATAGAATCTTAACAAAAATTATAGAATCTTCACAAACTATAGAATCTCCACAAAATATAGACTATCCACAAACTATAGACTATTCGCAGACTATTCACAAACTATAGACTATTCACAGACTATTCACAAACTATAGAATCTTTACAAACTAGAGTACAAACAAAGTGACCTACCGGACCCGTATATAATGAAGTAATAGTACAACGGATAGTCGCCCTCCCGAACAATCACGGAGTGCCGATCGAACTCTTGAAACCAGGCCTTCTCGGCAATCTTTCTTAGAATGTTGGGCGGGTACTTGCGGAACGCGTCGTAGCCTCTGAGGCCAACTTCGATCTGCCGTTGTTTTTGGGAAATCATTAACCATTGTACTTCCTCCCCAGATTCATCAGACTCCTACACCTCCGATTCCTTACCCCCCCCCCCCAACTCATATAGCCCTCGGATTCCTTACCCTCGAACTCCAACCCCTCCGATTCCTTACCCTCAAAGTCCAACCCCTCCGATTCCTTACCCTCAAAGTCCAACCCCTCCGATTCCTTACCCTCAAACTCCTACCCCTCCGATTCCTTACCCTCAAACTCCTACCCCTCCGATTCCTTACCCTCAAACTCCTACCCCTCCGATTCCTTACCCTCAAAGTCCAACCCCTCCGATTCCTTACCCTCGAACTCCAACCCCTCCGATTCCTTACCCTCAAAGTCCAACCCCTCCGATTCCTTACCCTCAAACTCCTACCCCTCCGATTCCTTACCCTCAAACTCCTACCCCTCCGATTCCTTACCCTCAAACTCCTACCCCTCCGATTCCTTACCCTCAAACTCCTACCCCTCCGATTCCTTACCCTCAAACTCCTACCCCTCCGATTCCTTACCCTCAAACTCCTACCCCTCCGATTCCTTACCCTCAAACTCCTACCCCTCCGATTCCTTACCCTCAAACTCCTACCCCTCCGATTCCTTACCCTCGAACTCCTACCCCTCTGATTCCTTACCCCCAATTCATACCCCTCTGATTCCTTACCCCCAACTTATACACCTTCGATTCCTTACCCCCCAACTCCTACCCCTCCGATTCCTTACCCTCGAACTCCTACCCCTCTGATTCCTTACCCTCAACTCCTACCCCTCCGATTCCTTACCCCCAACTCCTACACCTCTGATTCCTTACCCCCCAACTCCTACCCCTCTGATTCCTTACCCTCGAACTCCTACCCCTCCGATTCCTTACCCCCAACTCCTACCCCTCTGATTCCTTACCCTCGAACTCCTACCATCCGATTCCTTACCCTCAATTCATGCCCCTCTGATTCCTTACCCCCAACTTATACACCTCCGATTCCTTACCCCCCCCAACTCCTATCCCTTCGATTCCTTACCCCCAACTCCTACCCCTCTGATCATATTGAAAACCAAACAACGCAATAAAAGATGCAGACTTACCGGCCGCACATCCCTCTGAGAGCGTTCGTTCGGATTAACTCGCATAATATTCAGCGTGGTGAGGTTCACTCGAGCCTATTGATTTTTCACCAGAAAAGGAAAGAAAATTTTAATAATACTACTAACAGCAGATGATTATGCTTGTTGCTCTAAATGCATGTTATCATACATAACAGAGAATATGTCAGAAACATAATTCCAAGAATTTCATATAGAGATGATTCTAAGAATTCTATATAAGGAATTTTAAGAAACGTAGAATGGAATGAATGATATAGAAGCAGATAAGTATACAAAGTATAGGACCTCGATTTTTTCTCACCCCCTCCAAGATCCCCGAAATCGAACCCGCCGCACGCTGAGGTCATCGAGCTAAAAGCTTCTCCCTTAGCAACTAGACTGGGCTTCCGCTAACCGCCTGCTATCAACTCAAACAGAGATTCGAGTTGTTTTACTTTCAAACTCTTAAGCCACCTCGAGCTCCTGCTCGGCACCTGAGACAGTGCAGATCTACGATCTCTACGATCTTGTTTTCTGTCAGTTCTCTTTGTCGTTTCTTAGAAAATCGGGAGGACAAGAAAATTCCACTCGGAAATAAAAAAATCGCTCGGATCAGTCAGTCAGCCAACAGGGCTTGGGACTTTTATCCTTATCTTCCCGTTTTTTCCCCATTGCTCGCTTTCACGACAGCCAGATCTCAATTTACAGGGGGAAAAGAGATTGGAACTGGCTGCATAGGGACTCATTTCCCGCGAGTGATTGATCGATTGCTCCACACTGACAGCTTCTCTGCTTCTTTCAGAGGCTTAAGACAGGCCTCCACAGGTCTATATTGGTGACGAAGGAGCAGGTGAATTTTCTTTAATATTCACAACTGAAGACTGCGAGTCTAGGCAACTGTTTAAAAACGCACTGACTTCATGTTTTTTGTGGTGTTATTTTGGTTTAAGCTTAGCAACTTTATTTTGTTTCAAGATCTGTCTTACGTTTGTATAGCGAGATAGGAAAGCGCACCCAGTTCTGACCTTCGGTGGGTATTCACCGCTCTCACTCACCTGTCTATGGGCGGGTATTCACCGCTCTCACTCACCTGTCTATGAGCGGGTATTCACCGCTCTCACTCACCTGTCTATGAGTGGGTATTCACCGCTCTCACTCACCTGTCTATGAGCGGGTATTCACCGCTCTCACTCACCTGTCTATGAGTGGGTATTCACCGTTCTCACTCACCTGCCTATGAGTGGGTATTCACCGCTCTCACTCACCTGCCTATGAGCGGGTATTCACCGCTCTCACTCACCTGTCTATGAGTGGGTATTCACCGTTCTCACTCACCTGTCTATGAGTGGGTATTCACCGTTCTCACTCACCTGTCTATGAGCGGGTATTCACCGCTCTCACTCACCTGTCTATGAGCGGGTATTCACCGCTCTCACTCACCTGTCTATGAGTGGGTATTCACCGTTCTCACTCACCTGTCTATGAGTGGGTATTTACCGCTCTCGCTCACCTGCCTATGGGCGGGTATTAACCGCTCTCACTCACCTGCCTATGAGCGGGTATTCACCGCTCTCACTCACCTGTCTATCCTCCGGTGTCCTCATTTTTTGTTAAAAAGTGATTTCAAAAATCTTTCAAAATCCAACGGCAGTCAGAGCACATTTTCTCCAAGTTCTCACCTGTTTGTTTGGCTTAAAACTCTGCACCGAAAACAGCAGCTCCTCAAAGTTTGACTCCTCGATGACGTCCATCAGCAGGTCTGAGTCTGAGAAGAAGCGAAGAATCTCGCGAACTCTGCGGAGATGGTCGCAAGGGGTTGGAAAACCTGAAGCACCAGTCACGGGTCTGGGGTCCAAACACCTCCTCAGGGTTCTCGAACCCCTGATGCACACTAAAGGAGGCAGTCCCACACCCTGAAGCATCACTGAGTAAGGCAGTCCCACACCCTGAAGCATCACTGAGTAAGGCAGTCCCACACCCTGAAGCATCACTGAGTAAGGCAGTCGCACACCCTGAAGCAACACTGAGTAAGGCAGTCCCACACCCTGAAGCAACACTGAGTAAGGCAGTCCCACACCCTGAAGCATCACTGAGTGAGGCAGTCCCACACCCTGAAGCAACACTGAGTAAGGCAGTCCCACACCCTGAAGCAATGCTGGCAACTCACTGAGAAGAGTGAAAATGGTAGAGTCGCAACCAGATAATGATTGAGTGAGCGATTCGCTTCCATTTCTGCATCGCTGGCATCTGCGGATTGGCAGTTCGTGATAAATAATTCAATAGAATTGTTGAGAACAGTTTGAGAACAATTTGAGAATAGTTTGAGAACATTTTGAGAATAGTTTGAGAATAGTTTTAGAATACTTTGACAACTACTTTGAGAACACTTTGAGAAAATAATTTGAGAACAGATTGAGAACAGTTTGAGAACAGTTTGAGAACAGTTTGAGAACAGTTTGAGAACAGATTGAGACCAGTTTGAGAACAGTTTGAGAACAGTTTGAGAACAGTTTGAGAACAGTTTGAGAACAGTTTGAGAACAGTTTGAGAACAGTTTGAGAACAGATTGAGACCAGTTTGAGAACAGTTTGAGAACAGATTGAGACCAGTTTGAGAACAGATTGAGAACAAAAAAGAAAGTGAAACGAGTCAAGTCACCCGATATCGAAATCCTGGCAGGCGTCGATAAACTCGCAGCTGAGGCGGCGTTCTTATTGGTGGAAATTCTTCGTCTAACGACTCCCTGTCGGAGTCCTTGTTGTCCAGTCCTCCTTGCTGAGTCTGCGATGCTCTCCCTTCTGCCTCCTCTTCCCGATCTTCATCCGAAATCTGGCTACTTTCTTCTGAAGCTTTAGTC
Source organism: Macrostomum lignano (assembly GCA_002269645.1). NCBI lineage: Eukaryota > Metazoa > Platyhelminthes > Macrostomidae > Macrostomum > Macrostomum lignano. The sequence goes on from NIVC01000659.1 coordinate 347,621, forward strand.
GATTCTCTTTCAGATTTACTACCGGTGTTTCCTGTGGGATTCTCCATGGGATTCTCCGTGGGATTCTCCGTGGGATTCTGCGTGGGATTCTCCGTGGGATTCTCCGTGGGATTCTCCTTGGGATTCTCCGTGGGATTCTCCGTGGGATTCTCCGTGGGATTCTCCGTGGGATTCTCCGTGGGATTCTCCGTGGGATTCTCCGTGGGATTCTCCGTGGGATTCTCCGTGGGATTCTCCGTGGGATTCTCCGTGGGATTCTCCGTGGGATTCTCCGTGGGATTCTCCGTGGGATTCTCCGTGGGATTCTCCGTGGGATTCTCCGTGGGATTCTCCGTGGGATTCTCCGTGGGATTCTCCGTGGGATTCTCCGTGGGATTCTCCGTGGGATTCTCCGTGGGATTCTCCGTGGGATTCTCCGTGGGATTCTCCGTGGGATTTTCCGCCGGATTCTCGGCAGGATTCTCCGTGGGATTCTCCCCCTCTCGATTATTCTGCATCTGATCTCTTGCAACTTGTTCTGTCGACGCAGTAGGCTGTGCTGGATTGAGCTGTTGAGACTGTAACAAATTTGATGTACGAATCTATTTCTTATGATAGTAAGTTACCTTACTAGCGAAGTATGGAATTCGACAAATATTCAGTCTCATATGCTTCAGATTCATTCAGTTTTTAAGGGTCATTTTGCAACAGATGCTCGCATAGGGTTAAATCACAGTTCTAATTCTACAGAGGGTAGATCTGAGTGCTCATGTAGGGTAGATCTGAGTACTCATGGAGGGTAGATCTGAGTGCTCATGGAGGGTAGATCTGAGTACTCATGGAGGGTAGATCTGAGTACTCATGGAGGGTAGATCTGAGTACTCATGGAGGGTAGATCTGAGTACTCATGGAGGGTAGATCTGAGTGCTCATGCAGGGTAGATCTGAGTGCTCATGGAGGGTAGATCTAAGTACTCATAAAGGATCGATCTGAATGCTCATGGAGGGTAGATCTAAGTACTCATAAAGGATCGATCTGAATGCTCATGGAGGGTAGATCTAAGTACTCATAAAGGATCGATCTGAATGCTCATGAAGGGTAGATATGAGTACTCATGGAGGGTAGATCTGAGTGCTCATAAAGGATCGATTTGAATGCTCATGAAGGTTAAGGCTGAGTACTCATAAAGGATCGATCTGAGTGCTCATGGAGGGTAGATCTGAGTACTCATGGAGGGTAGATCTGAGTGCTCATGGAGGGTAGATCTGAGTACTCATGGAGGGTAGATCTGAGTACTCATGGAGGGTAGATCTGAGTACTCATGGAGGGTAGATCTGAGTACTCATAAAGGATCGATCTGAATGCTCATGAAGGGTAGATATCAATGCCTAAAAAGGTTAGAAATCAACCATCACTTACCATGCTTGTCTCAAGTCATAAACTGTACTCGTACTCGTATAACACTTTAGCACTTGATTTTTAATCTGCCTGTAAAACTGATGCTTCAACAGATGTAGATTCAAACGATGAAAATTTGTTTTGTAAACAGATTTTTTATATTATTGTGAACAGGGCTCAGACTCATGAGGGAGGGGGTAGACTTGCTCTGAGCACTTCTATAGTCCTACCTAGTCTACTGCTTGAGTAAGGTTTGCTAACTCTGATGAAGATGAAGACAGCTTTTCTACTTGGTTACTATCTTCTCTTAGTCTTGAATATGCGGCATCACTACTGCAGCACTACCGACTGTCTCTTCTTTTGCGTTGGAAGTTGCAGATTAATAGAGGCTCAGGTGTAAGCTCAGGCGGTGGGGGCTCGCCAACTCAAAACTCTGCCCCCCCCCCCCGAGCGCACACACTTCCGACTGACTAGGGAGGGGGGATGGAGAGTGAGACAATGGCCCAGTCTCACAAGTTTCCTGTCTCTGCGAGACTGAGGGCAGGCAATTTGACGAAAAAAAACTAATTTCGATAAAAAAAGCTACCATAGTCCCAGTTTTATGAAGTTTGAGACTTAATTAGCCTGTCAGTTAGTCAGTCAGTCAGTCAGTCAGTCAGTCAGTCAGTCAGTCAGTCAGTCAGTCAGTCAGTCAGTCAGTCAGTCAGTCAGTCAGTCAGTCAGTCAGTCAGTCAGTCAGTCAGTCAGTCAGTCAGTCAGTCAGTCAGTCAGTCAGTCAGTCAGTCAGTCAGTCAGTCAGTCAGTCAGTCAGTCAGTCAGTCAGTCAGTCAGTCAGTCAGTCAGTCAGTCAGTCAGTCAATCAGTCAGTCAGTCAGTCAGTCAGTCAGTCAGTCAGATCACACAGATAAACCCTCAGTGGTATCAGTTAGCCGAACTGCCGAGTATTGGAATGCAAAGAATTCATTACGGCGCTGTTGCTGGGCGGGCGACGTCCGTCATTCCCCATTGATTGCATCCTGGAGCCGCATTCCCCTATCCGTTAAGGGAGCGGCTCAAACGCGTGGACAGAATTATCTCCAGTGAGATCTGGCATCGGCAGGAATAACGGGGAGGGGCCGTGGCTCGATCTCCAAGCTTGATTGAGGAAGCGAAACAGACGGTAATTCTTGTTTATCAGCTCCCCGCGTTGCCGGGAATTGCGTTTTTGGACTCTTTCTCGATGTAAGGATGAAGAAATTCTCCAAAACTGCTGTTTGTTGTCGGTCTGCATGCTTGCCAACTATTCTGACTCAGTTAATCTTGCATGAATAGTGTGCTCTGGTCCTCGAATGTACTGAAAGAGTGCGATTATGTGTACGCAGTGTCCACCCGTCTGTGCTCATCTTGTGTTCATAATGGTCATAATGTCCACTGCTACTCGTATTATGTTCATATTGTCCAATTTCACTCATTTTATGTTCGTATTGTCCAATTTCACTCATTTTATGTTCATATTGTCCAATTTCACTCATTTTATGTTCATATTGTCCAATTTCACTCATTTTATGTTCATGTTGTCCAATTTCACTCATTTTATGTTCATCTTGTCCAATTTCACTCATTTTATGTTCATATTGTCCAATTTCACTCATTTTATGTTCATCTTGCCCAATTTCACTCATTTTATGTTCATATTGTCCACTTTCACTCATTTAATGTTCGTAATGTCAACTTTCGCTCATTTTATGTTCCTAGTGTCTTCGTCTACTCATTTTATGTTCATAATTTCTACTCATATTCTGTTCATAATGTCCACTTCAACTCATTTTATGTTCATAATGTTCACTTTCGCTCATTTTTTGTTCAAAATGTCCACATCTACTTATTCTATGTACATAATATCCACCCGTCTATACACACCTTGTATTAATAATGGTCATAATGTCCACTTTCCCTCATATTATGTTCATAATGTCCACTTTCCCTCATTTTATGTTCATAATGTCCACTTTCCCTCATTTTATGTTCATAATGTCTACTTCCACTCATTTTATGTTCCTAATGTTTTCCTCTACCGTTTTTTGTTTATAATGTCCACTTTCGTTCATTTTTTGTTAAAAATGTTCACCTGAACTAGTTTTATGCTTATAGCGAGTTTCACTTTCACTCATTTTAGATTCGTGATTTCTGTCACTACTCATTATTCGAATATTATTGTCTGTACTCCTATTGTATCCATAAGTGTCCATATTTATATTCTATGTCAGCATCTAATAAACTTGTGTCAACAATGTCCTATTCTAATCATTGTGTCCACATCTTTGACTGAGTTATAAATCTCCCAGCTCAATAGCATCTCCATCGCTCCTCTTCATCCATCATCTCCACATTATTAATTATTGAAGCAATTCTGTCTGTCTTCTAATCTATCAACTAATCAGCCCCATCATCTACATCTCCAGAATCTAAGTTCATCATTTTCCTGTAGGATTTTTTAATAAGAAAAATTGCCTCTCTGTCTATCAGGCCCCATCATTAAACATTGAAAATGCCAGAGCTATATGCATGCACTGTCATTAAACAGCATTGCATGAGAGGATATTTAGACAGATCAGGTGCGTCTCTGAGAGCTCAGGTGTCCAGCATCTCGGAATTCCAGCAATGTTGCGGCCCCATCGGTCGGTCATTTATTATGCGCAATGCAAAGAAGAAGACAAAAAACGACTGAAGAATATTCAGAATTTCACTTTCATCAAAAAAAGATCCGATCGTCTGTTGAGCAGAGGGGTCCTCAGGACTTCTTAATATTGGAATTCTCAGGCTCGCATTTTCAGCTAAGGCCAATTAGGCTTTGCTAACAATTGGTAAAATGTTAATTATGGTATTATGAAAATGAGCTGGTTAAAATGTCGGTGGAAATATTCGAACAGATTTAGGGACTTTTTGCCAATTAGCAAAAAGAGTAGCGGTGTAGTTTTGGTGCTATTGACAGCCTAGATTTGGCGCTTTTGACAGCCTAGATTCGGCGCTGTTGACAGCCTAGATTTGGCGCTGTTGACAGCCTAGATTTGGTGTTATTGACAGTCTAGATTTGGCGCTATTCACAGCCTAGATTTGGTGCTATTCACAGCCTAGATTTGGTGCTATTCACAGCCTAGATTTGGTGCTCTTCACAGTCTAGATTTGGTGCTATTCACAGTCTAGATTTGGTGCTATTCACAGTCTAGATTTGGTGCTATTCACAGCCTAGATTTGGTGCTATTCACAGTCGAGATTTAGTGCTATTCACAGCCTAGATTTGGTGCTATTCACAGCCTAGATTTAGTGCTATTCACAGCCTAGATTTGGTGCTATTCACAGCCTAGATTTGGTGCTATTCACAGCCTAGATTTGGTGCTATTCACAGTCTAGATTTGGTGCTATTCACAGCCTAGATTTGGTGCTCTTCACAGCCTAGATTTGGCGCCATGGACAGCCTACTCAAAGTTTTGACGCAGCTGAAAATATTCATCACCATCCATGGACGCTGTTTTATGAAACCTGGAATGGAGGTCATCATCAATCCTTGCTCATCTGGCGTCCTGTTGTCCAACTCTTCGATAATATTTTGGCCAATGATTCGAAACTTAAGAGGAAAATATCCCAACAAGAGTGCGCGCGGACGTAGCTCGTAAAATCCCTATACTAGCTTAGCTGGTGCGTTGCCAACCAACCCACCAATAAAACGATAATAAAATTGAGCGAAACTGGAAGGTGAACTCAACCATAAGTCTATCGGCCGCCAGCTTCCTGTGTTTAATTATCCGCAACCCCATCGTGGTGGCCCAAGCAAATTTTTGTTAGGCAAAGTGAAGGGGGCCCACAATGAAGGAGACTTCTTCAGAAAATTAATCCAACCCCATCCGTCAAGTGCGGGCTGGGGGGGGGGCAGGACCAGGGAGTTCTAAGCCCCAAGTGTCTGGATTGGAAACTTTTTTTTTGATTAATGGATTTCTAAGCTAAAACATCTGGACTGAAACTTTCAGATTTTCTTCAATGCACGGGCCTCTAGTAGATATCTGGACTGGAAATGGATTTATCTTTTCATTCATGGATCTTTAGTAGACACTTGGACTGGAAATTGATTAATTTTATTCTTTTACAGATCCTGTTGACTAGGAATGGATTCTTCTTGTTCATTCATGGATCTCCAGTAGACATCTGGACTAGGAATAGATGAATTTTATTCATGGATCCCTAGTAAGCACTTGGAATGGAAAGGGATGCTTCTTATTCATGGATCTCTAGTAGACATGTGCAATCAGTTTCCAATCCAACTAAGCCCAGTTTAGTACTCCTTGACTGGCGTGACTCAGCTCAGTCCAGATGCTTCAACTTCGTTCAGGATTTCAGGTACGCTGGACTTGGCCTCTTGACTGCGATAATATTTGCTCGATTTATCCACGCTTCGGGGCCACCGCGAGTGGCTGAAGCCAAAGCTTCCGAAGTATTCCGGATCGATTCTTGTGCGCAATAAAAACTGATTAATCCACTCCCGGCTGCATAATTAAAACAAGATTTATAGAAAATTTCTTTCTCTGAGGTTTTCACCTTAATTGGGTTATGACTCCCAGTCCAGAGGCTAATCGAAGTCCTTGCGCGTATTAAAGTTATTCAAATTAGATAAACTGAGTGCATGAGATAAATTTCAATGCATGAGTATCTGAAGTTTCAGAATTGGGTGTCAATATTTCCTAGCTAAAATAATTTACCTCATTTATTGTCTGCCACTGTTTCCTAATGTCTCAGTGTCTCAGTGTCTTTTGTCTCAGTATCTTAATGGCTTTGTGTCTCTACGATCAGTGTCTGTCTGTCTGTCTGTCTGTCTGTCTGTCTGTCTGTCTGTCTGTCTGTCTGTCTGTCTGTCTGTCTGTCTGTCTGTCTGTCTGTCTGTCTGTCTGTCTGTCTGTCTGTCTGTCTGTCTGTCTGTCTGTCTGTCTGTCTGTCTGTCTGTCTGTCTGTCTGTCTGTCTGTCTGTCTGTCTGTCTGTCTGTCTGTCTGTCTGTCTGTCTGTCTGTCTGTCTGTCTCTCTGTCTGTCTGTCTGTCTGTCTGTCTGTCTGTCTGTCTGTCTGTCTGTCTGTCTGTCTGTCTGTCTGTCTGTCTGTCTGTCTGTCTGTCTGTCTGTCTGTCTGTCCCGGAGCTCGGTCACCCCAGAGCCGCACTCTTCACTCACGCTCCGATGGCAGCGGACCTCTGCCCCCCTCCCCTGTCCAATCTGTGGTTTATCAGTCACGCCCAGCAATCTGCACTTTCAGAATTGTCACCTCTAGCCCCTACCGAGATTCACTGACTCGAACTTCGAATACGATCTAGTCTGCCTGCACTTTTATACGAGAATCCATCTCGAATTGACGATCTTCCTAAGAGCTAATTGTGCTCGACTAGCAACCTTCTATGTTTCTTGTTGCCCGTCTCTCTCTCGTTGAGTCTCATCTTCGCAAAAAAATCAATCAGAGAAGCGGAGAGGGGGGGGTAAATCAGATTAGCGAGACTCGAAACAAGTTTCCAATCAGATTTTCAATCCAGTTTAAAAGCCGTAGTGAAGGAAGGGCGGGGCTGCCTGAGTCCATTTTGATTAGAGACAATGAGCTTGCTTGGATGAGAGACTGTCAGATGAGAGACTGTCAGATGAGAGACTGTCAGATGAGAGACTGTCAGATGAGAGACTGTCAGATGAGAGACTGTCAGATGAGAGACTGTCAGATGAGAGACTGTCAGATGAGAGAGACTGTCAGATGAGAGACTGTCAGATGAGAGAGACTGTCAGATGAGAGACTGTCAGATGAGAGAGACTGTCAGATGAGAGACTGTCAGATGAGAGACTGTCAGATGAGAGACTGTCAGATGAGAGACTGTCAGATGAGAGACTGTCAGATGAGAGAGACTGTCAGATGAGAGACTGTCAGATGAGAGAGACTGTCAGATGAGAGACTGTCAGATGAGAGAGACTGTCAGATGAGAGACTGTCAGATGAGAGACTGTCAGATGAGAGACTGTCAGATGAGAGACTGTCAGATGAGAGACTGTCAGATGAGAGACTGTCAGATGAGAGACTGTCAGATGAGAGACTGTCAGATGAGAGACTGTCAGATGAGAGACTGTCAGATGAGAGACTGTCAGATGAGAGACTGTCAGATGAGAGAGACTGTCAGATGAGAGACTGTCAGATGAGAGACTGTCAGATGAGAGACTGTCAGATGAGAGACTGTCAGATGAGAGACTGTCAGATGAGAGACTGTCAGATGAGAGACTGTCAGATGAGAGACTGTCAGATGAGAGACTGTCAGATGAGAGACTGTCAGATGAGAGACTGTCAGATGAGAGACTGTCAGATAAGAGACTGTCAGATGAGAGAGACTGTCAGATGAGAGAGACTGTCAGATGAGAGAGACTGTCAGTTGAAAGACTGTCAGATGTCAGATGAGAGAGACTGTCAGATGAGAGACTGTCAGATGTCAGATGAGAGAGACTGTCAGATGAGAGACTGTCAGATGAGAGACTGTCAGATGTCAGATGAGAGAGACTGTCAGATGAGAGAGACTGTCAGATGAGAGAGACTGTCAGATGAGAGAGACTGTCAGATGAGAGACTGTCAGATGAGAGACTGTCAGATGAGAGACTGTCAGAAGAGAGACTGTCAGATGAGAGAGACTGTCAGATGAGAGACTGTCAGATGAGAGAGACTGTCAGATGAGAGACTGTCAGATGAGAGACTGTCAGATGAGAGACTGTCAGATGAGAGACTGTCAGATGAGAGACTGTCAGATGAGAGACTGTCAGATGTCAGATGAGAGAGACTGTCAGATGAGAGAGAATGTCAGATGAGATAGAATGTCAGATGAGAGACTGTCAGATGAGAGAGACCGTAAGATGAGAGAGACTGTCAGATGAGAGAGACTGTCAGATTAGAGAGACTGTCAGATTAGAGAGACTGTCAGATTAGAGAGACGGTATCTTTCATGCTTGGCGTTCTGTTTCCAAGCCTTGGAATTATAAATCGTAAAATGAGTCAAGCCATCAATTCTTATGGGTGAGGCATTCCAACGATCGCAGAACTTCCTGGGCAAGTATAAAATCGGTTCCATTTAATCGTTTGTGCAGTTAAATTTTTCCAATTAAAAATGGCTTCAGCTCGAGATTAATTTCAACGAAATTCGAGTTCAAACTCTGAACGTTTATAAAAATCGGTGAAACTTTTCAGTAACACAGTTCTGTAACACAATCCTGTAACACAATCCTGTAACACAATCCTGTAACACAATCCTGTAAAACAATCCTGTAACACAATCCTGTAACACAATCCTGTAAAACAATCCTGTAACACAATCCTGTAACACAATCCTGTAACACAATCCTGTAACACAATCCTGTAACACAATCTTGTAACACAATAATGTAACACAGTCCTGTAACACAATCCTGTAACACAATCCTGTAACACAATCCTGTAACACAGTCCTGTAACACAATCCTGTAACACAATCCTGTAACACAATCCTGTAACACAATCCTGTAACACAATCCTGTAACACAATCCTGTAACACAATAATGTAACACAGTCCTGTAAGACAATCCTGTAACACAATCCTGTAACACAATCCTGTAACACAATCCTGTAACACAATAATGTAACACAGTCCTGTAACACAATCCTGTAACACAGTCCTGTAACACAATCCTGTAACACAGTCCTGTAACACAATCCTGTAACAGAATCCTGTAACACAATCCTGTAACACAATCCTGTAACACAATCCTGTAACACAATAATGTAACACAGTCCTGTAAGACAATCCTGTAACACAATCCTGTAACACAATCCTGTAACACAATCCTGTAACACAATAATGTAACACAGTCCTGTAACACAATCCTGTAACACAGTCCTGTAACACAATCCTGTAACACAATCCTGTAACACAATAATGTAACACAGTCCTGTAACACAATCCTGTAACACAATTCTGTAACACAGTCCTGTAACACAATCCTGTAACACAATCCTGTAACACAATCCTGTAACAGAATCCTGTAACACAATCCTGTAACACAATCCTGTAACACAATCCTATAACACAATCCTATAACACAATCCTATAACACAATCCTATAACACAATAATGTAACACAGTCCTGTAACACAATTCTATAACACAGTCCTGTAACACAATCCTGTAACACAATAATGTAACACAGTCCTGTAACACAATTCTATAACACAGTCCTGTAACACAATCCTATAACACAATAATGTAACACAGTCCTGTAACACAATCCTGTAACACAATAATGTAACACAGTCCTGTAACACAATCCTGTAACACAGTCCTGTAACACAATCATGTAACACAATCCTATAACACAGTTCTGTAATACAATCCTGTAACACAATCCTGTAGCACAATCCTGTAACACAATTCTGTAGCAAAATTCTGTAACACAATCCTGTAACACAATAATGTAACACAATTCTGTAGCACAATCCTGTAACACAATCCTGTAACACAATTCTGTAGCAAAATTCTGTAACACAATCCTGTAACACAATAATGTAACACAATTCTGTAGCAAAATTCTGTAACACAATCCTGTAACACAATCCTGTAACACAATCCTGTAACACAATAATGTAACACAATTCTGTAGCAAAATTCTGTAACACAATCCTGTAACACAATCCTGTAACACAATAATGTAACACAATTCTGTAGCAAAATTCTGTAACACAATCCTGTAACACAATCCTGTAACACAATTCTGTAACACAGTCCTGTAACACAATCCTGTAACACAATAATGTAACACAATTCTGTAGCAAAATTCTGTAACACAATCCTGTAACACAATTCTGTAACACAGTCCTGTAACACAATCCTGTAACACAATAATGTAACACAATTCTGTAGCAAAATCCTGTAACACAATCCTGTAACACAATCCTGTAACACAATCCTGTAACACAATCCTGTAACACAATCCTGTAACACAATCCTGTAACACAATCCTGTGACACAATTCTGTAACACAGTCCTGTAACACAATCCTTAATAACCCATTCATCGCAATGCTAGTAAAAGCACTTTCCTGTGGAAAAAGATTTGCCTCAAAGAGCTGGCGGTGGCTCTGCAGTGGGGAAATTCTACCTTGAGGGATTTGTGACCCTTCACACCTGCGCGCCTTCATTCGCGTGTTTGCCAAACAAGCAGACTCTCTATTCCCTCATTTCTCCCACTCCTTTGTCTCTTCAATACAAGCAACCTGCGACCTCAGCTATAGTCTCTGAGAATGTGGAAAAATTAATTTTGCCGCGGAAATGTGTTTCTGAATTATTAATCGGCGTATTACATAGTATTCCCTACTCACCTCGGCACGGCTCTAGGAAACGGGTGCAGTGAAGCGTAGGCTGCAGCGGCAGTGAAGTCAGTGCGGCACAAACTGCCTTTAGTAGGCGTGCGCCTCCTCACTTCTTCGAAGTCTTAAAAAAGCTTTTTAGGGAAAAAATAGAGCGTCAATTCCCCGAGAACTAATGACGTAATTGCCTTCACTTTTTAGAAGTCTTCAAACTGTAAGGCATAATGCAGTTAATCCTACTTTTTGCGTTAACTCAATCCTTGTGTGAATCCTTGTGTTTTTGAGCTTTTAGTCAGCGTCCTCATTTGGGATTTTAACACCTTCAGTAATCCTAGTGCGTTCTGTACCCCATGGATAGATGTGTATCCCACGGATAGATCTGTATCCCAAGGATAGATGTGTACCTCATGGATAGATCTGTATCCCATGGATAGATGTGTATCCCATGGATAGATGTGTATCACACGGATAGATCTGTATCCCAAGGATAGATGTGTACCTCATGGATAGATCTGTATCCCATGGATAGATGTGTATCCCATGGATAGATGTGTATCACACGGATAGATCTGTATCCCATCGATAGATGTGTACCCCATGGATAGATGTGTATCCCATCGATAGATGTGTACCCCATGGATAGATGTGTATCCCATGGATAGATGTGTATCCCATGGATAGATGTGTATCCCATGGATAGATGTGTATCCCATCGATAGATGTGTACCCCATGGATAGATGTGTATCCCATGGATAGATGTGTATCCCATGGATAGATGTGTATCCCATGGATAGATGTGTATCCCATGGATAGATGTGTATCCCATCGATAGATGTGTATCCCATGGATAGATGTGTACCCCATGGATAGATGTGTATCCCATGGATAGATGTGTATCCCATGGATAGATGTGTATCACACGGATAGATGTGTATCCCATGGATAGATGTGTATCCCATGGATAGATTTGTATCCCATCGATAGATGTGTACCCCATGGATAGATGTGTATCCCATCGATAGATGTGTATCCCATGGATAGATGTGTATCCCACGGATAGATGTGTATCCCACGGATAGATGTGTATCCCATGGATAGATGTGTATCCCATGGATAGATGTGTATCCCACGGATAGATGTGTATCCCATGGATAGATGTGTACCTCATGGATAGATCTGTATCCCATGGATAGATCTGTATCCCATGGATAGATGTGTATCACACGGATAGATGTGTATCCCACGGATAGATGTGTACCCCATGGATAGATGTGTACCCCATGGATAGATGTGTATCTCATGGATAGATGTGTACCCCATGGATAGATGTGTATCTCATGTATAGATGTGTATCCCATGTATAGATGTGTACCCCATGGATAGATGTGTACCCCATGGATAGATGTGTATCTCATGTATAGATGTGTATCCCATGTATAGATGTGTACCCCATGGATAGATGTGTATCCCATGGATAGATGTGTATCTCATGTATAGATGCGTATCCCATCGATAGATCTGTATCTCATCGATAGATGTGTATCCCACGGATAGATGTGTATCCTCAGAATTCAGCACCCCCTATTTTCCCAAAATTTAAGAAAAAAGCACGCATAAAACAGATCAATACAAGGCAGACAGCATTTTTTTTGCTTTTTCTGCATATTTCTGTTTAAACAACAAGAAAGTCGGCCTTCGATTGTCACGCCATCGAAAGCTAAAAGAGAAAAAGTTGACTCTATCAGGTTTTTTTATCCGATAAGATTGCGTAATCTGCCATCAGAAGTTTGCGTGCTGATCTTGCCGCCGTTTTGCTCCCAAACCCCTGGCCGCGACCCGCCCCGACCTATACAGAATTCTCCCAGGGCAAGATAAAAACTGGAAAAAATAGCCCCGATCAAAAGAATCCGATTTCTTCTCTCTGGAGGTCGATTCTATGCGCCAGGGCTGATTACGCAACAGCCCCAACTCGCAGGAAATCTGAGCGTGTCGCGTGCGATTCTATTGCGAGACCCCTGCAGATCAGCTAATAGAGAACACGGCTGGGCGGTCAGTTAATGAAACCGTTGTGAGATCACGGGCAGGATAGAGAGGGCTTCGATGCGTTAAAACGTTTTCTTTTTTAGGTAAGCTTTTAGGGTGCTGAGCAGGTAGCTTTGGAACCACAAGACAGACAGACAGACAGACAGACAGACAGACAGACAGACAGACAGACAGACAGACAGGCAGACAGACAGGCAGACAGACAGGCAGACAGACAGGCAGACAGACAGACAGACAGACAGACAGACAGACAGACAGACAGACAGACAGACAGACAGACAGACAGACAGACAGACAGACAGACAGACAGACAGACAGACAGACAGACAGACAGACAGACAGACAGACAGACAGACAGACAGACAGGCAGACAGACAGGCAGACAGACAGGCAGACAGACAGGCAGACAGACAGACAGACAGACAGACAGACAGACAGACAGACAGACAGACAGACAGACAGACAGACAGACAGACAGACAGACAGACAGACAGACAGACAGACAGACAGACAGACAGACAGACAGACAGACAGACAGACAGACAGACAGACAGACAGACAGACAGACAGACAGACAGACAGACAGACAGACAGGAAGCTGGCAGACACAGCAAGACACAGTCTGATACAATCTGACGCAGCCTGACAGTCTGACGCAGCTTGACACTGCCTGACACAGTCTGACACAGTCTGACACAGTCTGAAACAGCCTGACACAGCCTGACAAGAGCCGACACAGTCTGACACAGTCTGACAGTCTGAAACAGCCTGACACAGTCTGTCACAGTCTGACACTGTCTGACACAAAAACCTAGCAGACACAGCATGAAATTCAGGTGAGCAGATACAGCAATCAGAGCAAGAACTCACTTCTCCATCACAAAGCCATGATCAGGTTGCCTCCGCTTTGCCATTTAGCTGGGCAAATTCCGATCCTGAGGATCAATCCCATTGCGAGTCTTCTGCATTCACTAGCAGCATTGCCGCCCGATACACTCAGCAGATTTCAGCTTGCTTTTTATTCATTCATACAAAGCATTCATTCCTTTAGACTATTCAGAATCCGAATATTCACTTTGTCAATATGACATCCGCTAAGGTCAACCCTAAGCTGTTTGAGCTGTACTGCAGATCTGCACTGAACAGACACAGATCTACACTGAACAGACACAGATCTACACTGAACAGACACAGATCTACACTGAACAGACACAGATCTACACTGAACAGACACAGATCTACACTGAACAGACACAGATCTACACTGAACAGACACAGATCTACACTGAACAGACACAGATCTACACTGAACAGACACAGATCTACACTGAACAGACACAGATCTACACTGCATTGACTGCATACTACGTAGTAGCATCCAGGTAGAATCTCGCGTGCTTACTAATTTTTAAGTTCCCTAATTAACCTGACAGATTAGTCAGTTGCCAAGCTTCTCTCTCACCTTGTCCGTATCCTAACAGTTGGTTTGACCATCCAGGCACGGAGGCACGTCACGTGACTTTTTATATAATTGACGTCAACCCATGGATTGGCAATAAAAACTTCTGACTACCGCTCCCCCATTGTGCATCTGAGAGTTTAATTTTATGGAATTATTTTAATTGGAACTCTTTCGATAAACTTAATCGTATGCAGCAGAAGCAGAGCCTGTCTATCAACATTTCTAATCACTGAACTAACTAGCCAACTTTGCCTCAAGTACTTCTGCAAGGCAGGGAGCATCGCTTCAAAGGAATTCATTTTATGTTCAACTAAATAATGCACTGCGTCGACAGCTTTTCTTAAACGAATACGAAGGCTTGGAAAGTTTTTTGGAAAAGTGCAAATTTACAGTTCAAGCATTTCGCATTGGCCCCAATGCATATCTGTTTTCATTTGTTTGCCTGAGTGCCTGTCTGTCTTAGTGTCTGTCTGTCTGGTGTCTGTCTGTCTGTCTGTCTGTCTGTCTGTCTGTCTGTCTGTCTTAGTGTCTGTCTGTCTTAATGTCTGTCTTAGTGTCTGTCTGTCTGGTGTCTGTCTGTCTGTCTGTCTGTCTGTCTGTCTTAGTGTCTGTCTGTCTTAATGTCTGTCTTAGTGTCTGTCTTAATGTCTGTCCTTGTGTCTGTCTTAATGTCTGTCTTAGTGTCTGTCTTAATGTCTGTCCTTGTGTCTGTCTTAGTGTCTGTCTGTCTTAGTACCTGTCTTAGTGTCTGTCTGTCTTAGTGTCTGTCTTAGTGTCTGTCTTAGTGTCTGTCTGTCTTAGTGTCTGTCTGTCTTAGTGTCTGTCTGTCTTGGTGTCTGTCTGTCTTACTGTCTGTCTGTCTGCCTGTCTGTCTGTCTTAGTGTCTGTCTTAGTGTCTCTCTTAGTGTCTCTCTGTCTTAGTGTCTGTCTTAGTGTCTGTCTTAGTGTCTCTCTTAGTGTCTCTCTGTCTTAGTGTCTGTCTTAGTGTCTGTCTTAGTGTCTGTCTGTCTTAGTGTCTGTCTGTCTTAGTGTCTGTCTTGGTGTCTGTCTTAGTGTCTGTATATCTGTCTGTCTGTCTGTCTGTCTGTCTGTCTGTCTGTCTGTCTGTCTGTCTGTCTGTTTGTCTGTCTGTCTGTCTGTCTGTCTGTCTGTCTGTCTGTCTGTCGATCTGTCTGTCTGTCTGTCGATCTGTCTGTCTGTCTGTCTGTCTATCTGCATGCCCCACCTGTCCCCTATTAGTCTGTGTTGCAGCCCCAGTGCCTCATAGGCAGCTGTCAATTAAACTCATTTCGCATTGAGCCGGCCCCCTCTTTCCCATCTGGCAGTGCAGGGAGAAGCGGGAGCAGTCACGTCTAAAGGTGGGACGCGAGCTCCCCACAGAATCCAACTGAGCGGGCCAATAGCAGTGCAGCCGGAGGTGAGCAGCCGCAGCTTCTGGTCCGTCACCCTCCCCCCAAGCCCCAGGACTGGTTTTGAGCCTATAAATTTTACACTGCGCCAGCATCTCCGCTGACCATCAGCATTCCTTAGTGGGAACAGAGGTCCACATCCTGCCTGACTCCCAGTGTGGGCGATTCTCTCTACACCGCAAGAGCTTCATCATCGCCCCCTCTAGAGCCCCCGAAAGCCCTGCGCTCTCAATAATTCAACAGAACTGCAGACAACTTCTCTTGTCCAGGAGTAAACCAGAGAGATAGAGTGAGAACAGACAAGACAGACACAAGAGCCATCAACCCACGCACTCGCGAGTCCAGCCGCACTTCTCAAGCTGCAAGAGCTGCACAATGCCTCATCATCAGCATCATCATTGGCGGCACCCATCGCTTGGCCATTGTCAGTGAGCATCGCAGATCTTTCTCGGCAAAGCAGAAACCTGTGTTCCCCTAGAATTCGAAAAAGCGAGGCCAGCATGTCTGCTTCTTGTTTTTGGCGCCAGCTGCTTCAGTTGTTAGCTTTGCTATTTCTGCTTTCGGCACTTCTAGCAGCAGCGACACAGCAGCAACAACAACAGCAACAGCAGCAGCAACAGCAGCAGCAACAGCAGCAGGAGCAGCAATCAGTAAAGCCGCTGCCAATTCTCACAGCGGCCGAGCAGAAATTCCTGTCTCACGGAATCCACATCGGCCAGAGCAATTTGAGCTCAACTGAAGCTGAGCACACTGTCACGGTCAGTCAGAGAGTTCTGCTGCGCAATCGGCGTTCGTTCGAGAGTCTGCGCCGCCTGATGAAGCGCGGCCAGCTGCAGACTTATCTGCGGAGTCTGGCCTCGGTTGGTGACAGGCCAGAGGACCAGCACTGACCCGATCCCCTCATCTGTCCAAGTCTTCGTTGTCTTCAAAGAACTACATTGCGTGGAATTTCGAAAAAAAAGTATTGTTTCAATGTGTTACTGTGCAACCCTGGCTAAATCCCATCCCGCTCTCTGACAGTTGGTGAGGATCTTTATTTTAAGTTGCTCCCCATGGGAATTACCTCTATTGCACAGTCTCATTCTCTTAGTCAAGTAATTCTCTGTTCAATAATTTGTTTGGTCTTGAGTTCAAATGTCCTAATGATGATTGGCATTTAATTTGGTCAGAGTCAATTGGCAATATGCTTATCAATATTTGATAATCTAGTTAATGACTTGAGAAGTCATCTGAAAATGTAAATTTTGACTTGTTATATTATTAAACCATTTCTGCCCTCATAGACCTCCCTTACTGTTCTAGATTGTCGAAATCCTGTGAAGTTAGATCCATAATTAGCCTCCCAGATCCTCAGTTGCTTGGTCAACCTCCCAGATCCTCAGTTGCTTGGTCAACCTCCCAGATCCTCAGTTGCTTGGTCAACCTCCCAGATCCTCAGTTGCTTGGTCAACCTCCCAGATCCTCAGTTGCTTGGTCAACCTCCCAGATCCTCAGTTGCTTGGTCAACCTCCCAGATCCTCAGTTGCTTGGTCAACCTCCCAGATCCTCAGTTGCTTGGTCAACCTCCCAGATCCTCAGTTGCTTGGTCAACCTCCCAGATCCTCAGTTGCTTGGTCAACCTCCCAGATCCTCAGTTGCTTGGTCAACCTCCCAGATCCTCAGTTGCTTGGTCAACCTCCCAGATCCTCAGTTGCTTGGTCAACCTCCCAGATCCTCAGTTGCTTGGTCAACCTCCCAGATCCTCAGTTGCTTGGTCAACCTCCCAGATCCTCAGTTGCTTGGTCAACCTCCCAGATCCTCAGTTGCTTGGTCAACCTCCCAGATCCTCAGTTGCTTGGTCAACCTCCCAGATCCTCAATTGCTTGGTCAACCTCCCAGATCCTCAGTTGCTTGGTCAACCTCCCAGATCCTCAGTTGCTTGGTCAACCTCCCAGATCCTCAGTTGCTTGGTCAACCTCCCAGATCCTCAGTTGCTTGGTCAACCTCCCAGATCCTCAGTTGCTTGGTCAACCTCCCAGATCCTCAGTTGCTTGGTCAACCTCCCAGATCCTCAGTTGCTTGGTCAACCTCCCAGATCCTCAGTTGCTTGGTCAACCTCCCAGATCCTCAGTTGCTTGGTCAACCTCCCAGATCCTCAATTGCTTGGTCAACCTCCCAGATCCTCAGTTGCTTGGTCAACCTCCCAGATCCTCAGTTGCTTGGTCAACCTCCCAGATCCTCAGTTGCTTGGTCAACCTCCCAGATCCTCAGTTGCTTGGTCAACCTCCCAGATCCTCAGTTGCTTGGTTGCAACCTCCCAGATCCTCAGTTGCTGGGCCACCAGCCTCCAAGATCCTCAGTTGCTGGGCCAGCCGCCCAGATCCTCAGTTGCTGGGCCAGCCGCCCAGATCCTCAGTTGCTGGGCCAGCCGCCCAGATCCTCAGTTGCTGGGCCACCAGCCTCCCAGATCCTCAGTTGCTGGGCCACCAGCCTCCCAGATCCTCAGTTGCTGGGCCAGCCTCCCAGATCCTCAGTTGCTGGGCCAGCCTCCCAGATCACCAGTTGCTGGGCTTCCGCCTTAACCCTCCCGGAATCTCGGGTTAAACTGTAAACGATAAAGTTTCAGTAGCAGATTATCCCAAAACGCTGTAACTGCTATACTATCAACTGCTTTAATCTCGATTAGCGATCTTTTACGAGTAACAATAAATGACGCCCAATAATGTAATATTTTATTTTTTCAGCCGTACGTTGGCATGCGATGCATACAGTTGAAACCACTCTGCAATAAAAGTAAATATATGACTCTGCAGTTTCTGTAAACTACTCAACGTAAAATCTTGGTGTCTATTCAACCGTGAGCCAGCAAACTACTCGTAAAGCACCCATTATAAGCAATCTATCAACTAGATTTACAAGCATCATAGCTACAGTCCAGCTAAACTGCCCCGGGAAGTCAGAAGAAATTCTCAAAAGAAAATTACATTTGCTGTCCGGAAAGCGGAAAGCAGAAAAGGAAGAGTGGATGAAGCAGAAGAGAGGAGGCTGCCGAGCCTGAAAGATGAAAGAGAAGAAGAGTGTAACGGTTGCCAACCGGCCTTTGCCAGAACACTAATCGATATGTGATTAGCGCAGGATTCCCAATGCCCCCCCTTGATCGGAGTTCCGCAACAGCCATCGGGTCCGCCAGGCAACCTACCTGTCTAGCTAGTGGTCGAGATGAGATATAGAAATAATAACTTGAGCAACCCGGCTGAGTTCCCTGCCCAGGATGTCTAAAAATAGTGGACGAGACGGAGCTGCAGCAGGCATTGAATCAGAACTGAGTGGGTGTCTGTTCCATGCCTGAATCTGGATCATTTGAATTATTAATGCACTCACTGACTGCAGATGCAGGCTCAGTCAATGGAGCCAAGTCGTGTCCAGGCTAATTTTCTAGTTTCAGTCTAGGCAGAGGTCAGAGGATTCAGATCAAATATAATCTATGGTAGTAAAATACACACTCCGTTCCGGTCGGCTATGGTAAGCAGAACTTTTAGAACCAGATCTTCCCAGTTTTTTTACTAGATTACTAGATTTTACTAGTAGTTTAGATCTAGATCTAGATTTTCTGGTTTTCCCAGCAGGCTGTTAGGGCTGCATGTGGCCGTCCATTCAATCGACGCCGCCCATGCAGCGGTTGTAAGTCAAAGCTGAGCGGCACTTCTGCTTAGTATCTTAGTATCAGTATCTGCAGCCGTTGCTCCACCTCGGGCGATTGGACGGAGTGGAACTTTTGATGCTGCCTTCTTTGTGTCCAGCAAATACGTTTTTAGACCGCTTTCCTTTCTTTCAACAATCTTTGCAACCAGCACGGCACCCTTGCGCATGAAGCCGACATCATTGGGCGGCACATTTAACTGCCTGAGCTCGTATGGTGCAAGTCAGATCAGTATCTCGATCCAGAAGGACTTGGCCAACTGATAGGAACCAAACCACTTGTCGACAAAAATGCCTTGGTCTAACAGATCTTGGCAAAGCTCGACAACAATTTTTTCGCTGAATGACAGGTGTTCGCTTTGTGGATCTACATCAAATCTACGATTCTCCTCTGGAGTAGCATGAACTCGAAAGTTACAAGTAGCTTGTTTCAGACTCGCAAGCACAGTACAGCTTGATGCCGTACCTGGCGCGCTTAGTTGGAATGTACTGCTTGAAGCCTAGTCGTCTTTGTAAAGAACTAACAACTCGTCAATACTTATTTCTTCCTCAGGTCTGTAGATGTTCATGCAAATTGCAAATTGTTAAAAAATGGACGAATCTTGTACAACGGATCACCAGGTGTGTGATCCTCACGGCAATTATAAAAGCGAAGAAAGCCGAGCAATTGCTTGAAGCGGTCTCTAAAGAGCGCCTCATGTGCTTGAAAATATGGCGTCGAGTGGTAGCTGTCAGTACTCCAGTAATCATTCATTTCAGTCTTCTTGTTGCTGCCCATGTATAGGTACATGCCAATCAACTTCTTGACTTCATTTGCGCTACATTCGTTCCACTGTGACAAACTTAAATGCGAAAAACATCAGCATCCAATGAATGAATTGCTGCCCAGGCTCTACGGTTAGTCCACTTAGCCAGGTCTTCAAACAACGAATCAGACAGGAATAAACCTAGGAAGAAGGAAGTTGTGTGCAGGCACTATTATTCCAGGATTCAGGCCAGGTGTTCCGAAAAACTCGATGTCTGTCGCCGATGCGTCGTTCTCAATCCCAACGATAGCAGGCCGCCATGACAACTCATCAGCATTGTCCAGAACACTGATAAGAGGTCGTCCTCGTCGTCCGATGTCATGAGTTCCTGAGACACTTCGTCCGCTTAAGCCATTTCAAGCACTTTAAGAACTGGTTTTAGTTTTTGACTCAAACCAGACTGAGACGGATTAAGTATAGGGAACAAAAACTTAAGGAGTCCAAGAACCACTGTAGTATAAAGCGGCACTGTATAAGCTGTTAAAAAAGCTAGACGAGTGAGGAGACAGATCAGCTTCTCTGTTTGAACTGACTGCGGGCTAGGAAAAAGCACGTTTCTTATACTGTTTGTGTTGCCCATCCCTCTTGTACAGGGGACCAGTGTGCTTTCAGTCTAGAAACAGGCTACTTAGATGTACAGTTTTGTTTATTTTTCTACACTATTCGGCTGAATCTATTGATAAGCACTGCTTACCATCCGACTGGAACGGAAATGATCAAAATTTAGGCCAACTTCTGAAGTGGTTTTAAAACTCAGTCAGCATTATTGTTTCTTTGTTGTCTGCAATGGACACTAAAAAGCCCCCGTTTAGGACAGATGGACACTATAAGATGGACACTATAAGATGGACACTATATGATGGACAGTTTGAGATGATAATGGACACTATATGATGGACAGTATGAGATGGATACAATGGGATAGACACCATGAGATGGACAATATGAGATGGACACTATGAGATAGACACTATGAGATGGACACCATGAGATGGACACCATGAGATTGACACTATGAGATGGACACCATGAGATTGACACTATGAGATGGACACCATGAGATAGACACTATGAGATGGACACTATGAGATAGACACTATGAGATAGACACTATGAGATAGACACCATGAGATAGACACCATGAGATGGACACTATGAGATTGACACTATGAGATGGACACCATGAGATTGACACTATGAGATGGACACCATGAGATAGACACTATGAGATGGACACTATGAGATAGACACCATGAGATGGACACTATGAGATAGACACTATGAGATAGACACTATGAGATAGACACCATAAGATGGACACTATGAGATAGACACCATGAGATGGACACAATAATATGGACACTATAAGATGGACACTATGAGATGGACACTATGAGATAGACACCATGAGATGGACACTATGAGATAGACACTATGAGATGGACACTATAAGTTGGACACTATAAGATGGACACTATGAGATGGACACTATGAGATGGACACTATGAGATAGACACTATGAGATGGACACTATGAGTTGGACACTATAAGATGGACACTATGAGATGGACACTATGAGATGGACACTATGAGATAGACACTATGAGATAGACACTATGAGATGGACACTATGAGATAGACACTATGAGATAGACACCATGAGATGGACACAATAATATGGACACTATAAGATGGACACTATGAGATAGACACTACCCAGTGGGGCAGATTTTTGGGGCGTAGGGTCTGGGCGGCATGCGCGCAGGTGTCGCCCCGGGCGCGGCTCGATTTTCCTATCCCCACCTTGTACGCTCGGGCGCCGGTGTGGCGCATTGCTGATTTAACCTTGTTTTATTATGTTTTTAGTGGCGTTTCGTGAAGGAAATGTGATTTGTAACGTAAAATAGTATCTTCCACTTTTCATTTGAATAATTTTTTCTGTTTAAACGAAGTGTAAAATTCCCTACAAACGCGATACAATTTTTAAATTTTCAATTGCTCTTTCTTAAGCGAACTTATGTTAACTCGTCCTATGCCACTGGTAGTAGGATAAAAAGATGTGCTTCAGACATCGATTTTCAGGTACAGAAAAATATTTATTTTTAAGCGTGTGTATTTCTCCAGCTTATAAGTCGAGAGTAACTAACAAGTTCGCAATTGTTGTGTATTCGCAATTAAGCTATATTCGAGCTATGTAGGTGTTAGCTACTTTCGGGTAGCTAGCTACTGCTAATTGTTTATTCATTCGATTAAGGTGAGTGCCGAAAATTGGACTTTCCAAGTCATATTGACTTGACTTTCGACTTTTTAAGTCAAAATTGAACAAGTAAATTTGTATACGTATAATCCCAGTGGAAAAAGAAAATCTGGCGACTCGGGGCGACGGTCGCCCCGAGTCGCCTCGCGTCAGGAATAGTATATAGGCTAAAATGTTTTGCTTCAAAGCGTCTTCGATCGTGTTTCGGAATAACAGGTATTTAGGAAAAATTATATAATTCTTCATTTACTGTATTCTGATTTTGCTGTCCCTACTGATAATCCGCTCCAAGTTCGCCCACCGGACGCCATGCACCCTTAGATTTAGCATTCGCAATTTCTATTGTGGCCTTAATTTATCATGCGCAAGGAATTGTTCCAAATGGTATAAATTGCATAGAGAGATTCCATTTTGAAAGCTACGGGTAATATGTGCACCCGATTTTAAGTACGTGTAAAAATTTATCCTGGCCTTCACAGAAAATTGTGATGTTCTTTTTATATTTTTCCTAAACCCAGGTCCCACCTCATCCCCGCACTCAGATATGAGATTGTACACATCATTAGAGTGTGTCAGTCGGTGTCACCCGCAGAAAGAATCGTGTGTCTAGCTTAATCTGCTTTCCAGATATTCGCAGGCGGAGATTCCGGAAAATTCCTATACATTTAAATGGGGAAATCCAGGAAAATCAATCAGAAATTGCCAAGCTGTATCAATAGACTCAGATATGAGATTGTACACATCATTAGAGTGTGTCAGTCGGTGTCACCCGCAGAAAGAATCGTGTGTCTAGCTTAATCTGCTTTCCAGATATTCGCAGGCGGAGATTCCGGAAAATTCCTATACATTTAAATGGGGAAATCCAGGAAAATCAATCAGAAATTGCCCAGCTGTATCAATAGACTCAGATATGAGATTGTACACATCATTAGAGTGTGCCAGTCGGTGTCACCCGCAGAAAGAATCGTGTGTCTAGCTTAATCTGCTTTCCAGATATTCGCAGGCGGAGATTCCGGAAAATTCCTATACATTTAAATGGGGAAATCCAGGAAAATCAATCAGAAATTGCCCAGCTGTATCAATAGACTCAGATATGAGATTGTACACATCATTAGAGTGTGCCAGTCGGTGTCACCCGCAGAAAGAATCGTGTGTCTAGCTTAATCTGCTTTCCAGATATTCGCAGGCGGAGATTCCGGAAAATTCCTATACATTTAAATGGGGAAATCCAGGAAAATCAATCAGAAATTGCCAAGCTGTATCAATAGACTCAGATATGAGATTGTACACATCATTAGAGTGTGTCAGTCGGTGTCACCCGCAGAAAGAATCGTGTGTCTAGCTTAATCTGCTTTCCAGATATTCGCAGGCGGAGATTCCGGAAAATTCCTATACATTTAAATGGGGAAATCCAGGAAAATCAATCAGAAATTGCCAAGCTGTATCAATAGACTCAGATATGAGATTGTACACATCATTAGAGTGTGCCAGTCGGTGTCACCCGCAGAAAGAATCGTGTGTCTAGCTTAATCTGCTTTCCAGATATTCGCAGGCGGAGATTCCGGAAAATTCCTATACATTTAAATGGGGAAATCCAGGAAAATCAATCAGAAATTGCCAAGCTGTATCAATAGACTCAGATATGAGATTGTACACATCATTAGAGTGTGCCAGTCGGTGTCACCCGCAGAAAGAATCGTGTGTCTAGCTTAATCTGCTTTCCAGATATTCGCAGGCGGAGATTCCGGAAAATTCCTATACATTTAAATGGGGAAATCCAGGAAAATCAATCAGAAATTGCCAAGCTGTATCAATAGACTCAGATATGAGATTGTACACATCATTAGAGTGTGCCAGTCGGTGTCACCCGCAGAAAGAATCGTGTGTCTAGCTTAATCTGCTTTCCAGATATTCGCAGGCGGAGATTCCGGAAAATTCCTATACATTTAAATGGGGAAATCCAGGAAAATCAATCAGAAATTGCCAAGCTGTATCAATAGACTCAGATATGAGATTGTACACATCATTAGAGTGTGTCAGTCGGTGTCACCCACAGAAAGAATCGTGTGTCTAGCTTAATCTGCTTTCCAGATATTCGCAGGCGGAGATTCCGGAAAATTCCTATACATTTAAATGGGGAAATCCAGGAAAATCAATCAGAAATTGCCAAGCTGTATCAATAGACTCAGATATGAGATTGTACACATCATTAGAGTGTGCCAGTCGGTGTCACCCGCAGAAAGAATCGTGTGTCTAGCTTAATCTGCTTTCCAGATATTCGCAGGCGGAGATTCCGGAAAATTCCTATACATTTAAATGGGGAAATCCAGGAAAATCAATCAGAAATTGCCCAGCTGTATCAATAGACTCAGATATGAGATTGTACACATCATTAGAGTGTGTCAGTCGGTGTCACCCGCAGAAAGAATCGTGTGTCTAGCTTAATCTGCTTTCCAGATATTCGCAGGCGGAGATTCCGGAAAATTCCTATACATTTAAATGGGGAAATCCAGGAAAATCAATCAGAAATTGCCCAGCTGTATCAATAGACTCAGATATGAGATTGTACACATCATTAGAGTGTGCCAGTCGGTGTCACCCGCAGAAAGAATCGTGTGTCTAGCTTAATCTGCTTTCCAGATATTCGCAGGCGGAGATTCCGGAAAATTCCTATACATTTAAATGGGGAAATCCAGGAAAATCAATCAGAAATTGCCAAGCTGTATCAATAGACTCAGATATGAGATTGTACACATCATTAGAGTGTGTCAGTCGGTGTCACCCGCAGAAAGAATCGTGTGTCTAGCTTAATCTGCTTTCCAGATATTCGCAGGCGGAGATTCCGGAAAATTCCTATACATTTAAATGGGGAAATCCAGGAAAATCAATCAGAAATTGCCAAGCTGTATCAATAGACTCAGATATGAGATTGTACACATCATTAGAGTGTGTCAGTCGGTGTCACCCGCAGAAAGAATCGTGTGTCTAGCTTAATCTGCTTTCCAGATATTCGCAGGCGGAGATTCCGGAAAATTCCTATACATTTAAATGGGGAAATCCAGGAAAATCAATCAGAAATTGCCAAGCTGTATCAATAGACTCAGATATGAGATTGTACACATCATTAGAGTGTGCCAGTCGGTGTCACCCGCAGAAAGAATCGTGTGTCTAGCTTAATCTGCTTTCCAGATATTCGCAGGCGGAGATTCCGGAAAATTCCTATACATTTAAATGGGGAAATCCAGGAAAATCAATCAGAAATTGCCAAGCTGTATCAATAGACTCAGATATGAGATTGTACACATCATTAGAGTGTGCCAGTCGGTGTCACCCGCAGAAAGAATCGTGTGTCTAGCTTAATCTGCTTTCCAGATATTCGCAGGCGGAGATTCCGGAAAATTCCTATACATTTAAATGGGGAAATCCAGGAAAATCAATCAGAAATTGCCAAGCTGTATCAATAGACTCAGATATGAGATTGTACACATCATTAGAGTGTGCCAGTCGGTGTCACCCGCAGAAAGAATCGTGTGTCTAGCTTAATCTGCTTTCCAGATATTCGCAGGCGGAGATTCCGGAAAATTCCTATACATTTAAATGGGGAAATCCAGGAAAATCAATCAGAAATTGCCAAGCTGTATCAATAGACTCAGATATGAGATTGTACACATCATTAGAGTGTGCCAGTCGGTGTCACCCGCAGAAAGAATCGTGTGTCTAGCTTAATCTGCTTTCCAGATATTCGTTTTTCAAAGGCGGAGTTTTTATTAATTTGTTTATTTTTATTTATTTTCAATTTCGCGCTGCAGGCGCTGATTTGTTGCCCTGCAGCAAATACATGTGTGCAAAGCAGTAAAAACCAAAAGTAAGAGTAAAAAAATAAGCAAAAAAGTGCAAAATGTGGATGGGCCAGATACCATTGCTGCTTCCCACTTAAAAAAGTGGGGGAAGCCATGCCTTACTGTCCTCGCCCCGTTTCTTCACCTATAATTTGGATTTAATAATAATTTTTAATTTTAATTTTAATTTTAGATTTAATTTTTAGTATATTTTCATTGACAATTTACTGTCTCTTTGCATGCCCACAAACGGTTTCTGACGTTGGGTTGTAAATTACAGAAACAATATGCATGGTAAGAATAGAGAATATACTATGAAAATGAAGCATTTTTGGAAGTGCTGTGTTTGTTACAGGGGCATTGCAATCAATATACATACAAACATACATTCGTGCTTTAAGTGTGCTGCGTTCGAGAGCAGTAATTTGTCTACTCGTGTACACACAAAATTCGCAGTATACTTCTAATTGAAATATAATTTTGCATTACTCAAAAGTAACAAGGGCGAACCTCGTTGGACTCACAAAAGTGCTGACTTTTTCCCCTCTGCTTCCTAACTGGCACCAAAGATGCTATCTTTAGAAGAACTCCTTTGCTTTGGGGCCCAAATCTAAGTTGATATTGCTATTCCCATGGCCTCAAATTTTTGACATCTACTCTGCCCCCCCCCTGTATCTATCTGCCCTCATAAGTATGAGCACCGAGTGGCAAAATTTATCAAAGCAGAAGCTTTACAACTTTAAGTCAGAGGCAGTCTAGTTGTATGTGCTATCAGAATAAAAAGGGGATACTTGGATTGGGCCTGTCCAAGGAATCCTCTATACCTATTTCTACCTTTCCTTTTAAATCTTGTAAAAGAAGATTTCTTTGAAGCATTTCTAGAGAAAGGGCTTCGGTATAGACGATTCATTAGCCTGTCACCACTAGCCCTGTCCCAGGGAAGAAAGCCTGGAGTGGAGTGAACAAAGAGGCAAGCCTGGGAAGGGGGCACTAAGGGTCCCATAGTATTTTTTGCCGTTGGGCAGATGTTACCTCTAGTCAAGCTCGCAAATAAAGTGGAAGAATGCTTTATAATATTTAGACTAAGCTAAGCTGGTCTGTGATTTAGACTGATGAAACGAGCACACACAACAAACTGGGGGCTGAGTGGGGGGTTGTGGCACAGACCATATAGAATATAGACTGCGAATCTCGGGGGCCTGCCCAGGCGCGTTGTGGGACAAAAAACAACACAAAAATGGTCCTTCCCCCAAAGCCCCACTTCGATCGATATGTGGTACAAAAAATTAGGCTGTCTCTTTTCTAGCGGGCCAGTGCTTGAAATTTACTCAGTATAAAGGGTGTTAAAACCCCCGGGGAGGCAAAAAAATAGTTCCTTGCAAAAAGGGGAAGGACTATTTTTGTGTTGCTTTCTTGTCCCACAACGGGCCTGGGCAGGCCCCCGAGATTCGCAGTCTATATTCTATATGGTCTGTGGGTTGCAGGAGGCTTGAGAGGGGAGGGAGTGAGGGAAAAAAGGAAATAGAGATCTAGAACTAGAACCTAGAAACTAGAGAAGAGAAGAGAAGTAGAGAAGAGTTCTAGATCTCTATGGAAAAAAGCACACTCGAAAACAAGCTTGTAAAAGAAACTAGCTTGGGCGTGATTGTACCCAATACGAATGATTTATGTGATAACTCGAATATGAAATTGAATGCTACAGTGCTTCTCAGTCCCAAATATGAATGGTATGACTGCTCTGGTTCTCACTTCTCAGTCCCTGATTGAACCAACTTTGACTCTTGCCTTCGTTGATCGTTATCGCTCCCTTCTTTCTTTTCACAATGAAGTAAGAAACACAGCGAACACTCCCAGTGCACAGTCACTGCGAACCCTGGACATTGACAAGGCTTATATTCGTTATTTTGGGAGCCAGACTCCACACTGTAACGTTTCTGGCCTGGCCCACAAAGGCAATAAATCACTTCTAAATAAAGAAGTTTGTGGAAACATATCTACATATTTACGCATGGATCGAATGGATTCAATAGTCAAATAGGTACGCCATGTCTGTTGTGTAGTAGAATTGAGGCAGCGATTCAACAAAGCGAAACAAACTCACTTACTCACTCACTCTTGTTCACTTATTCTATTTCTTTTCCCCATATAGACAGCTATTTTGAAAGCAACATCGATACATCACATCAATGAGACTTTTTTAGCACAGCAAATCTGCATACATTTGTGTATAAAAATATAATTCTCATTTTCGTTAGCGCTTTGTTTGTGCTACAGGCCATCTGGTCCTAAAGCTTCTGGGAGTTCTTTGCCTCATAAACTGAAGAGTTGTAGGTCTTTGTTCCAAATATGATATATGGAGAGCGGGAGACTGATTCAAGGAGATCTAAATATATAAGTATTTTCTAGTTCAAGATTTCTTTGACTGATTATATCGTGACCTGAGCGGCGGACCCGCATTTTTTGGTTTATAGCTGCCGCGGGCGTCAGCCAGGCAAGCTCTGGCAATGCGCGGTCTCTTGAAATATCCTAGTCAATCTGGACTTGCAACCAAATTCTGATTGGGCTTTTTCCTCAAGCTGGGGCCTGGCAAACTGTGGGAAGGGATGCGGGTTGAGGAAAAGGCAATGCACCGACTAGCTATGCTGCATTTGCATATGCTATACGAAACTATAGCTTTTTCTTTTCGTAATTTTTTCTTTTGAAACGTGGAGCAAACAACCCAGCAAGTTTAAACCTGGAGTATTTGTGAATAGAAGATGCATGGAGCATGATCAATTCAAATGCAGTAGTAGCTAGCTACCTTAATAGCCAGACACAAATAACATACAGAAAATAACCTACGTAGAAATGCATACAGGATTGATAGATAAAAAACATGTAGTTAGAGTTTATTGAGACAGCGGCTTCGGTCAGGTCGCTAGACTTGCTGGACGGGATCGCAGCGCTCGCAGCTTTAGCAATCCTGAACACTCTGCCGATAGAAGAAGCGACCTGTAGATGGATAAGGAGCAAAAGTCTATAGGCTATAAGTCTAAAACTATAGCATATATATAGTATATATTATTTCTTTCTTTCTAGATTTATTATCTTTTTTTAAACTAACGCTCTATTTACAGAAAAATATGAATTAGAGAGACTTACATAAAGCACAGAAACGGCTAATCGTTTTGCCCTGTCATGGGAATGACGTTATAGAATTCGCCGTCGGCTTCAGAAGCCGCCAGTGTAATATTCTTCGGAAGCAACCAACATTTCCGCTCCGGACGGCCAGTTGCGATTTCGGATGTAACCTGATAAATCCCAATCCCAAGTTCCAGTGAATTGAAGGGATATGTGTACAGATTATCGCATGCCTGAAGCACTCGGCCAGTCACCATGCCATCGGATTTTACTTCATCGATAAGAATAAAAGTTGTCCCAATGATGCAACAATTGTTTCCCTTCTTCGTGCTAAATTCCAGAGTCGTTTTAGTAGGCTCTCTGAGATACATGTTCCGTACTTTTAAAACTTGCCGGACTGAATGAGCAGCAAGATGCCTGGTGACTTTGACCTTTCGCTTGATGGCTCCCAAATAGTTTTCATATGCAAAAGTACTGAAATTGTTTAAATTACCCAGTCTTCTAACAAACTGGTCAAGATGAAGAAGTGCGTGGATGTTATAACTAATTGACTTCTGTCCAAACAGTTTCGACATCTGCTCAACAAATACCTCGATGCAGCTTTTTGCAGAATCCCACATATTTGCATGTCTTTCCGCTGAATAGCAGTATACAGCGAAGTGCAGGAGGAGAAAATTTTTGTAGAATTTTTCTTTAAGATATCCCTTGAATATCACAGGGCCTAAATATAGGATAAATTGTCTAAACTCCGTCGCCTTAAAAAACCTTAAGCACTTATCAATACGGCGTGGTCTTCTCTGGAAGTTTGATGGCGTCCAGCTGGCAATTGCGGCAATGTAGTCAGACAAAGGCTTCATATGCCTGCGACCGAAGCGACAGCCTCCTTCTCCAAAGTAATAGTGCATTAGCTTTCTTACTGCTCCCAGACAAACAGCATGTTGAAAGTCTAACGGAAAACAGTTGACGAAGTCTATGTTGGGCAAGCACAGAAGTGGTGATTTGAGGATTGCACCTGTAGCATCTCTTTTTAGATTGTCCTCTAATAGGGAGCGATAATCTTTTCCGCATCTACTCTGACCAACGGTTACGGAAAAAGTTACTCTCCCTTCGGCACGAGAACCCACAGCTCGACAATAACTACACCCCGAGTAGCTTGTGTGACCCATTGTACACATCAAAAAGCTGCGCGCAGGTGTATCAACAACAAAATAAATTGTGGAGAACATTATGCTGACCTTCTCGTTGATTTTCACTGGACCAGATAGAAATCTTTTCGCTTCTTCGCAAAACTGTTGCAGGTACTCTTGTAATGGAGGCTTTCCAGAGCCAGCCCATACAGCCACTGGAAACGGCTTTGCGAATGCGGATTGAATCTTCATAAGCAATGGCCACAGACCAAAGAGACTGGATCTATATAGTGGAATTCCATCACTGTTTAAAAATGCGTCGAATTTGTACACCTTTGTTGGACCTTGATGCTGCAAATTTTCTGGTCGAAGGGTCAACAAATTTTTTGAAAGCAGCAGTTGCAGATTCTCTAGAATGGACACATAGCGAAAGTGCCCGTCTCCCATGGCCAACAAGTCCCCAGTAGGACAGTCTTCTCTAGCCAGTCGTTCGATCTTGGTTACGGACTTTGAGACAGGCAAACCAATGTCGCATAATCCGGCTAACAGAAAAGCCATGGCGTCACGAGAAATGTTGTAGGTCGTGAAGAAAAGCACAAGCAGTGCCTCCAGCTTCTCTTCCAATGGCCGATTATCCTCATCCTTGTCGTTCTCCATGTCTTCGTCACTTTCACTTATCGACTGCAAGTCGTCGAACTCTACACCACCGAAATCTTCTTCATTGTCTCCTTTAACTTCCTGGACACTGGGCTCAATAGAGGCATACTCTAGTGTTTTGCAGTCTACGTCACAGTCATCGCAGTCATCATCTTTAAATAATGCTAGCAAACGCTTGCTCGTCAATCGTCTCACTTTCCGAGAAGCCATCAATGATGTGGCCAAAATCGAATGATAAATTAAGTGAAAGTAAATTATGGCTTTAGTAAAAATGCAATCAAGCAATCAACTATAAATCAACTACAACTATCTAACGGTCAAGCTAACTCTCAAGAATTATTCATTGGCATTGGTTGCGGAATATTCACAACCGACCAATGAGAGGGCAGGAGAATTCGCTTCCCAATTCTCCCCCTAGCAAAATATATTTTCAGTCCCACTCCGCCACCAAATAGTAAGCTTTGATTTTCGTGTTGTTCACTGAGTCGCAAATAGGCGTTTAAAATTTTATATTTCCATAATCAGACTTTTTTCAAAATTTGCCACATTATGAAATTTCTAGTAATTTTCGAAGCCGACAGGCAGGTTATTGAAGTGACAGAAGCAGAGGTACAGCTACTTCCTTGTGTATTAAAAAATCCATCGGTAGCCGAATTGCTACTCTTGAAGGACAGTGAAGAGAGGTGGCACTGCGAAGCGAAGTACGAGGGAAAGTTCTTCACAGCTGAAGTCCTTCAGGTCAGTTGCTTTTTTACTTTCAATTTCATCTCCTCATCACAGTTTGTTGATATCTGTCTCATATCATCTCCGTCTTATCAGACAGCAGTCAGTCAGAAAAAAGTAACATTTATTTTTTTAAATGAAAAACTTACAGGTGATTCTGCACAACTATCTGGAGCCTCCGAGCCTACGCTTTGCCCGAGACCTCGTGTCCAGAAAGCGGACAATCGCCGAAGTCATCCGCCAAATTAGACCAAGAATATTCTCGGCTGATGACATGCGACAAGCACGACGTAGCTTTCAATGTGCAGTGAGTTAATACATTTTTTCTTAATTTGTAAACCTCCCTCACTCTGACCCTCTTCAGCTCTCCCTCTCAGAGACAAGAAGTTAAAGATATTGCAGTGCTGTGTCGCAGTCTGCAGACTGAAAAGCTAGTGTACTTTATTCTCTAATTTTATCTAAATTAACAGGACATGTCCTTCGGTTCCGCTTCCGACACGGATCACTTCTTCAATGGTCGGAAAGAAGCAGCCGTACAGTTGCTTCCGTTGCAGCTACCCGACCAAGCTATGCCTGAGACGGTGGCAAAACTTTGTCCACTGCCAGCTGCTGCAACATCACCAGCTGCATCCACCATCCCGAAACCGGCTAACAATGCATCAGTAGCAGGAGCGGCGCTCGCAAAATTGGCGGCAGCTAAGGCGGCAGCCGCTGCAGCAGCAGCAGTAGCGAAAGCAGCAGCAGAAGCGGAAGCAACAGCGGAAACGGAAGCAGCAGCGGAAGCGGAAGCAACAGCGGAAGCTGAAGCAGCAGCGGATGCAACAGCGGAAGCGGAAGCAACAGCGGAAGCTGAAGCAGCAGCGGATGCAACAGCGGAAGCGGAAGCAACAGCGGAAGCTGAAGCAGCAGCGGATGCAACAGCGGAAGCGGAAGCGGAAATGGCAGCGGAAGCGGAAGCAGCAGCGGCAGCTCAAGATGGCACGG
This sequence comes from Macrostomum lignano, assembly GCA_002269645.1. Classification (NCBI taxonomy): domain Eukaryota; kingdom Metazoa; phylum Platyhelminthes; family Macrostomidae; genus Macrostomum; species Macrostomum lignano. The sequence goes on from NIVC01000659.1 coordinate 380,475, forward strand.
CTGCGGCGGCGCCAGTGAACTTTGGGCGCTTCTCTGGTAAGGCCGTCAAAGGCCTTGAACAGCAAATTCAGTCCCTACTAGATTTTCCACTGGAAAGCAATCGCGGCATCTTGTTTGTTGCTCTGTCGGTCCTTCGCGAGACTGCCCTGAAGTTCCAACAGATGGAAGCCCGGCAGAACCGATGTTTAGCCGAGCTGTCCACTGTCAAAGAAGAGCTGCAGCTGCTGCGGCTGACTATAACCCGGGGCCAGCAGCCAACAGAAGAGGAAATAAAGTTCTGGCCCATCGCTTCATGGGAAGCATATGTTCAGTACGCTCAGAATGCGCCTGCAGAGTGGACGTTAGAGTTGGTGAGTACATTACTTATATAGTAATAAATTTTAATTCCGTTTCTTACTTCATCAGAAATCAACCACTCAAAACCAACAGAAAAAAGTGCTGCCGAGCCGAAAAATGAGGACTGCCGCAGATACGATGCGATCTATGATCGACACCTGCTTGACTGCGGAGATGCAGGCCGCAGTCAATTTCAGCGGACAAGGCCTGCGGGCTAAGTGCAGGGAGGCTGGCGTGCTGACTGAGCTGTCCGACTCAGCCCTTGGGTTCAAGTTCGTTCTGCTGCAACATGTTCAAGGTAAGAAGCGGCCCGAATTCTGTTACTTTTGTTATTGAATTTCTTCAAAATAGTTTTATTTAGTGTAATTAAATCAGGTACTCAGCTAGGATTTATTGAATGAGCAATATTAAAAAATACTGAATTTCGCCAAAGTTTGACGTGTAGGAAATCCTAACCGAAATAGTCTACTATTAGCAGTAGCAACAACTTGTTCAAGTTATTCTTTCACATAAAAATCACTCAGATGTTGCCACGAGCATTTACGGCGTCTCGATGGAGGCAGGCACTTTGACACTGCCTTTCGTGAGCAATGCCTGCCGCGAGATTCTGCATCGAGGCGTCGACCGATTGTCGAAGAGGTCCCATCGACGGCGGTCCGACAATCCAACTGACGGTCCCTCTGCATCTGCGACTGCTTCCAGTTCAAATGTGGGAAGTTCATCCATCAGCCGCCTGCGTCTGCTAAGCAAGACGAATTCGCCGGCTGCTAATTGCTTGATGGCTGTCGCGGCGTCTGCCTCTCCGACGGCTTCAGTGATGCTAGCCAACACAAGTTCGCCAGTTGGCTCCGCTTCACACACACAGCCGAAGAGACCTGGCTCACAGCTCGCCAGTCGTCCGCCGCAAAAAAGACTTTCTTTGCACCGACCTCACCGAAGTGAATATGAACTGATGGAGTTGTCGGATGACGAGGCTTCGGACATTATGAACGAATTTAGTGGTCTTTAAAAGCCAGCATTCTCTTCCTTTATGTAAATATCTCTATATTTGTTCGACTATTTTTTTGCTTATTTTTATTTCCATTGAAATTTTGAAATTTGTACAGCGACAACATTATACTATTTATCAAATCATTTCGGTTGCTATCTTGCATTTGCATTGCAGTGCATACTATGTATGTTATACGATAATGTTTTTAACGATAATTTACATGAATTCATCAGCAAACTAATTCAGATTTAATTACCAATAAATATGAAGCTAAATTTATATCTACACAGAGATTGGAAGCTAAGAAATAGTTTATATTTTTGTCTATCTTTGATATGAAATTCATATATTGAAAGGATGGACGCTTAATTTGTACGAGTATATACTAACTCGAAGTGCATGGGTGGGGAATGGAGCAGGATGGCGAGCTGCTGGTGGGAATTTCTACAGCCTAAAATATTTAAACGCGAATGACGAACGACATACGGCACACCCTACTTATAGTAGAGTAAAGGGAATTTATCTTCATTTTTTTTCTAGAAAGCGCCCGGCGCTATCCGGGGCGCCATCGGGGCGGTTGGACACAGAATGCGCCCAGGCGCAAGGTGCCCGACTGCTGGGCGTAGGATCTGGCGAACATTGGGGCGCACAGAAAATCCCCACTGGGTATGAGATGGACACTATGAGACAGACACTATGAGATAGACACTATGAGATGGACACAATAATATGGACACTATAAGACGGACACTATAAGGTGGACACTAAGACAGACAAGCAGTTGGACTGAAACTGCTTAAAAAGAAGATTAAAAGCCAACAAAGAATAACTTTCTTCATTTCTAATCCCATATCCAATCTTCAAGCTCTCTTAAAATCCGATCTCTCCACAGCATATCAGTTTCATCAGAAAAAAATTAAATTCGCGTCACTTGTTTTACCATTCGGTGTCAAGTCAGAGCGGAATGATTTGAAGGTATTAACGATAGGAAAATTTAGTTTTCAATTATTCTAATTGCTAGACTGTTTTTTCCGAAAAAAATGATTTTTTTAATTTCCGGAAGACAATCGAGGTTTGTCGGCCACGATGAAAACAAGGCTGGAAAAGATGAAGATTTGATTATTTGAGTTTGTTTTTTGGTGCTGAGGGGTTGCCTGCCGACCCTGAGACCTGGTGGCTATATCTCAAATTAAATATTTTTTCCATAAAAAACAATAGGCTTACCTCCGATAAGCAGACAGACAGACAGACAGACAGACAGACAGACAGACAGACAGACAGACAGACACCAAGACAGAAAAACAGACAGACACAGAAAGACAGACAGACAGACAGACAGACAGACAATAAGACACTAAGACAGACAGACAGACAGACAGACAGACAGACAGACAGACAGACAGACAGACAGACAGACAGACACACAGAAAGACAGACAGACAGACAAACAGACAGACAATAAGACACTAAGACAATAAGACACTAAGACACTAAGACAGACAGACAGACAGACAGACACCAAGACAGAAAAACAGACAGACACAGAAAGACAGACAGACAGACAGACAGACAGACAGACAGACAGACAGACAGACAATAAGACACTAAGACAATAAGACACTAAGACAGACAGACAGACAGACAGACAGACAGACAGACAATAAGACACTAAGACAATAGACACTAAGACAGACAGACAGACAGACAGACAGACAGACAGACAGACAGACAGACAGACAGACAGACAGATACCAAGACAGAAAAACAGACAGACAGACAGACAGACAGACAGACAGATACCAAGACAGAAAAACAGACAGACACACAGACAGATAGACCGGATGTCCCAGAGCAATGAAAATAAATGGTATTTCTGTTTCACTAGCATACTGGCAGTTCGTCCCGCCGTGTTCCCTTCCTCTAACATTTTTCTAAGTTGAAAAGCACCAAGATTGACACTCATACGCCGGTAGACCAAATCGATGGCTTTAGTTGTGAGCTTGTGCCGACGGCGCGTGAACTTCATCCACGCTTGGCTGAACATTCAAACAAATGCGAGCGAGCTGCAGAATCGCAATTGTGAAATTCAATATGATGAGACTGCATTTTCAACTGGACTAAATTCAGGTTAACTACAGCGATCCTTTGATCTCAAAGCAGTGACAGGTATTGCGAAAAAACAAAGCAAAAGTCGGCACACAGGCACAAGTTCACAACTTAACAACTTACACGCACTTATAGCATGTACAGGACAGCATTGATTTGATCAAAGTCAGGAAAGTTCAAACTCTGTGCTTTGTGGGTTGGCCTTCACGGGCGGGATTATTTTTTCCGCCCAGCCGAATCGAACTTGGGGACTCTGGGTGACTTTTACATTCTGAAATATCATCACTGACGAAAATGAATAAAATATTCCACGAGTCACGTTTAGTGGCACAAAGAGAGACACATAGAGTGACACAAGAGAGACATTTGAAGAGACACAAGAGACTCTTGGAGAGACACAAGACAGACGCAGGAAGAGACACAAAGAGACACATGAAGAGACACAAAGAGAGACACATGGAGTGGCACAGGAGAGACACATGAAGAGACACTTGGAGTGGCACAGGAGAGACAAATGAAGAGACACAAAGAGAGACACATGGAGTGGCACAGGAGAGACACATGAAGAGACACAAAGAGAGACACATGGAGTGGCACAGGAGAGACACATGAAGAGACACAAAGAGAGACACATGGAGTGGCACAGGAGAGACACATGAAGAGACACAAAGAGAGACACATGGAGTGGCACAGGAGAGACAAATGAAGAGACACAAAGAGAGACACATGAAGAGACACAAAGAGAGACACATGAAGAGACACAAAGAGAGACACATGAAGAGACACAAAGAGAGACACATGAAGAGACACAAAGAGAGACACATGAAGAGACACAAAGAGAGACACATGAAGAGACACTTGGAGTGGCACAGGAGAGACAAATGAAGAGACACAAAGAGAGACACATGGAGTGGCACAGGAGAGACACATGGAGTGACACAAGAGAGACACATGGAGTGGCACAAGAGAGACACAGAAAGAGACACAAAGACAGACACATGAAGAGACACAAAGACAGACACATGAAGAGACACAAAGAGAGACACATGAAGAGACACAAAGAGAGACACATGAAGAGACACAGAGAGACACATGAAGAGACACAAAGACAGACACATAAAGAGACACAAAGACAGACACATGAAGAGACACAAAGAGAGACACAGAAAGAGACACAAAAAGAGACACATGAAGAGACACAAAGACAGACACATGAAGTTACACAGGAGAGACACATGGAGTTACACAAGAGTCAACCATGAGTCTGAGACTCCTTAACTTTTCTTCAAAAGTGAGACAACGCAATGCTAACAGAGAACAAAGTCGGTAAATTTAGCAACAAAATTCCAAAAGTGCCAATATCCATCAGTGAAACCCATTAGGGAATTATAATAATCTCAAGAGTCATTCAGTTCTCAATATCCATCAGCTCGCCAGGTGAAATCATATGCGGGCTAAAAAGAATTGAGATTTTTCAAGAGTCCAGCTACTTTCCCTGCTCGAGCCAGTGAATCAGTCAGTCAGTCATTTAAAAATAGCTGCCACTTGAAAGCCGATCAATTGACGCGGGCACCTTTGGGCTGAGCAAGTCGACCCGAGAGCAATTAAGCTCCCCCCCTCCAGGGTCATAAAAGCTTTCAATTTTATAATGGAGACGGTTGAGCGTTATCAAGTTTCAGTCAAAGCTATTAAGAGGGCTTCGAACTCGCTTTAACAGGCCTTGCTTCACTCCTGCGATTTTCTGTGAAGTAGATTGATTTAATATTGCTGCACTGGCACATTGGCATAAAACCCTGGAAAAACTGATTGATAAACGCTAGATAAACCATAGATAAACATTAGATAAACACAAGATAAACCCCAGATAAACACCAGATAAACCCTAGATAAACACTAGATAAACCCTAGATAAACACTAGATAAACCCTAGATAAACTCTACATAAACACTAGATAAACACTAGATAATCACTAGATAGACACTAGATAAACACTAGATAAACCCTAGATAAACTCTACATAAACACTAGATAAACACTAGATAATCACTAGATAGACACTAGATAAACACTAGATAAACACTAGATAAACACTAGATAAACCCTACATAAACACTAGATAAACCCTAGATAATCACTAGATAGACACTAGATAAACACTAGATAAACCCTAGATAAACTCTACATAAACACTAGATAAACACTAGATAATCACTAGATAGACACTAGATAAACACTAGATAAACCCTAGATAAACCCTACATAAACAATAGATAAACTCTATATAAACACTTAGATAAACAATAAATAAACACTAGAAAAAAACCCTAATTAAACCCTAGATAAACCCTAGATTACATTAGATGAACACTCGATAACCACTAGAAAAACACTACATAAACCCTTAAGTAAACACTAGATAAACCCTGGATAAACACTAGATAAACACTAGATAAAAACAATATAAATACTATAGAGACACTACATAAATACAAGATAATCACCCTAACCAGTGGCTCCAGTAGAAAGTAAAAAATCAATCAAGACTCCAGCGAGTTGCCCAGCTTCAGGTAATTAAACTAGCCGACATCACTCCGCACCCAGTGCGCACAGTTGATGTCCAAAAACAGCTTCATTAATTATTAATTTATATACGAGCTGATACGAAAGCAGCTTTCCTGAATTCTCATAGCAGCTACCTGCCTGTATCGCTGTCAATACACCTGAACGGAGTAACGCGATATACGCGTGCTTATAATTACTTGGAGCGCGTCATCGATATATGGCAGAGAAGCTGCGCATTAAGGAGATGCCTGCATGAGAAACGGTTGCAGGGTACGCCTTTTCCCTTCTCCCCCCCCCACCCTCGCTGCTACAGCGGCTGACTTTGTCCAAGAGAGGTAAAGCAGGAGATTCTGCTTCTACTGATGATGATCGATTTTCGTCCCCACCCTCCTGAGGCGATCGATTTCACAAACCAAGCCACGGATCCGCCAATGTCCGTCCGCTTCCCAGACTTCTGAAGTGTGGCAACAGCAGTCAAGCTATAATGCCAATTTCGATGCTCAATAATATCATTCAATTGACATTTCAAAAAACAGTATTTTATTGTTTGTTTATCTACTAGCGAAAATGTTATTAGCACTCAGGTGAAGTTTCAGGTTCGTGAAGTTTAAGGTTGAAGAAGTTTAGGGTTTGAGAAGTTTCAGGTTTGTGAAGTATAAGGTTTGTGAAGTCCAAGGTTTGTGAAGTTTCGGGTTTGAGAAGTTTAGGGATTGTGAAGTTTAGGGTTTGAGAAGTTTAGGGATTGTGAAATTTAGGGATTGTGAAGTTTATGGACTGTGAAGTTTATGGACTGTGAAGTTTAGGGTTTGTGAAGTTTAGGGTTTGTGAAGTTTCGGGTTTGAGAAGTTTAGGGTTTGTGAAGTTTAGGGTTTGTGAAGTTTCGGGTTTGAGAAGTTTAGGGTTTGTGAAGTTTCGGGTTTGTGAAGTTTAGGGTTTGAGAAGTTTAGGGTTTGTGAAGTTTCGGGTTTGTGAAGTTTCGGGTTTGTGAATTTTAGGGTTTGTGAAGTTTAGGGTTTGTGAAGTTTCGGGTTAGTGAATTTTAGGGTTTGTGAAGTTTAGGGTTTGTGAAGTTTCGGGTTTGAGAAGTTTAGGGTTTGTGAAGTTTAGGGTTTGTGAAGTTTCGGGTTTGAGAAGTTTAGGGTTTGTGAAGTTTCGGGTTTGTGAAGTTTAGGGTTTGAGAAGTTTAGGGTTTGTGAAGTTTCGGGTTTGTGAAGTTTCGGGTTTGTGAATTTTAGGGTTTGTGAAGTTTAGGGTTTGTGAAGTTTCGGGTTTGAGAAGTTTAGGGTTTGTGAAGTTTAGGGTTTGTGAAGTTTCGGGTTTGAGAAGTTTAGGGTTTGTGAAGTTTAGGGTTTGTGAAGTTTCGGGTTTGAGAAGTTTAGGGTTTGTGAAGTTTCGGGTTTGTGAAGTTTAGGTTTTGAGAAGTTTAGGGTTTGTGAAGTTTCGGGTTTGAGAAGTTTAGGGTTTGAGAATCTGAAGGTGTTAGACAGGGGAATACTCATGCAGACAGGGGGTGTCTTGGGGAACTAGACTTGGGAGTTAAAACCCCAAAGACTAAATAAAAGGCTTTCAAGCGACCCGCCAAGCACTGAAACTCAGCCAGGACCCCCTCTGCTCCCTGTTGCGGGAGGTGGGAAGCCAAAAACTGGGAAGCGTGCCCAGCCTTCACCATCCTCAACCCCCGCCCCCTCTAGATAAAATCCCCCCAGATACATGAGCGCACTTAGCAACCGCCACAGGGACTCAAATTTCGTTGCTATAAAAGTTAATCCGATTTCCACTCGAGTAGCTGCGGGGAGTCTCCATTCGGCTCAGCCGTTCACCCCAAAGTGCGGATTGAAAGAACAAGTTCGATGGAGGGGGGTTGCTGCAGAGGCTTCAGAAAATGAAATTGCTGCTGCTTCTTGGAGAAAAAAGGATCGATCTTACCGGATTCTTTTTGAAGCTTACAGTTGAGACAGAGGCTTGGTTGAGAATGGATTGCGCGCTTTGAGTTGTTTTGGTGGAGTGCTTAGTTTAATCTTTGATCCAGTCCGATTTGTTGCTACAACTTTAATCTAATTTATTCTTGGATCTGATCTCTATTCTAATCTACTGATCTAATCTTTCACTTAATCCCTTATCTAATCTACTGGTCTAATCTCTGATCTAATCTCTGATCTAATCTCGAATCTAATCTCTGATCTTATCTACTTATCTAATCTCTGATCTATTCTTTCACTTAATCTCCGATCTAATTCACTGATCTAATCTACTGATCTAATCTATAATCTAATCTACTGATGTGAACTCTGGCCTACAGATCTGATCTCTAACGCAATCTACTCACCTTGAGCATTTCTGTTCTAATACTGTTCCCATCATCTCTCCTAGCGCATTGCACTTCTGCTGTTGCTGAACCTGTTGGTTGGTTAGCAAGACGGCTGGCACATCCGGTACGCCATCCCCAGACCGGAAGAGAAGCGAGAGGATGATCCCTGCCGCAGAAGCGAATCTTTCCCAGCCGATTCTTCACGATAATTGACGGCTCCAGGAAAAAACAGGCATGCGCGGTGTTTGCCCAGGTAACTCGTCCGTTATTTGCAGACAGAAACCGGCATGGGGGGAAAATTAACTGTTGACCACCTCGAGCAAACAAAAGAAGTCTTCCTTCTCTGCTTTGACTTGCTGACACTTCCGCTTATCCGACCGCGCAATCGTGTCTCGCTGCTTTTGCGGTTCTGTTTGCTCACGGCTGTTGATACAGGATCAGCGAAAGCAGCAGAGTGTGCACATTTTTAAGATTCATTTTTAGCTGCTTCAATCACTTCATTTTTGCGGGTCTAAAAGGCAATCAAATGAGTCAGCTTGTTTGTAAAAAAGGCTTTATTCGTTTCCTTTGAGTCTGTATTCGTCAAAAACAGCCAATCTCTGAGTCTGTATTTGTCAAAAACAGCCAATCTCTGAGTCTGTATTTGTCAAAAACAGCCAATCTCTGAGTCTGTATTTGTCAAAAACAGCCAATCTCTGAGTCTGTATTTGTCATCAAAAACAGCCAATCTCTGAGGCTGTAATTTTCGCCATCAAACTTACACTTAGCTGTTTATAACTGTCAAATCAAAGCAAAATATCAGATCAAATAGAAGGCAACATAAAATACGAAAGGTAAGGAAAATAAATTTGCATTGACAAGCGCAAAATAGTGTCAAAGGCGCGCACCGTCTACTCACCGATAGTAGATTGATTAGAAAATATACATCCAAACATATTTTTCTATCCTGGTAGCAGTGAAAACGAAAAAAATCAGTGAAAACAGGTTACATTATAGTGTGTCAACAGGTAAATCAATTGAGTATAAAAGAAGCATCAAATTCAGGTAATTACGAACGTGTTAGGAAAAAGTTACTTTATAAGTTGACGAAAGAAACTGGCATTTCAAAAATTACATGCAGTCAAGACAACTTCTTTCTGGCAGAAACTAATACCTGTGCTACAGTCACTCCACAGACAGGTCTGTGCTGCAGTCACTCCACAGACAGGTCTGTGCTGCAGTCACTCCACAGACAGGTCTGTGCTGCAGTCACTCCACAGACAGGTCTGTGCTGCAGTCACTCCACAGACAGGTCTGTGCTGCAGTCACTCCACAGACAGGTCTGTGCTGCAGTCACTCCACAGACAGGTCTGTGCTGCAGTCACCCCACAGACAGGTCTGTGCTGCAGTCACCCCACAGACAGGTCTGTGCTGCAGTCACTCCACAGACAGGTCTGTGCTGCAGTCACTCCACAGACAGGTCTGTGCTACAGTCACTCCACAGACAGGTCTGTGCTACAGTCACTCCGCAGACAGGTCTGTGCTGCAGTCACTCCGCAGACAGGTCTGTGCTGCAGTCACTCCGCAGACAGGTCTGTGCTGCAGTCACTCCGCAGACAGGACTGTGCTGCAGTCACTCCGCAGACAGGTCTGTGCTGCAGTCACTCCACAGACAGTAGGCTGCAGTCACTGCACAGACAGTAGGCTGCAGTCACTGTACAGACAGGTCTGTGCTGCAGTCACTCCACAGACAGGTCTGTGCTGCAGTCACTCCACAGACAGGACTGTGCTGCAGTCACTCCACAGAAAGGTCTGTGCTAAAGTCACTCCACAGACAGTAGGCTGCAGTCACTCCACAGACAGGTCTGTGCTGCAGTCACTCCGCAGACAGGTCTGTGCTGCAGTCACCCCACAGACAGGTCTGTGCTGCAGTCACCCCACAGACAGGTCTGTGCTGCAGTCACTCCACAGACAGGTCTGTGCTACAGTCACTCCACAGACAGGTCTGTGCTGCAGTCACTCCACAGACAGGTCTGTGCTGCAGTCACTCCACAGACAGGTCTGTGCTACAGTCACTCCACAGACAGGTCTGTGCTACAGTCACTCCACAGACAGGTCTGTGCTACAGTCACTCCGCAGACAGGTCTGTGCTGCAGTCACTCCGCAGACAGGTCTGTGCTGCAGTCACTCCGCAGACAGGTCTGTGCTGCAGTCACTCCGCAGACAGGACTGTGCTGCAGTCACTCCACAGACAGTAGGCTGCAGTCACTGCACAGACAGTAGGCTGCAGTCACTGTACAGACAGGTCTGTGCTGCAGTCACTCCACAGACAGGTCTGTGCTGCAGTCACTCCACAGACAGGACTGTGCTGCAGTCACTCCACAGAAAGGTCTGTGCTAAAGTCACTCCACAGACAGTAGGCTGCAGTCACTCCACAGACAGGTCTGTGCTGCAGTCACTCCACAGACAGGTTTGCAGCAAGTGTCGCTAATGCATTGCCGGCATAAAGTCAGACCAGCCTCGGCAGCTGGTACTGCTCCAGCCGCTGCACGAACTCCGGCCAGCCCCAGACGATGCGGTAGGGCGCAGGCAGTTGGCGACATCGAATCCGCTCCCGCCGCTGCTCCCAGCTGTCGCAGCACCTGAACAGCGGGCTGGATCGAACGCACACATGGCTGAGAACTTCCCGACCGTCGCCAGCGTGGCCCAGTCTGTTTGGTATTTTCTCGCGAATCAATTGCAAGATGAAGTGACTAAAGTTTGGCGTCAGATGCTCCGGCTGTTGATTATGATGAAGCTGCTGAACCGGTCTCTCCAGCATCCGGGTCAGCTGGGTCTCGGAGAAGTGTCTCAACGGGTAGCTGCCGGTTCGCAGGACAAACAAGGTCGCGCCGAGGCCGTACCAGTCCACGGTGTGGTTCATGTGCATGGTGACCATCCCATCGCTGTCAACGCTATCGCGGCCGCCACTGCCGTGGTTGCGGAAGGCGTCCTCGAGTTCTGGCGGCCACCAGCCGGCTTCCAGCATGGCGAAATGTCGGGCATCATCGCGGAATTTCTTCGGAATTTTCAGCCAGCCCGCAGCCGCTTGGCGCCGATTTGAAGTTTGAAAAGACTGAAGAAAGGAGAATTAAATTTATTAGTTTCAACTTCGCCTACTAATAGTAGTAAGAACAGCAAGCTGGCACATACTGTAGCTTTTAGCAGCCCAATCGGGCCTACATGCATTGAATTCAATATAACGTGTGTTTGCCAAAGCAATGAAGCTTTTGTCTTATGACACAGATACTAGAATAACCAGATGGGCCACTCAGGCATATATACTTAGCAAAACAGCTTTCTACTTTCAGTTCAGTAGCAAAGAAGAATACATAAGCTATTCTATAAAAAAGGCTGCTGAAATGGCAAATAAGTTCAGAAGCCAAAGCTAAGCTTGCTAATTGGTTCAGCAATGATGTACATTGGCCAGTCCACTGAAATGTACATGGCAGCTTTAGGCTGGAATTCCGATAAAGGCAATAAAAATTGGGCGGGTTGGGCGGGGGCAGTGTGGAAGAGAGCGGTTGAAGGGGTTAAGCTGGGGGTGAGTTAAGTGCCAAGAAAGTAGCCTTGGGACTGAAGGAGAGATGAGAGATACGGGATGAGAAAAGAGAGGAGAAAAAAAATAAGAGGAGAGAGGAGATTTGAGATAAAGAGAGAGTAGATGAGTGATTAAGGGAGAGAAGAGATGAGAGATAAAGGGAGAGACGAGATGAAAGACGAAGAGAGAGAGAAGAGATGAGAGATGAAGAGAGAGAGAGAGAGAGAGAGAGAGAGAGAGAGAGAGAGAGAGAGATGAGAGATGAAGGGAGAAACGAGATTAAAGACGAAAAGAGAGAAAAGATGAGAGATGAAGAGAGAAAGAAGAGATGAGAGATTAAGGGAGAGATGAGATGAAAGATAACGTAAGATGAGAGATGAGAGACGAAAGGATCGAGAAGAAAAGAGACAGATGATAGGAGTGAAAAGAGACGAGAGACCAGAGAGGTAAGAGCTGAGAAGAGACGCAAACCTTAAGTGGTGAAGTTCCAAGGCCCCAAGAGGTAGATAGAGAGGCTTTTCGGACCGGAGTTGCCAACCCCTGCATCAAGACTGAAGAGACGCAGCTGAAAGCATTTCAACAGGTAAATCAATTGAGTATAAAAGAAGCATCAAATTCAGGTAATTACGAACGTGTTAGGAAAAAGTTACTTTATAAGTTGACGAAAGAAACTGGCATTTCAAAAATTACATGCAGTCAAGACAACTTCTTTCTGGCAGAAACTAATACCTGTGCTACAGTCACTCCACAGACAGGTCTGTGCTGCAGTCACTCCACAGACAGGTCTGTGCTGCAGTCACTCCACAGACAGGTCTGTGCTGCAGTCACTCCACAGACAGGTCTGTGCTGCAGTCACTCCACAGACAGGTCTGTGCTGCAGTCACTCCACAGACAGGTCTGTGCTGCAGTCACTCCACAGACAGGTCTGTGCTGCAGTCACCCCACAGACAGGTCTGTGCTGCAGTCACCCCACAGAAAGGTCTGTGCTGCAGTCACTCCACAGACAGGTCTGTGCTGCAGTCACTCCACAGACAGGTCTGTGCTACAGTCACTCCACAGACAGGTCTGTGCTACAGTCACTCCGCAGACAGGTCTGTGCTGCAGTCACTCCGCAGACAGGTCTGTGCTGCAGTCACTCCGCAGACAGGTCTGTGCTGCAGTCACTCCGCAGACAGGACTGTGCTGCAGTCACTCCGCAGACAGGTCTGTGCTGCAGTCACTCCACAGACAGTAGGCTGCAGTCACTGCACAGACAGTAGGCTGCAGTCACTGTACAGACAGGTCTGTGCTGCAGTCACTCCACAGACAGGTCTGTGCTGCAGTCACTCCACAGACAGGACTGTGCTGCAGTCACTCCACAGAAAGGTCTGTGCTAAAGTCACTCCACAGACAGTAGGCTGCAGTCACTCCACAGACAGGTCTGTGCTGCAGTCACTCCGCAGACAGGTCTGTGCTGCAGTCACCCCACAGACAGGTCTGTGCTGCAGTCACCCCACGGACAGGTCTGTGCTGCAGTCACTCCACAGACAGGTCTGTGCTACAGTCACTCCACAGACAGGTCTGTGCTGCAGTCACTCCACAGACAGGTCTGTGCTGCAGTCACTCCACAGACAGGTCTGTGCTACAGTCACTCCACAGACAGGTCTGTGCTACAGTCACTCCACAGACAGGTCTGTGCTACAGTCACTCCGCAGACAGGTCTGTGCTGCAGTCACTCCGCAGACAGGTCTGTGCTGCAGTCACTCCGCAGACAGGTCTGTGCTGCAGTCACTCCGCAGACAGGACTGTGCTGCAGTCACTCCACAGACAGTAGGCTGCAGTCACTGCACAGACAGTAGGCTGCAGTCACTGTACAGACAGGTCTGTGCTGCAGTCACTCCACAGACAGGTCTGTGCTGCAGTCACTCCACAGACAGGACTGTGCTGCAGTCACTCCACAGAAAGGTCTGTGCTAAAGTCACTCCACAGACAGTAGGCTGCAGTCACTCCACAGACAGGTCTGTGCTGCAGTCACTCCACAGACAGGTCTGTGCTACAGTCACTCCACAGACAGGTCTGTGCTACAGTCACTCCACAGACAGGTCTGTTTTGCAGTCACTTCACAGACAGGTCTGTGCTGCAGTCACTCCGCAGACAGGTCTGTGCTGCAGTCACTCCGCAGACAGGTCTGTGCTGCAGTCACTCCGCAGACAGGTCTGTGCTGCAGTCACTCCGCAGACAGGTCTGTGCTGCAGTCACTTCACAGACAGGTCTGTGCTGCAGTCACTCCGCAGACAGGTCTGTGCTGCAGTCACTCCACAGACAGGTCTGTGCTGCAGTCACTCCGCAGACAGGTCTGTGCTGCAGTCACTCCGCAGACAGGTCTGTGCTGCAGTCACTCCGCAGACAGGTCTGTGCTGCAGTCACTCCGCAGACAGGACTGTGCTGCAGTCACTCCACAGACAGTAGGCTGCAGTCACTGCACAGACAGTAGGCTGCAGTCACTGTACAGACAGGTCTGTGCTGCAGTCACTCCACAGACAGGTCTGTGCTGCAGTCACTCCACAGACAGGACTGTGCTGCAGTCACTCCACAGAAAGGTCTGTGCTAAAGTCACTCCACAGACAGTAGGCTGCAGTCACTCCACAGACAGGTCTGTGCTGCAGTCACTCCACAGACAGGTTTGCAGCAAGTGTCGCTAATGCATTGCCGGCATAAAGTCAGACCAGCCTCGGCAGCTGGTACTGCTCCAGCCGCTGCACGAACTCCGGCCAGCCCCAGACGATGCGGTAGGGCGCAGGCAGTTGGCGACATCGAATCCGCTCCCGCCGCTGCTCCCAGCTGTCGCAGCACCTGAACAGCGGGCTGGATCGAACGCACACATGGCTGAGAACTTCCCGACCGTCGCCAGCGTGGCCCAGTCTGTTTGGTATTTTCTCGCGAATCAATTGCAAGATGAAGTGACTAAAGTTTGGCGTCAGATGCTCCGGCTGTTGATTATGATGAAGCTGCTGAACCGGTCTCTCCAGCATCCGGGTCAGCTGGGTCTCGGAGAAGTGTCTCAACGGGTAGCTGCCGGTTCGCAGGACAAACAAGGTCGCGCCGAGGCCGTACCAGTCCACGGTGTGGTTCATGTGCATGGTGACCATCCCATCGCTGTCAACGCTATCGCGGCCGCCACTGCCGTGGTTGCGGAAGGCGTCCTCGAGTTCTGGCGGCCACCAGCCGGCTTCCAGCATGGCGAAATGTCGGGCATCATCGCGGAATTTCTTCGGAATTTTCAGCCAGCCCGCAGCCGCTTGGCGCCGATTTGAAGTTTGAAAAGACTGAAGAAAGGAGAATTAAATTTATTAGTTTCAACTTCGCCTACTAATAGTAGTAAGAACAGCAAGCTGGCACATACTGTAGCTTTTAGCAGCCCAATCGGGCCTACATGCATTGAATTCAATATAACGTGTGTTTGCCAAAGCAATGAAGCTTTTGTCTTATGACACAGATACTAGAATAACCAGATGGGCCACTCAGGCATATATACTTAGCAAAACAGCTTTCTACTTTCAGTTCAGTAGCAAAGAAGAATACATAAGCTATTCTATAAAAAAGGCTGCTGAAATGGCAAATAAGTTCAGAAGCCAAAGCTAAGCTTGCTAATTGGTTCAGCAATGATGTACATTGGCCAGTCCACTGAAATGTACATGGCAGCTTTAGGCTGGAATTCCGATAAAGGCAATAAAAATTGGGCGGGTTGGGCGGGGGCAGTGTGGAAGAGAGCGGTTGAAGGGGTTAAGCTGGGGGTGAGTTAAGTGCCAAGAAAGTAGCCTTGGGACTGAAGGAGAGATGAGAGATACGGGATGAGAAAAGAGAGGAGAAAAAAATAAGAGGAGAGAGGAGATTTGAGATAAAGAGAGAGTAGATGAGTGATTAAGGGAGAGAAGAGATGAGAGATAAAGGGAGAGACGAGATGAAAGACGAAGAGAGAGAGAAGAGATGAGAGATGAAGAGAGAGAGAGAGAGAGAGAGAGAGAGAGAGAGAGAGAGAGAGAGAGAGATGAGAGATGAAGGGAGAAACGAGATTAAAGACGAAAAGAGAGAAAAGATGAGAGATGAAGAGAGAAAGAAGAGATGAGAGATTAAGGGAGAGATGAGATGAAAGATAACGTAAGATGAGAGATGAGAGACGAAAGGATCGAGAAGAAAAGAGACAGATGATAGGAGTGAAAAGAGACGAGAGACCAGAGAGGTAAGAGCTGAGAAGAGACGCAAACCTTAAGTGGTGAAGTTCCAAGGCCCCAAGAGGTAGATAGAGAGGCTTTTCGGACCGGAGTTGCCAACCCCTGCATCAAGACTGAAGAGACGCAGCTGAAAGCATTTCAGTGCAGTTCAGACATCTAATTCTGTGGCTAATTTAACTCAGTCTCTACTTGACTGACTGACAGGTACTCCAATTAAAGTGAGTAGCCAAACCTCTTCAGGCAGTCGTTTTGACAATCCAAAATCGTGTAACAACAGGTTGCCCTCAGCGTCCATCAGCACATTCTCCGGATGAATGTCGCAGTGCAAAATGCCGCATTCGTGCAGTCCCGTGATCGCTTCGGCAAGTTGCAGGGCCCAATAGAATAGAAAACTCTCGCTGATGCATTTCAGACGGCTGCGAATCTCTTTGGCGGCTGCCGCCAGATCGCACGGATAATAGTTGTACACCTCGATGCACTCCGATGGACAGCTGGCCCGCATCAGGGCTACTCCTGGGATGTTCGAGTCCTGCGGGTCCGGTTCGAGGTCTGGGGTGGTGGGTGTAGGCCGGGATAGAGAGTGCGGAGTGGGGTGGTGGGTGTGCCGGGATAGAGAGTGCGGAGTGGGGTGGTGGGTGTGCCGGGATAGAGAGTGCGGAGTGGGGTGGTGGGTGTGCCGGGACAGAGAGTGCGGAGTGGGGTGGTGGGTGTGCCGGGACAGAGAGTGCGGAGTGGGGTGGTGGGTGTGCCGGGATAGAGAGTGCGGAGTGGGGTGGTGGGTGTGCCGGGATAGAGAGTGCGGAGTGGGGTGGTGGGTGTGCCGGGATAGAGAGTGCGGAGTGGGGTGGTGGGTGTGCCGGGATAGAGAGTGCGGAGTGGGGTGGTGGGTGTGCCGGGATAGAGAGTGCGGAGTGGGGTGATGTGTGTGACGGGATAGTGCGACGTTGGTAGTGTGGAGGAATAAGTATTAAAATTATATTAGTAATCTACTATTTTGCAAAACGAGGTAGTATTTTTGCGACGAGAGTACTCCAATACTTAAAGTAGAATAGTATTTACTGTAAACAAGCATTAGAGGCAAGGGTTTAAAAGCAGACCCTTAGTCACGAATCAATACATTTATAAGTTTTCATCTAATTTCCAGAGTCAAGAGGGAATTGCTGAGGTGGCAAACTTGCATGTAGATACTCGTATACAGTTTATTATCAAATCTTTATGCTAACATCATTATTAGGAAACTGAAATCCAAATTTCTGTTGACACCTCTTCTCTGTGAGTGTATATGACAGCTCTTCCCCAACCCCAACACTCCCCAACACTGTCAATCAAAAGTTCATCCGAGCTGATTCCATGAAAGCTAGCAGCTGCAGCAGCAACAGCAGACCCAGATACAATGCAATAATACTCAAATAGCAGCTTGAAGAGTCTAGTCACCTAGGCTAAATCGATTCACGGCACCTTTTTGCCCCTAACAATGCTCGCTCTTGTGAAGTGCTTAGGCGCTTGCATTGCACGGTTGGATTGACGTGTTTCGATGTTGAAAAAGCTCCCCCCCCCCTAGTTACCGCTGGGTAAAATACAATGTACAGCAGATTTTCAATTTTTCAATATTAGAGCAGTCAGAATCTCAGTGTAGAGTTTTATAAACTAACTCACCTTTGCCAAACTGTCAGTGTTTCACGCGCAAACTGAGAACTAAGAGCTATGTGTGAGATAGGGAATATCTAGGTGTGAGATGGGGATGAGATCTAGCAATGAGATTGGGATGAAATCTAGCAGTGATATTGAAATGAAATCTAGCAGTGATATTGAAATGAAATCTAGCAGTGATATTGAAATGAAATCTAGCAGTGATATTGAAATGAAATCTAGCAGTGAGATTGAGATGAGATCTAGCAGTGAGATCGGAATGAGATCTAGCAGTGAGATTGGAATAAGATCTAGCAGTGAGATTGGGATGAGATCAAGCAGTGAGATTGGGATGAGATCTAGCAGTGAGATTGAGATGAGATCTAGCAGTGAGGTTGAGATGAGATCTAGCAGTGAGATCGGAATGAGATCCCGCAGTGAGATTGAGATGAGGTCTAGCAGTAAGATTGGGATGAGATCTAGCAGTGAGATCGGGATGAGATCAGGCAGTGAGATTGAGATGAGATCTAGCAGTGAGATTGAGATTGAGATCTAGCAGTGAGATTGAGATGAGATCTAGCAGTGAGATTGAGATGAGATCTAGCAGTGAGATCGGAATGAGATCCCGCAGTGAGATTGAGATGAGGTCTAGCAGTAAGATTGGGATGAGATCTAGCAGTGAGATCGGGATGAGATCAAGCAGTGAGATTGAGATGAGATCGGGATGAGATCAAGCAGTGAGATTGAGATGAGATCGGGATGAGATCAAGCAGTGAGATTGAGATGAGATCGGGATGAGATCTAGCAGTGAGATTGAGATGAGATCGCGATGAGATCTAGCAGTGAGATTGAGATGAGATAAAGCAATGATATTGAGATGAGATCTAGCAGTGAGATTGAGATTAGATCTAGCAGTGAGATTTGGATGAGATCTAAGACTGGGATCGGGATGAGATTCAACAGTGAGATCGAGATAAATAGAGATTTAGGATCCGGCAAGCAGACGCGCTCTCACCTTGAGTTCCAGCAGGGCTCTCATCGCCTTCCTGAACGCTTTCTCCTTCGCCGCAACCGTCAGACTCTGCTTCGGCACCTTCAGCACCACGACAGACGATTTGGCGACATTGAGCTTGCGAAACTCCGCCCTGGCCGCCAGAGTCTCCGCGTCGCTCAGCTGACAAAGTCCGTCGGTAGCATCGACATCTGTCGCAGCTTTCGTCGCCGCAGAGGTGGCCAGCAGGATGTCGCCATAGCCGCCAGACTGCAGTGACATCACGGCGGTGAACCGGCCGTCAAGCCGCAGTGCCGGGTGCAGCCAGTCAACCTGCCTGTTGCCGTTGTATGTCAGCCGAAGGTCGACAGCTTGACGACTCCAGTCGGCGAAGCTTCTTGGCGTTGAAGACATTTTGAATTTGACTTACTTCAAATGCTGCATTCCGCTATGCCATGCCGAGAGCTCCTGGTAGTCAGCTACATGAATTATTAAAACTCGCGTTCTATTCCTTCATAATGCTCTGTTATCGATGCTTTTATCTCTAAGAGAGAAAGAGAGAGACAGAGAGACACGAGACCCTCTGATTGGTCGGTTTGAGTAGAGCGCAAGTTCGAATTGAGGCATAGAGATTGAAGTGCGTATCGCAGGCACGAGTGCGAGAGTATAAATTTCACACAGAAAGCTGCAGAGCTTGTGCAGATTGTGTAGTAGTTTGAGAGAAGCCTCTCTGTCGGCGGTCCAGGCGTTTATAGAAGACATTCGCAGGCATACACAGTACCGGTCGTGCGCGACCGCTCCATTCTCTTTCTTGTTTTAGACTCTATTCCACTATTATAACCCTATAGCTACGAGTACAAAACTTAAACGTGCTTGCTTGCTAGGGTCAGTAAATTAAAACTCGAGCTTCGTACGCCAATGCAAGAACGACTTGTTGTGGGTTTTCTATAGGAAGCTTAACAAGCTTTTAAACAGGGTTTTAGCCATGCAGATGGACGGAGAGGGTGGCTTGGGGTTGTGGCCAACCAGTGAGTACCGCTGTAGCAACAGGAAAAAGTACACTTGATGGAAAAAATAGTTGTAAGAAAGAGGAGTCTGTAGACAAGCTCATTATTACTGTTTGAAGAAGCAGATCTGCTGCAACCTCCAAAGCAAAAAACTTGAAGGTCAAGGAAAACAAATGAAGAATGCGGAGACGGCAGTGACAGCAGGATAGGGAACTGAGAGACAGGATGGGGAAATGAGAGACAGGATGGGGAAATGAGAGACAGGATGGGGAAATCAATAACAGGATGAGGAAATCAGGGACGAGATGGGGATATCAGGGAAAAGATGGGGAAAGCAGGAACAGGATGGGGAAATCAGGGACAGGATGGGGAAATCAGGGACAGGATGGGGAAATCAGAGACAGGATGGGGAAATGAGAGACAGGATGGGGAAATCAGGGACAGGATGGGGAAATCAGGGACAGGATGGGGAAATCAGGGACAGGATGGGGAAATCAGAGACAGGATGGGGAAATGAGAGACAGGATGGGGAAATCAGGGACAGGATGGGGAAATCAGGGACAGGATGGGGAAATCAGGGACAGGATGGGGAAATGAGACAGGATGGGGAACTCAGACAGGATGGGGATATGAGAGACAGGATAGGGAAATCAGAGACAGGATGGGGAAATCAGAGACAGGATGGGGAAATCAGAGACAGGATGGGGAAATCAGAGACAGGATGGGGATATGAGAGACAGGATCGGGAAATGAGACAGGATGGGGAAATGAGATACAGGATGGGGAAATGAGAGACAGGATGGTTCAAATGAGACAGGATGGGGAAATTAGACAGGATGGGAAAATGAGAGACAGGATGGGAAAATGAGACAGGATGGGAAAATGAGACAGGATGGGAAATGAGAGGATAGCTGAGGGAGTATAACATGCATACAAACTAAACTTCAATACGAAAATTTGGCATAACCCGGCCATCCAAATGATTGCAGCGCATGCCATTATCCTCTTCAAGTCGAAGGCTAGAGGAACTGATGGGATGCTGGTGGGGCAGCGCACCCGGCCAGATCCCACCTGCTGCTCAGAAAAAATGCAGAACTTAGACAGGAACTGAGGGCTTGGGAGGTGTAGGAGTAGGATAGGATGAAGGCTGAAAAAAGTTCCCACGAGAGCGCATTGAGTAGGCTGAAGCTTCAGCACTGGCTGCGGAGGCTGAGACGACGGATTCTTAAATCCACCCCTAATCCACGTGAAAACGGAAGCCAAGTAAACTGCCTCTGTGGACAGTCAGAAAGACAGAAAAGACAGACAGAATTGCCAGACAAAAATGGAATAATGGCAGGGACTTGAATATTCTTCACATCTTTTGCAGCATTTTAAAATAATACTAAAGGCTGTGCTGATGCTGAATGGGTATTGCTCATCTAGGGTGCTGCATGGGTATTGCTCATCTAGGGTGCTGCAAGGGTATTGCTCATCTAGGATGCTGCATGGGTATTGCTCATCAATGATACTGACTGGGTATTGCTCATCTAGGATACTGAAAGGGTATTGCTCATCTAGGATACTGAATGGGTATTGCTCATCTAGGATACTGAAAGGGTATTGCTCATCTAGGATACTGAATGGGTATTGCTCATCTAGGATACTGAAAGGGTATTGCTCATCTAGGATACTGAATGGGTATTGCTCATCTAGGATACTGAATGGGTATTGCTCATCTAGGATACTGAATGGGTATTGCTCATCTAGGATACTGAATGGGTATTGCTCATCAAGGATGCTGACTGGGTATTGCTCATCTAGGATACTGACTGGATATTGCTCATCTAGGATACTGAATGGGTATTGCTCATCTAGGATACTGAATGGGTATTGCTCATCTAGGATACTGAAAGGGTATTGCTCATCTAGGATAGTGAAAGGGTACTGCTCATCTTGGATGCTGAATGGGTATTGCTTACCTAGGATACTGAATGGGTATTGCTCATTTAGGATGCTGAAAATTACCCATATGGAGAATTTACTCCAGCACTTGGAATTCCAGCCACTTAGCAAAAGTTCGGAAATCATAAAAAAGATAATTTTTTCTACTTATTTGAGTAGTATCGCGTGAGCCAGAGAACAAATAATTAAGCTTGGTTGCTATTTATTTATTGTGTATTTTTATGTATGAAACAGATATCGAACCCCTGGTGTTAGTTCGCCCCGAAATTATTTCCCCGAAAACAAAGGCCTTATGCTACTACTGAGCGCTTTAAACAGAGTAGGCTGTTCGGCATGTTAGAAGCCCAATTCAATATTATGGATGGCATATAAAAAGCGGAAAAGAGAATACACTGCACTGGGAAAAACTTCTTCTAGACAGACACACAGAAGCAGACAGCGAACAAATATTATAATTAGTTTTCATATCCCAGGTGTAAATAAATTCCAACAATATCCATTGTTCACGAGTTTTTGATTCAATGAGGATTAAGATTAAGCTGGCTGGTGCACCATTCTTTCCTTGTTGATGAGGTGGCCGACCTCGCCAACCAGGCGCATGACACTGTCCAGACTGTGGGCCCAGTCTGTGAGCAGCTGGGTGGCCGACTGGGCGGTCGAGAAGTGGACAACTCCGGTCAGACGGTCGATCTTGGCCGAAACGGCGCCGGACACGACCTGGGGGTGTGGAATGGGGTGGTCGGTTCTGCTAGGGCGGAGCTTAACTCAGGGGAGCTGGGAGGCTGGCCCAGCAACTGAGGATCTGGAAGACTGGCCCAGCAAATGAGGATCTGGGAGGCTGGCCCAGCAACTGAGGATCTGGGAGGCTGGCCCAGCAACTGAGGATCTGGGAGGCTGGCCCAGCAACTGAGGATCTGGGAGGCTGGCCCAGCAACTGAGAATCTGGGAGGCTGGCCCAGCAACTGAGGATCTGGGAGGCTGGCCTAGCAACAGAGGATCTGGGAGGCTGGCCCAGCAACTGAGGATCTGGGAGGCTGGCCCAGCAACTGAGAATCTGGGAGGCTGGCCCAGCAACTGAGGATCTGGGAGGCTGGCCCAGCAACTGAGAATCTGGGAGGCTGGCCCAGCAACTGAGAATCTGGGAGGCTGGCCCAGCAACTGAGAATCTGGGAGGCTGGCCCAGCAACTGAGAATCTGGGAGGCTGGCCCAGCAACTGAGGATCTAGAAAGCAGCTACAACAAACCTGATCGGAGATGGCCTGCTCAGCGTCGGGCACATCCAGAGACAGCAGGTGAGCAGCCCTGGCCAGGCCAATATTAGTATAGTAGGCAGCCAGCACCCGTACATTGTGCTCGGTCACTCGCTTTCGCAGAGCTTCAATATCCTCGTCGGACAGTCGGCAGTCGGCCCGAAGTCGTTCGGCGTGCTCAGCGCTCAGTTCGGACCAGTTGATGAGCTCCCGGCCGCTGAACTGGCCGCACAGCTCGGCATAGTCTGGCTCGGATTCCAGCGCCCTGGCGTGATGACGGAGGCTGCGCTGCAGCAGGTCGTGCTGCTCGTTGTCGTGCGGAGCAAGCAGGAGGTTGGCCAGGCAGCAGCGGAGGTGCAGGCGGAACTTGTCTGTGTCCGGCTGGCAGCTCTGCGGGACGTTGGGGCGGGTGCTGACTAATGAGAGTTGCTGGATGTCTAATGAGAGTCGCGGGATGCCTAATGAGAGTGGCGGGATGCCTAATGAGAGTGGCGGGATGCCTAATGAGAGTCGCGGGGTGCCTAATGAGAGTCGCGGGATGCCTAATGAGAGTCGCGGGATTCCTAATTAGAGTCGCGGGATGCCTAATGAGAGTCCCGGGATGCCTAATTAGAGTCGCGGGATGACTAATGAGAGTCGCGGGATGCCTAATGAGAGTCCCGGGATTCCTAATTAGAGTCGCGGGATGCCTAATGAGAGTCGCGGGATGCCTAATGAGAGCTGCGGGGTGCCTAATTAGAGTCGCGGATGCCTAATGAGAGTCGTGGGGTTATCATACCTGCAGAATAGCGGCGTGATGCTTGCTGATGCTCAAGTAGGACTTGTCGTGACTGTGCAGCTCAATCATCAGAGTGTAATATTTCTCTTTGAGCTCGGAATCAGGTTCAGTTTGGAAAAATTTTGGATTAACCTTCTTGCTGATAATCTGTGTGCGGATGTAGTCCCGTTTGGCTAGACAGAGACGCATCTGTTCCAGAATGAATTCCACTTTCTCGCGCTTCTCCATGCTGCCAAAGGTTTCCACCTGAGGATTTTAGTATTGATTTGTATGTTAACGCGATGTTATGTCGAAATAAATATAAAGTAGAATGACAGACTGATGCAGAATGAAGTGAGTCAGCAGAGTGACAGACTGATGCATAATGAAGTGAGTCAGCAGAGTGACAGACTGATGCAGAATGAAGTGAGTCAGCAGAGTGACAGACTGATGCAGAATGAAGTGAGTCAGCAGAGTGACAGACTGATGCAGAATGAAGTGAGTAAGCAGAGTGACAGACTGATGCAGAATGACATGAGTCAGCAGAGTGACAGACTGATGCATAATGAAGTGAGTCAGCAGAGTGACAGACTGATGCAGAATGAAGTGAGTCAGCAGAGTGACAGACTGATGCAGAATGAAATGAGTCAGCAGAGTGACAGACTGATGCAGAATGAAATGAGTCAGCAGAGTGACAGACTGATGCAGAATCAAGTGAGTCAGCAGAGTGACAGACTGATGCAGAATGAAATGAGTCAGCAGAGTGACAAGCAACTGAGACAATATGATCAGATAAATTTCAATGTCTAACTAAGTGAGGCCGCTCACCTGCAGCTCCTGTAGGACATCGGCAGCATCAGCAATGTTGCCGTCAGCCTCATTAATCTCAGCCAGCTGTTTAGTCAGCCTGGCCCGCTGCACCTCAACGTAGATCTTGCCAGCTGTGACAGTGCGAAGTGTTTCAATCAGGCGCAGTTTCTCAGCCTTGTCAGCCAGCTCCTGGATAAACTGGCAGGCTTCGTCAACCATCTTAGTGACAGCCTGTTTTGATTGGCCACGCTTCTTGCTCATAGTTAGCAGATAATCGTTGAGAGCCTGCCAGTTCTTAGCTCTGTAGCAGAGCTGGGCAATGCACACCAATAAGCGACCAGTGCTGATAGCATCGGATGCCTTAAAAAATGCATTGTAACAATTTCACTATTTAAACTTCTGTGAGGCTTTAATTCAATATTTACATAAACAATCCAAATCTAATCTGTTTGGTGATTACTTACACTTCTTGTGTGCTTCTCCAATGACAAAATGAGGTCCAATGCTTCATTGAGCTTGCCATGCTGAAAATTAGTAGGTAAAAAAAGAAAAAAAATTGCATGGCACTTGGACAATTTTTGCATTAAATCCAATGGCCTGTTTGAGTCTCACATACAGGAGTACCTTTGGTGGCAACTTTTGGGACCTTCCTATACTGGGTGTCCCCCAGACTTTAGATAGTATACATGTATGACTTATTGAAACTATAGTCTATAGGCCCATTCCATATAAGATGGACATATTTAGAAAATAGAAAAAAGTCAATATTTTTGCTTGTCATTGCCTTATCAGCCAATTTTTTTACCAAATCTTTTTTGTATGTAATGTATACAATCTAAGAATAAATAAATGATAAAATGTTGGATTAGTATGTTATCAATTGGCAAAAAGTTATTTTTGTATAAAATTGGACATTTTCTAAGCAAAAGACATCATTAAGTTTATGTACTTTTTAAAAACAAATAGAAAGCTTTAGAAGGTTAAAACAAACTATATATATAATTATAGTACTTGCATCATTAGATAAAAACATTAGCAACCATATAATCCATTATATTTTTAATATATTAGTACTTCAAAGTTACTGAATTGACAGAAAAAATATGTTACGACCATAATGTTACGACCAGATGGCTGCCTTTTCTTTTGTATCTTTATTGCCTTTTTGAGTTTATATATTCTAAAAAAGAGTATGACTTCTAAAGATGTTCTTAATCAAATTAAAAAAATTATTGCAAAATATCAAAAATGAAAAATGTTATAAGACTTTTACTTTTTAGTTTCTATATGTCAAAAATCCTGTTGTTATGACCATAAGTGCCATTCAAGGTTTAATAGCATCTATACTAATGATGATATCTATATGAAACTTTATAAACATATTCTTGACAAAATAATCTTTCATTCAAAATATTGGTTTAGTATATTCTATTATTAGATTTCATTTTATAAGTCTAATAATATAATAAAAACAAAAACAATTTGTCATGTTACGACCATAATTATATGGAATGGCCCTATAACACTTTTAGAAGGTGGCCTGCTGTTCCAGACCAAACTTTGGGTTAAAAGCTTAATTTTATTTTTATATTGATTTCTAAAGCTATAAGCCTATAGGTTGGTCTTTCAATCAATATATGAATATTCAACAAAATGCCTTGTTCTCACTTAGTTTAACTAAGTTAACTTTGAAATTTGCCCTGGCAAAATGTTTTTTGAACAGAAGCCAAAGGGTCCCATAACAAAACTGAGCCATGGTATATTATATTAGCTATTATTGGGTAGTTGTAACAATGAATAAATGTGGTAGAACACTGTTCTTCTAAAGTTTATTAAAGCTAAGATTACAAAAATTATATTTAAACTTCAATTAACAACTTTTCATTCATATTTTAATTAACAGAAAGGAACACATATTGTTTAAATACATCCAAAATAACCAAATATAAAATATCTGAATTAGGCTACTTACAGATGCAAGTTCAGTCGCCTTTGGGATAAGCTCATCCACCTGGGATGAATAATCGATTTCCATCTTTTTTACCTCTTCCGACATTTTAAATGCAGGACTGATTGAATGAAATAGTGAAGAAATTTCAAAAAAAGCCCGGGTGAATTTTTCTAACGTCAGAACGAATGGGCTCTAGTAATTTCCTAGAAAAAGGCAACAGATGCGCCAAGTAATAGTTATTTAAAAATTGAAAAAACCAAAGCGTTAAAACGAAAGTTTTAGTTTTAGCTAGCAAATAAAAGCCAAAATTACAAAATTCTTATGCATTATTAAATTTTAAAGTTTTTAAGTATTTATTATTTCGCATAACATATTGCATAAGCAAATAAAAATTGTTACATTGCATTCGAGCCATCAGTCATTGAATTAATCAGAACCTTAGAAGTTACACGTAAGCAAAAATCTAATTCACACTGGCCATCGAATTACACAGCCAAGTATAGAGAAATAAAAGTTGATGTACAATTCCTCTAAAAAAGTGGGCTGATCAAACGATCCCTTAATTAGGCTGCGCATACAATAATGGTCCATTCATTTATATATACATGTATTA